>JAWDJE010000017.1:13810000-14272500 GCA_035047345.1 Bradypodion ventrale | reverse complement strand
CTAGCCATTCGAAAGCAAGACATTGCAAGTAGATAAATAGGGACTTCAGTGGGATGGTAAACCGTGCACTCCGGTGTCTAGTTATGCCTGCCACATAACCAAGGAAATGTCTGCAGGAGCAGACAGCACTGGCATTTTGGCTATGAAACAGAGATGAGCACTGAACCCTAGAGTCGGATACGATGGTCTTTCGAGCAAGGGTGACCTTTACCTTTAAGGTTGGGCTTACAGCTTGGAGAAAATTGCTGGGTTGATTTGAGGCTGAACCTTTGTCACTGTCCAGGGTGCTGAAACACTCCTTTTGCTTTATGGAGGATAGTGGAGAACTGAACAGCTGGACTTGTCTCTAACTCTCTAGCCATCCGACAGATGTGGCCAGTGTCTTATGCTTTAGCCTAGCCAAGCATACGTCTCAAGCGACATAAATTACAGGTGTCGACTTTGCCATTTGAGTTCCTCTTTGCACGCCGACTTTTGAAATTGGTCTTTGATGAGAAACGCGAGTGCCGTCCACCCGTCTGTTTGTTCACCCGTCCGTCTGTCCATCCGTCCATCAGTCAATCGTAATTACAGTCCAAGACCAGCATAGTACAGCCAAAGGAACAGATGTTCAAATGAGGGTAAGGTAAAGGTAAAGGCTTCCCTTGCCCGAAAGCCAGTCGTATCCGACTCTAGGGTGCAGTGCTCATCTCTGTTTCCAAGCCGAACAGCCAGCGCTGTCTGCTTCTGCAAACATTTCCGTTGTCATGTGGCAGGCATGACTAGACACCGGAACGCACGGAACGCTGTTACCTTCCCACCGAAGTGGTCCCTATTTATCTACTTGTAATTTCTTTGCTTTTGAACTTCTAGGTTGGCAGGAGCTGGGACAAAGATGGGTGCTCATCCCGTCCTGCAGTACTCGGCAATCGAACTGCTGACCTTCCCCTTCCCAGACAGCGTCTTAGCTACTTGAGCCACTGCAGTCCCAATGAGGGTACTTGAAAATATATATTTTAAAAAATATATTTTAAAAACAGGCTGTTCCAGCAAGGCTGTTCTTATGTTCTTAAAGAGCTTTCTGCTCAGAGTTAAGGAGTAGTAAAAATCAGTACATAGGATTCATAACGTTACAACTATTACTAAGCCTATGATGTAGCACTAGTTGTTTATTGATCCGAAGGACCTGCCAGGATTGCTAGCACGGACTAACATGGATACAACTTCAAAATTCTTGACTTCATGGTTTCGATTTATGCCATTTAACGTACGTGTGTGTGTGTAAGCGATAGAATTTAGGCTATTTTGGATTTGTTTTTCGGAATAGATCACACTCCTATTTGCTGTTGGAAATAGATACAATTCTACGATTCTTCGGTTACTTATGAGTTGTGGTTAGTCATCTTTCGGTTGGAATCTCCCTCTTTTGTGACTGCCCTCGTCCCAGTTCTCCCTCCTGAAGCTCACGTTGCAACTCCTGATTTTTACCACATTTCACAAGTTCTAACCTTACTACAGTCAATAAAATAGCTATAGTTGGTTTCTCGCACACACACAATGGGCGTCTGCTTCCTTCAAAACCCAGGGAGGCCCCTGTGACGACGCATTTGAGAACGAAGAGTTGCCGGGGGCGAAATCTGAGAGCGAAGGAAGCAGCTACTCCCCCAACAAGAAGAAGAAGAAGAAACAGAGAGAAAAGAAGGAGAAAAAAGCCAGGCAGAAGAAGAAAGACGGAGGAGGAGAAGAAGGGAATGAAGATGGAGGCCTGAAGGTAAGCATCACCTCTAGGGCAGGGGTTTCCAACCTTCTCATGCAGTGACCTGGACCACGCCATAAATGCTGCTGTAAAGCACATCCATGGCTGTCGTAGACACATCCACTTCTGGTAGCAGCAAAGGCGGTGGCAGGCCACATGAAATGCTGCCGTGGGACAAGTCTGGCCCACAGGCCATAGATTGGCCACCCCTGCTCTAGGGTCTTGGTCTACTACATGTAAGAATTTCATGCTGCAATGGCTTTGAGTAATCAAAGGTAATTTTGCTATTCTACAAACTAAAGGATGATTCATGTTCTGGGGACCTGGCATATGACAATATAACCCTCTGTTTTGTTGATTTGCAGCTCCTTTCCATGGAGCGATTTCCATGCTGCCTTAGCGTTCATGAGCAGATTTGCTGCAGAAGCATCGGATGGATTGTTTGCATCCTTTCTTTCTTTTCCCAGTTTGTCTGTCTCTCTTTGCCCTTTGGTAGGAGCCGAAGACCTCCGCTCAGCTGATGGAGGAGTGGGGGCTCGATGACGTCGACTACTCTTTCTCCGACGAGGACTACCACATGCTGACCAACTACAAGGCCTTCAGCCAGTTCCTTAGGTCAGTGAGGGTCAACCCCCAGGTTGGCTCCTAGTGTTGAAGTTCTTGGGTTTTTCTCCCTTATGAATTTCCAAAGTTTTAATGTTTTATTTTTACAAAAGCATTTATTCAATGGGGTGGAGGGCGATGCAGCCAGCTCATGTGATATACATTGCCTCTCCACTGGTCTCCTCTACGGCGCCCACGGCTCCTGCCCCAACCAATGGCTGAGGGGCAAAAAGACCTGCCGTGGGCCCTGGTCGCCGACTCCACTGCAGGCGCCACCGACACAGCTGTTGCCGGCGCGAACAATGATGGTGCAAATGATAGATGGAAGGATGGATTCATCTTGTGTTCGGATGGATGGATGGATATGGTTGTAAGCAAGGTGTTCAATTCTATGGGCAGCTCCTCTGATAATTGTGGTTATTCTACCTCAATTGATAAAATTGTTTTAGTGAGAACTTGAAACTTTAATAATTAGTGCAAAGGAGGAAGGCTGTCATCTGATTTTCCAGCCCCCCACCTACCCAGGTCTTGGTGGTTGCTTCCCCCCTTTCTGAGCTGGGGGTCACTTGCAGTTTTGCAAAAGGCCCATTGCAAGCCCAGCTCTCTCCTCAACTGCATTAAATGGTGTCTTCCAGGAGAATCACTTTCCATCTTGGGGTCCACAAAACCTTCTCAGATTTAGCAGCTGCCTGTCGGTGATTCCAGTTTTGGGAACTCTCCAAGGTGCTGGGAACCCATCTGACAAATGGGCTCACTACTTTGTAAAGTTTGCACTAAAACCCGGAGTTGATTCAAAGCCACTCCAATCTTTCTATCTGTCTGTCTGCTTCTTCTCCTTCTCGCCTCTTCCTTCTCTTCCAGGCCGCTGGTGGCGAAAAGGAACCCCAAGATCCCCATGTCTAAGATGATGACTGTCCTGGGAGCCAAGTGGCGGGAATTCAGCACCAACAATCCTTTCAAGGGGAGCTCGGCCGCCGCAGCGGCTGCGGCCGTGGCTGCCGCTGTGGAAACTGTGGTTGTTGCCACGCATCCGGACAGCCCCTCACAGTTGCTGCTTCCACCAACCTTGCCACCACCAGCCATTCGGAAAGCCAAGACCAAGGAGGGCAAAGGTAGGATGCTTCCCGGAAGAGGGATGGACAGAAGTGGTGGTAGATCCGTAGGGTTATTTTCTACCAAAAGATGGTTGTGACACAACTCAACACAATCACTAAGAGACAGTGTGGTGTAGCAGTAAGAGTTCTGGCCTGGAATTTGGGGCAACCTCATTCTAATCCCCTCCAAGGCAGGAAACTCATGAGGTGACCTTGGAAAAGTTGGACTATCCTTACATGAAGATCTTCAAGGATCTTCAAAGGAGTTAGCTAGGTTAATCTGTTTCACCAACTGTTTAATTGATAATAATTGTAATAATTGTAAAATTGTAATAATTGTATAATTGATAATAATTGCCCACTGTCAAGACAATCCTGATTTATGCCAACTTTCCCCAAGGTTTTCTAAATAGAAAATATATAGAAGTGGTTTCCCATGCCCTTCTTCTTGGGATGGTTCTGCGCAAGGTGGCTCTTCTCACAGGAGGCTCCCTGAAGAATCGGACTCTCAAACTCTGGCCCTGCAAGCAGAGCCCTGAACCTCTGAGTTAACAATGTTGAAATGGGCTGTCAAATGACTTACAGCAACCCTAGTAGGGTTGGCCAATGATCAAAGTCAAGAAAGTGGCTTCATTTTGGCAATCCAGGGTTTGACTGGGACATGAAAGAAGAAGAAGCAGTAAGGTTTTTGAAGAATGTGATTTCGTGTCAGAGATTATGCTGGGTTGAAAGGATTGTTGCAGGGGACGCCCGAAGGAGGCTCCTTTCATGTCCCCTATCATGCAGCTCTCAGGGAATTGAACCCTGCCCTTCAGCCCCCAAGCATAGTGCTTTTACTCATTGAGCCACCGGGGAACTGTTTTCGAAGTAGGCTGGGTATTTAAGGGATGCTTCACCATTCGGACCTCCTTAGTGAATTTCCATGATCAAGAGGGACCTTGAACCCAGGTCTGACCCTCAATCCACCATCCCATATGGGCATTTTGCAGAACATATATCAATAATAAAATCAAGTGTCATGCCAACATTGAGGATAACAGATTAATGTCAGTCAGAGCATTTTAGGGTTTCTGGCTTCCATGAATATTTTGGAGGAAGTGGATGGTGATCCCCAATCTTACACTGAAATACATTTGCTAGTATTTAAAGCATGAGTTCTCAACCTTTTTAAGCTGAGGGGTGGGTCACGCTCCCTCAGACAGCTTTGGGGCCCAAATGGCCATTTTGCCCTGCCTCCACCACATGGCACTTCTGGGCATGGTGGAAGTGGTGGTGGGGCCACATGAAATGGCGCTGCGGGCCGTATCCAGACCGTGTGCCATAGGTTGAGAATCCCTGATTTAAAGAGACCTACCTCACTGGACTGTTGTGTAAATAGGGTCACTCAAGTTGCGTTAGGCTCACTGGTGGGATATGAGTGGTGGAAGGAGAGCCATAACTCTGGGTCATTGTGGACACTGTGCTTGGGCTAGTTTGGCGAGGAAATCTAGGTAGCTTTTAACACTTTCCCTACTTCTGTAGGACCTGGTGTTGTGCGGAAGAAAATGAAGAATGTCAAAGACAGCAAGAAAAAGGTGAAAGGGAAGAAAGCAGGAGCTTTGAAATTCCACTTTGGTGGAATCGCCAACAAGAGGAAAAAAGCTTTCTCAGTAAGTAGCTTTCCGTTGGCACTCACAAGAGTATTACAGGTCTCTCTCCAGTCTGTATCTGTGGGGGATACGTTCTGAGACCTTCAGCAGATACCTGAAGCCACAGATATTGGTGGACCCTAGATTTCACATGCATTTCTGAGTCATAATAAGCGGGGAAGAAGTTTTGAGTGCTTCTGTCATTCTACACAGGAATTACAGAAATGTCTGCCTTTGTTCCTTGGAAATATTACATTGCAGACAGTAGCCTCTAGTGGTCAGCTCAGGTAATGCACTGATCATTAGTTCAATATATTATACATAACATAATAAATGTATATTATGTATTTCAGGGATTTTAAAAACTGAATATTTTTAGATAATTTAAACTGTGAAAATGGAACCGGCAGGTATGGGGGTTGCCTCTTCTTGACATCTGCAAGACCACGGCCAATAACTCGCATTGTCATCTTGGGGGAGGGGTTTTTTAGAAGAAATCAGTCTCTAGTTCCCTCCAGTGACCAGGTCTGATATTGCCACTTGCAAATATTTACAAAATTTGAGCAAACTAATAGAAACCCTCCCTTGCCATTTAGAATTGACAAGATACTTGAGAATGATTTCTTTACGATGCCTTTTAAAAGTAACTGGAAAATGGTATTCTTTACATCAAAAAGCAGGTAACAATTTAATTTTGTTGCCTCTGACATGTAACTTGGCTAAGATCTAGTTACTTCAAAAGGAACTAGTTACATCTAACTCTGTTGCTTGCAAATAGTTTCCTCCAAGGAATTAGTTATATGTAACTGTTGCTTGCAATTAATTTCCTCCAAGGAAGTAGTTACAGATAACTCCATTGCTTGCAATTAGTATCCTCCAAGGAACTAGTTACAGCTAACTCTGTTGCTTGCAATTAGTTTCCTCCAAGGAACTAGTTACAGCTAACTCTGTTGCTTGCAATTAGTTTCCTCCAAGGAACTAGTTATAGCTAACTCTGTTGCTTGCAATTAATTTCCTCCAAGGAATTAGTCATAGGTAACTGTTACTTGCAATTACTTTCCTCCAAGGAACCAGTTACAGCTAACTTTGTTGCTTGCAATTAGTTTCCTCCAAGGAACTAGTTATAGGTAACTCTGTTGCTTGCAATTACTTTCCTCCAAGGAACTAGTTACAGCTAACTCTGTTGCTTGCAATTAGTTTCTTCCAAGGAACTAGTTATAGGTAACTCTGTTGCTTGCAATTACTTTCCTCCAAGGAACTAGTTATAGGTAACTCTGTTGCTTGCAATTACTTTCCTCCAAGGAACTAGTTATAGGTAACTCTGTTGCTTGCAATTACTTTCCTCCAAGGAACTAGTTATAGGTAACTCTGTTGCTTGCAATTACTTTCCTCCAAGGAACTAGTTATAGGTAACTCTGTTGCTTGCAATTACTTTCCTCCAAGGAACTAGTTACAGCTAATTTTGTTGCTTGCAATTAGTTTCCTCCAAGGAACTAGTTATAGGTAACTCTGTTGCTTGCAATTACTTTCCTCCAAGGAACCAGTTACAGCTAACTTTGTTGCTTGCAATTAGTTTCCTCCAAGGAACTAGTTATAGGTAACTCTGTTGCTTGCAATTACTTTCCTCCAAGGAACTAGTTACAGCTAACTTTGTTGCTTGCAATTAGTTTCCTCCAAGGAACTAGTTATAGGTAACTCTGTTGCTTGCAATTACTTTCCTCCAAGGAACTAGTTACAGCTAACTCTGTTGCTGGCAATTGCTTTCCTGCCAGTACTGGTGAACGTAGAGGGGCGGGAAGGGTTGGCCCAGCTGCTCCCAGAGGCAGCAATGACGGCCACGTGTAGTTTGGGTTCCTTTCCAGAGCGAGGAAGAGGACTGGGAGGAATCGGACCTGGACGGCTCCAGCATTGCCAGTCTGTCCATTCGTTCGGAGTCGTCGGCTGGCCTGAGCAAGAAGGGGAAGAAAAGGAAGAGGAAAAAGAGACGTATGTTTGTTTGTTTGTTTATTTTTGCAAGCTCTTCTCTTGGGAGCATAGCAAGGGCAGGGCATTGGGTGGTGATTCATCTCACCCACGGTGACTTCAAGGGAAGAATTCTCACCAGAAGAGTTTGAAATTGCAAGAAATTGCAAGTGGATAAATAGGTAACAGCATTCCGTGCACTCCGGTGTCTAGTCTTGTCTGCCACATGTCCAAGGAAACATCTGCAGAAGCAGACAGTGCTGGCTCTTGAGCTATAAACAGAGATGAGCACTGAACCCTAGAGTCGGATACGACTGGCTTTTGAGCAAGGGCAACCTTTACCTTTCCTTTTACCTTTACCGAAATAAATTAATGAGCCATTTTAGGGGTTGATTAAATAAAACCAGAGGGAGCTCTTTGTCCTTCTCCAAAGTCTTTGGAGCGACCGTTTTGCCACAGTGCGCTTATGTCTTTTTTTTTCCAGCTGAAGAAGGCGATGGATACGAGACGGACCACCAGGATTATTGCGAAGTGTGCCAACAGGGAGGGGAGATTATCCTCTGCGACACGTGTCCCCGGGCCTACCACCTCGTCTGCTTGGACCCAGAGATGGAGAAAGCCCCAGAGGGCAAATGGAGCTGCCCTCATTGTGTAAGGCGCACGGATGGAGGTGGGATCAGAAATGCACATGCACATGTGTTTCTATGCGCACCGTTGCCTCAAGCAACGCTGCTATCCTTCTGAACAGACAAGGCTCTAACGCTAATCCTAGAGAGGTCAACAAAGCAAAAACAAAACGGCTGATTTTTTTTTAATAACGCAAAAGATTGTAGATGTGATCTACACTCTCTCCACCTTCAGTCTTTCCTCCTAGGGCAGCGATGGCGAACCTTGGCACTCCAGGTGTTCTTGGACTTCAATTCCCAGAAGCCCAAGTCAGCACTCCCACAGATCAGGTCTTCTGGGAATTGAAGTTCAAGAACATCTGGAGTGGCGAGACCAGTTGTGTTAAGGATAGTAGAGTATTATTATTTTTTGTCCAGGGAAGGAGAAAGGAAAGATACACCTTGGCCTTTCTGTTGCTACAGGAGAAAGAAGGCATCCAGTGGGAGCCAAAGGATGAGGAAGAGGAGTTGGAGGAAGAGTTGGGTGAGGAAGAAGACGACCATATGGAGTTCTGCCGGGTCTGCAAGGATGGTGGGGAGCTTTTGTGCTGTGATACCTGCCCCTCTTCCTATCACCTGCATTGCTTGAACCCCCCCATGCCTGAAATACCCAACGGGGAATGGCTTTGCCCTCGGTGCACGGTAAGCATTGAACCAGCCGTCTGCATGCCATTAACCTCTTGTGCTGCCATGTGAGGGCTTTGTTCTTGATCCGGGCAACTTTTTGGTCTCAGTTTCCTTGAGAAGACAAGACGGCATATGATCAGCCACTCTGTAAAAGAAAAAAATATACAATTTGGTTATGTAGAAGAAAGCTCACCTGAGCACATTTCTTAACACATCATCACACAAAAAAATAAACATTGTCTGCTACTTGGTCTAATCCATGTGTCCTATACTAAAACAAATGCACAGAATCCAAATCTGAAGTCCAATTCTGTCTAGGACGTCAGGATCTTACGTTAGCAAATCTCACCCTCTTGGTTAGGTTCTTGAGTTGATCACGTGGGGTGTATTTGCCACAAAGGTAGCAAAAATTGCCCAGTTTATTAACACAGCTGCGCCTACTCATCTTTAGCTCAAAACAGACTCACTGTATATGCAGAATTTGAGGAATTGGTAAGGAAGATTAGAAAAGGGGAAAGCAGTACTAAAGGTCTTGTAAGCAAGCTTTATAATATATTGAATAGAGGTGCAGATCCACAGGAGGACTTGAAACGGAAGTGGGAACAAAACTTGAATATAAAAATTGGGGAGATTGAATGGAAAAACAAATGGAAAAAGAGAATTATGAGAACAATGTCTGTAAGAATTAAAGAACATAATTTCAAAATGTTGTGGCAATGGTACCTGACACCATTAAGACTTTACCAGATGGATAATAAAAGAGATAAGTTATGTTGGAGATGTAAAGAATATGACGGAACATATGAACATATGTGGTGGAGCTGTAAAAAAATAAGGGATTTCTGGGCAAGAATAGAAAATGAGTGTGATGAAATATTGGGTAAGAGTGTTAAGTTGGTGTCCGGTACCATTCTTTTAACGAATGTGGAAGGTTTGGGTTTAAATAAGGAGGAAAAAGAACTATTGGAAATCATATTGACAACAGGTAGACAATGTATAGCTAGAAATTGGAAAAACGATATAGATATACAGATTGGAGAATGGTATAAAGAAATGTGGAGTTTAGCACTGAATGATAAATTGACATGGGAGATAAAAGTCAAAAGAGATAATTTAAAAGAGAATAGATTCTGGAATATATGGAAACCGTTTGTGGATCACTCTATTATGGCAAGCGATAGTTCAGGACCAGTACCATCACAAAGAAGCTTCTGGAATTGAGTAGAAAATAAACTCTCCGGGCATTGTATATATACACAGGGTGATTATTATTGGGTAAAAAAAAAAAAAAAAAAAGATTAGTGCTAGTACAGAAAGTTTTTTCTATCATTTTGGATATTGAAATAATGGTTTTTAATATTTGGTGGTTAAATAGCAGTTAACGAGTATAGATATTGTTATGTGCTAGCATATAGTAATGTCTGTTAGTATGATATTAAGGATTTGTTAGTGTATTGTATCGTTAATGTATTGTTAATGCTTTTTTTTTCGTTTTCTGTATGTCTATTAAATTAAAAAAAAAATAAAAAATAAATCACAGAATATAACTTTTGTTGACTACAGAAAAAAAAAAAAAAAAAAAAACAGACTCACTATGGCCTAGCTGTACAAGATGGTTTAGCACTAGAGACAAGTCCCTGGTCTATCTCGCCTTATAGACCTATTTCTGATGTCAGCTCATTGACTTGCCCAGACATGCCCGGCCGCTGCTGGAACATGCATGCCACTAGGGGACGTGATTCAGCTGAAGCGGCAGCAGCAGGCATAGTGGGATCTGCAAATGTAATAATGTTCCCAGGTAAAAATACATTACTCAATGACCAACCATTTGAACAGCTATAGTAACCCTTAAAATCTGTACGTGATAGGCAAATTCTGAGTTTAGATTTGGAATCAGCACACTCGATATCATGTAAATCACATGTGTTATTCCCGGTAGCAAAATCATTGTTGTGCAGTCAAATGCATCTCTCTTTATCCATAATAAACCCATGTTCAAAGAAACATGGGTTTCCCCCTCGTGGTTTCTTCATGCCTCTTCTAATATTTACTAAGGCTCAGCCAAGGATGGTGTTGAAAAGGGTCCCCAAAGACCACATAACCCAACCTTCTACTAACGCTGGGATATAGAGTTAGACCATCCTTGCCAGGTGGACATCCAACCTTCATTCTTCTTGTTCTTCCATGTCTAGGCCAGATGTGAGACTACCAAAATGAAGGCACCTTTTTGGTGAGTTCATTCTGCAGTTCCTTTTACTATACCCAGTGTGAGAAAGATTAGCAACACAAGGTGGCTGTTACCAGGGTATTATCCTCGATTGTGGTTCAAAAATGCCACAATCTTTGAGGAGGCTCTTTCTGTTTACCCCGCAACCTACATTTAAATACCTCCAGTGAAGGAGATTCGATCAACGTCCAAGATTTCCCTTTGAATGCCTCCAGTCTCGGAGTGCGCAACACCTACTGTGGTCATCATGGGTTCTGTTATCGTACTGCTCTAATAGTTAAGAAGTTTCTCTTGATATTCAGCCTATATTACTTGTAGTTTTAGCCCATTATTTCACATCTTACACTCTGGGATGATGGAGAACCAACCCTTCCCTTCCTCTTTATGACGATCTTTCAGGGATTTGAAAAGTGCTATCATCATCATCATCTCCCAGTTCCTTCAGTCTTTCTTCAAAAGATCTTGGTTCCCAGTCCTCTGGTCACCCTTGTTGCCCTTCTTTGTACCCGCTACAATTTGTTTACTTCTTTCTTAAAATGCAGTGCCCATTCTGGATGTGGTCTCACTAATGCCAAATAGAGAGAGCCTAGTACCTCGTGAGTTTTGGAAACTATGCTTCTAGAAGAGCATTGGCGTTTCTTGCAGCCACGTCACACTGTTTATCTATTTTATTTATTTATTCGACTTATACCCCACTCATCTGGGATGGACTCCCACTCTGGGTGGCTTACACCAGGGATTCCCAACTTAAGGCCCATGGGCCAGATCTGGCCTGCAGTGCCATTCCAAGTGCCCCCCCCCCATCCCTCCATGGGCAGTTTGAGAAACAAAATGGCCATCCTTTTGAAACTGTTGGCACAAAATGGCCGGCCTCTCCTACTGGCATTGCCAAGGGTCAAGGAACTGCAGGTGAGGAGGTCACAGGTTGGGTGGGCTGGTCATCTCATGAAAATGAGATGCAGGCAGGGCAAAATGTCCATCCTTTGAAGTTGACTGAGAGAGCGTGACCCAGCCCGGGCTGGAAAAGTTTGGGAACCCCTGGCTTACACTATTAAAAGTGAAATAAACACCATTAAGACAATAAAACAACCCCCATCCACCTAATCAAAATCAGAACCAAGGACCCCAAACTCTTGTGACATAAAGGCAATGGAAAGGGTCTCCTATTTGGTTTTCAACAAACTGCTAAAGGCCTCCTCAAACAGAAAGGTTTTCAATTGCTTCTTAAAGGTCCCTAAGGAGTCAATTAAACACTGTTAGAAATATTGCTGCACCATTTCCATTGATGTTATATGTACAGTACTATATTCATAAGATATTGGCAATTGTGTCATTCAGACACTAGATGCCAGTATAGAGCAATCCCATCTCTATGTGAAAAGGTGGAGGAAAAAATTTGTCTGTTGAGGTAATGACCGTTTGAAAACTGGCAGCTGGGATAGTGGCAGTTGGAAACTGACAGTTGAAGACTGAAATTGTCTGTTGGGACTTGAGCTGCGATCTGAGTGGTTGCAAGATCTGTGTGCTCTCTCTCATTCTGTGGTAAATGCTGGTGGCAAAATCTCTGTAGATAGTTGATGTTTTTTAAATATATAAACAATTACAATTTCTTAATAAAGTCTTCATCATATTTTTTTCATCATGGTCAATCAAAGATCCATATATATTATTATATTTTTTTCCTACAAACGCAGTCCCCCCCCAGCAGTGCATTCCAAAGAGCCAGAGCTACCACCAAGAAAACCCTGCGGCGGATAACAGACTTTTTAGCCAATCTGGGAGTCGAAACTGTTGGCTCAGATTCAGCTTGGGATCTACAACCGTTCCAAGATCCTTCTCACTTCCTTCCTGAGCCAAGTTTCCCCCTAAGAATTTAAATCCATGTGCAGTCCCCCCCCCCCCCCCCCCTGCTAAGAAGCACTAGATTTGGTCAAAATGAACTAATTAACCTGTGAACCACCCAGAGAGTGCAGTAGAGGGGCTTTTATGCGTTTTACATGTTTTTTAGAGTTGATGTAAACCGCCCTGAGTCGGGTTCGCCTGAGTAGGAGGCATAGAAGTTTGCAAATTAAATTAACTTCCCCCCTGTATCTTGTGTCTCCCCCCTCTCCTTTTCCCCAGTGCCCACCATTGAAAGGCAAAATCCAACGCATTCTCCACTGGGTTTGGAAGGAGCCCTCAGCCCTGGTTTCCAACCCCTTCTCCTTAGCAGAGCCCGACTTAGTCACCCCACTGCCGTCCAAGTCCCCCGAAGGGATTCCCGAGCGAGAGTTCTTTGTGAAGTGGGCCGGCCTCTCCTACTGGCATTGCTCTTGGGTCAAGGAACTGCAGGTGAGGAGGTCACAGGTTGGGTGGGCTGGTCATCTCATGAAAATGGACTGTGGTGGCCTAGTGGTTAAGATGCTGAACTTGATGACTGGAAGGTCAGCATGCCAGCAGTTTGAGACCCAAGTGCTGCATGATGGTTTGAGTGCCTGTCTCTGCCCCAGCTCCTGCCTACCTAGCAGTTCCAAAGCAAGACATTGGAAGTAGATAAATAGGTACCAGGAACTGCGGTGGCTCAAGTGGTTAAGATGCTGAACTCAATTACTGGAAGGTCAGAGTTTGAGTCCCGGGTACTGCATAACGGAGTGAGCTCCCATCTCTGTCCCAGCTCCTGCCAACCTAGCAGTTTGAAAGCAAGAAATTGCAAGGAGATAAATAGGGACCACTTTGAGGGGAAGGTAAACAGCATTCCATGCACTCCAGTGTCTAGTCATGCCTGCCACATGGCCACGAAAAAGTCTACAGACGCAGACAGCACTGGCTCTTTGGCTGTAAACAGAGATGAGCACTGAACCCTAGAGTCGGATACAACTGGCTTTCAAGCAAGGGTGGCGTTTAGCTTTACCTAAATAAGTACCACTTCGATGGGAAGGTAAACAGTGTTCCGTGCACTCCGGTGTCTAGTCATGCCTGCCACATGTCCACGGAGACACCTGTTTCTTTGGCTATAAACAGAGATGAGCACTAGTGCCAGATACAACTGGCTTTTGATAAAGAGTGACCTCTACCTTCTCTCATGTAACTTCAAAATCACACCTCTGGCTGGCTTCCAGAAGGACTTTATCTGTAGATTGGGGGACAGGAAATCAATATGGGATCACACACACACACCCCAAGGACCACATCTGGCCTTCTGGAAGGGACTCTGTCCACCTTGATGGAAGCACCAGGTGAATATGGTGGGAGGTGGGTGTCAAGGCCAGAGGTGATGATGGCTCCATCACTCATTGGTCTGCTTCTAGCTGGAACTCTACAACATGGTGATGTACCGCAACTACCAACGCAAGAACGACATGGACGAACCGCCGGCATTCGATTACAGCTCCGGTGATGAGGAGGGCAAGCGGGAGAAACGGAAGAGTAAAGACCCCCACTACGCCAAGATGGAGGAGAAATACTATCGCTACGGCATCAAACCTGAGTGGATGATGGTCCACCGCATCCTTAACCACAGGTGAGGAGGTGTGCGTGCATATGGCATACTTTCCTTTTGGGAAAGGGGTAAAAGGATTGGTGTTTCCACATTTCCAAGTTCAAATCCAGGCTATATTTGAGGCTCTCTCTCTCTCTCTTCCTCTTTCATCCTGTCCTACCTTGCAGGTTTGCTGTGATGGTAAAGTAGGAGAAGGAGACACATATAGAAGTTACAAAAAGCTTTTTTTAAAAATTCTAAGCCAGTGATGGCCAACCTTGACACTCCAGGTGTTCTTGAACTTCAATTCCCAGAAGCCCTGATCAGCAGGAGTGCTGACTTGGGCTTCTGGAAATTGAAGTCCAAGAACACCTGGAGTGCCACAGTTTGCCACCACTGTTCTAAGCTGAAAAAAGGGGAAATGTCAATGTGACCTTTTTATTTTGGGGCTGTGGAAATAAGTTAAATACTGTAAATGTTTTTCAGTCTGGCCAGATTATCCTGCTGTGATCGTAGAGTAAACCCTACTGCCACCGATCATCAGCTGGTGGTTAGCGAACGTGACCACCCTGAGGACTAACGGCCTTGGGTGGCAAAGACCCCATGGGAAGGGTGATGGTCCTCAAGTGGCTTAAATCCAACTTGAGTCCATCTGGATGGAAGGAAGCAGCTTCATCCATCCTCACCTGGGGCTGAGGATAACTTTGCATGTCAAAAGGGCCCAGGACCAGAAAGTGACTCGTGGATCTGGATCCGTGGTACTATGGGTTTCAAGCTGTGATGTGGAAGGCAAACGAAAGGCCATTGTATTATATTCTCAGGACAGTCTTCATGGCTGATCGCCATGAGGATCACGAATGTTCGGATATGTCCGAACAACAAGAAGAAATGTTTTGGGGTGTGTGGCATATTAGAACAGATGTGGCCCTCAAAGGTGGTCATATTTCTAAGTCATAGCTTGAGGAGTTTGCTGAGATGTACCAAGGGCTATTGCTGGTGTGTGTGTGTGTGTGTGTGTGTTGTTGGTCGGTCAGTCGGTAAGTTGGTTGGATGGATGGATGGATGGATGGGTGGTTGGTTGGTTGGTTGGTTGGTTGCTTGCTTGCTTGCTTGGTTGGTTGGTTGGTTGGTTGGTGGTGTAAAAGGTGGGTCTGGGGAATTTTCAACCTATTGAGTCTTGGCTTCACCATAACCGCTGGCTACATCCTCAACCACAAAAATCTAAATTATTTAATTTTCATCCCACCCACTGAGTGAAAGCACCACTCCAGGTGTCTCACAAAGAAACATAACTGAACAAATTGCAATTGTCAGTTCAAAACTATTGTCTTTGTCCAACTTTGACCAGCAATGGTGTTTTTGATTTTCTTGCCTCCTAGCTTTGATAAGAAGGGCGAAGTCCACTACCTGATCAAGTGGAGAGACCTGCCCTACGACCAGAGCACCTGGGAGGTGGATGAGTTCGACATTCCTTACTACGAGAACTTCAAACAGCTCTACTGGAATCACAGGTCAGAGCAGTGGCATGTGGGACCCTATTATTGGCTTCCAAAGGCCCATAAAATGTAGCAAGCCAAAATACTTGGGTTGCATCACGGGAAATGCAAAACCTAGGTTGCTACAGCTGATCATTCGAGGTGAGAATGAAAGGAAAAAAGAAGCCCAGGAAGGAAACGAATTCCTGTAAAAGGCTGGTTCGGACAGACCACAGCTTCATGGTTTAGACCCAGCGTTTCCCAAACTATGTTCTGCAGAACACTTCTTCTTCTTGTTGTTGTTCTGCCATATCCGAATCCGAATATTGGTGATCCTCCTGGTGATCAGCCACGAAGACTGTCCTGAGAATATAATGTAGTGGCCTGTCATCTGCCTTCCATATCACAGCATGACCCCCATACCACTGATCCAGTTCTGCAAGTCACTTTCTGGTCCTGATCCCTTTTGGCACGCAAAGTCCACCTCAACCCTAGGTCAGGATGGGTGAAGCTGCTGCCCTCCATCCAGATGGACTCAAGTGGGATTTAATCTACTTGGGGACCATCACCCTTCCCTTTGGACTTTGGCACCCAAGGCCGTGAGTCCTCAATGTGGTCAAGTTAGTTAACCACTGCTCAGTGAAGAACACTGGTGGACTTCAATTCCCAGAAGCCCCAGTCAGTCCATTTGCTGATCATTGCTTTGGAGAATTGACTTAGGCTTTGGTCCAAAAACCAAAGGTTAGGAAACGGCAACGCTGGAGAGTTATCCCATCCAAAGCTCAAACAGCTATAGTGGCATTCAACCTACAGTAAGAGAGAAGCAAGATGAATGAATGAATAAATGAATGAATGAAGACACAAATAAATTCAGCAGTGTAATTCTCCCATGTCGATAGGCTGCCACTCATAGTTTAATGTTGAAATTCAATCAGCCTTATAGTAAAATATCTCCCTATAGTTCTCTTTTCTGATCGTCTGTCTTTCTCTCTCTTTATCCCACTTATACGCTCTTGTAGGGAGACGATCTTGGGGGAAGAGAACCAACAGTTCGCCCAATGGCTCATCAAGAAAGGGAAGAAAGCCAGCCACGAAAAACTCCTGGAACAACCTCCCGGAACAGCTCTGGTGGATGTATGTTGGGGAGCCAGGCGGCAAATGATTTGCTACTTTGCATTAGTTTGTACTAGGTTTAGTAGCTATAGGAAGCAAACACTCTACCCAGACTGTTTAAATAAGAAAGAAAGAAAACTTTGGAAGATATACTCTACTAAATCAAGTGCGCTGAATCCAAATCTGACGTCAGGATCCTAAGTTACAAAATCTCACCCTCTTGGTGAGGTATATTTGTCACAAATGTGGAAAAAATTGTCCAGCTTATTAACACAGCTGCACCTACTCATCTTTAGCTCAAAACAGACTCACTATGGCCTAGCTGTACTATCCAACAAGATGGTTCGCACTAGAGACAAGCCCTTGGTCCATCCCACCTTATAGACCTATTTTTGACCTCAGCTCGCTGATTTGCCCAGACATGCTCAGCTGCTGCTGGAACATTCATGCCACCAGGGGACGTGATTCAGCTGAGGCAGCAGCAGGCACAGTGGTAGCTGCAACTGTTATAATGTTCACATGTAAAAATCCATTACCCAATGACCAACCATTTGAACAGCTATAGCACGCCTGTACATGAGAGGCAAATTCTGAGTTCAGATTTGGAATCAGCACACTCGACATCAAATAAATCACATGTGTTATTCCCGGTAGCAACACCTCTTTCCTTTGTTTCCTGAAACACTGTCAACTAACACTGGTCTCATCAACCTAAACAGGCAATTAAGCATTGTGTTGCAACTGGCAACATGGGTAGGTGACCTAGTATGAGAAAGATGAGCTGACACAACAAAGTTCTCGTTCCCCGGGGTATGCCCAATTGTGGTTCAAAAACACCACAATCTTTGAGGAGGCTCTTTCTATCTACTCCTGTTAATTACTCAGATTGCTTAAGTACATTTTGAAGTGTGAAAATCTGGATTTAAAAAAAGAAGGAGAAAAGTAACTTGAGTTTTTCCACCAGAAGCTGGTAGATTGCAAATCCAGATGTTGGGTTAACTGTTTCAATGGAGGAATGAGTTACGAATTTCCTTGACATTTTGATCATTATTATTATTTTGCTCCCTGCCGTCTCAGCCTACTGTTAAATTTGACAAGCAGCCATCGTACATCGACACCACGGGGGGGACGTTGCACCCTTACCAGCTGGAGGGGCTAAACTGGCTG
Source organism: Bradypodion ventrale (assembly GCA_035047345.1). Lineage (NCBI taxonomy): Eukaryota > Metazoa > Chordata > Lepidosauria > Squamata > Chamaeleonidae > Bradypodion > Bradypodion ventrale. The sequence continues at coordinate 14,254,747 of JAWDJE010000017.1, read as the reverse complement.
CGGTTTTCCTGGGCGCAAGGGACGGACACGATCCTGGCTGACGAGATGGGCCTGGGCAAGACGGTGCAAACCATCGTTTATCTTTACTCGCTTTACAAAGAGGTAAGTCTGCCCTGAGGCTGTTTCGTGGCTGGGTTCCCCAATGCCTTAGACCAGGGTTCCTCAAACTTGGATCTCCAGATGTTCTGGGACTTCAATTCCCATCAGCAGGTGTGTTGACTTGGACTTCTGGGAATTGAAGTCCAAGAACACCTAGAGAGCCAAGTTTGTTGACCCCTGACATAGATACTCAAACTTGGCTTTCCAGATGTTCTTGGATTTCAATTCCTAGAAGTCCTGATCAGCAGGTGCGTTGACTTGGGCTTCTGGGAATTGAAATCCAAGAACACCTGGAAGGCCAAGTTTGGGAACCCTGCCATAGACTAAAGCAGCTGACCAGGAGAAAACTCTTTCTCTCTCCCCACCCAGGGCCACTCCAAAGGTCCGTATCTGGTCAGCGCTCCCCTTTCAACCATCATCAACTGGGAACGAGAATTCGAGATGTGGGCACCCGACTTCTATGTCGTCACCTACACAGGGGACAAAGAAAGCCGCTCCGTCATCCGGGAGAACGAGTTCTCCTTTGAGGACAACGCCATCCGGAGTGGGAGGAAAGTGTTTCGGATGAAGGTAATGGAGACTCAGCCAGATTTGCACCAGGAATGTTCCTCTTGAGCTAGAGGTCCTTTCAGGCCTCCTATGAATGTAGTTGGTGGTGAAACTGTTGTTACCTTTCCTGCCAAAGTGGTACCTCTTTATCTACTTGCAATTTTTCTTCCAAACTGGTAGGTTGGCAGTGTTGCAAATATCCCACCATTAATCATTAAAAGGATGCCTACCACTTGACCACAGACCACCTAGTCATGCCTGCCACATGAGCACAGAAATGTCTGCAGATGCAGACAGCTCTTTGGCTGTAAATGGAGATGAACTCCAAACCCTAGAGTCAGATACAACTGGCTTTTGAGCAAGGGGGACTTTGACCTTTATTTGCAACAGGGTAAGATCCCACCCTATGATATCGCCTGGCCTTAACAATGCCCCTCTACTTCCTCTAGAAAGAAGCACATATCAAGTTCCACGTCCTCCTCACCTCCTATGAGCTTATCACCATTGACCAGGCCGTCCTGGGGTCCATCGTGTGGGCCTGCCTGGTGGTGGATGAAGCCCATCGGCTGAAGAACAACCAGTCCAAAGTAGGTCCCTTCTCTTCACCGGGAGTGGGAAGAATCTGGGATGGGAAGGGAACCAAAAATCTAGATGTCTCAACATCCTTTTATGGGTCATCATTTATCAGGGGTTAATTCTTCCATGGAATGGCGACTCATTCAGGGAAGCAGCTAATGCACTTACCTCAATTTCAGCATTATTGTCCTCCTGGATTGCCTGCTAGACTAGGGTTCCTCAAATTTGGCTTGCCAGGTGTTCTTGGACTTTTTTTTTTACTAGAAGTCCAAGTCAACACACCTGCTGATCAGGGATTCTGGGAATTGAAGTTCATGAATATCTACACTGGGGATGGCCAACCTTGGTGCTCCAGGTGTTCTTGGACTTCAATTCCCAGAAGCCCAAGTCATCAAACCTGCTGATCAGGGCTTCTGGGGATTGAAGTCCATGAACATCTAGACCGGGGATGGCCAACCTTGGTGCTCCAGGTGTTCTTGGACTTCAATTCCCAGAAGCCCAAGTCTTCACACCTGCTGATCAGGGCTTTTGGGAATTTAAGTCCATGAACATCTAGACCGTGGTGTGTTGCCAACGTGTACGGTAATTACCATACCGCACGGTAATTCAGCCCTCCGTATGGTGTACGGTTACCGTAAGGAGAAGTACAGTAATTTTTTACAGTAATTTTGGAATATATATTTAAAAACTACTTCCGGTTGTTTCCTGAAAAATATTTTTTTAAAAATGTCATTGCATAACAATTAGACTCTGCCCACAACTCCGCCATAACTCTGCCCATAACTCTGCCCACTGCCCGTACGGTATAAGTACCGTAATTTGGCTTGGGGCTTGCCAGCCTGTACAGAAATTTCCATTTCATACGGAAATTTAGCCCTCCATACGGAGTACAGAATCCATATGTAAAAAATACAGAAATTCAGGTGCCAAACTTGATGCCTGAAACGGTAATTTGACCCTCTGTATGGACAGTGTAAAGACAGAACTTTCTCCCAGAAATTTAGAAAAACACTGAAATATATATTTTTTAAAAAGACTCCGCCCAGACTCCGCCCACAACTCAGCCCAGTCTCCACCCACAACTCCGCCCAGACTCCATCCATATGGATAAATATGGTAATTTGGCTTCAGCCGTACGGACGAAATTACCGTACAGGTTGGCAACAAATTCCCGGTTCCCAGGTTGGCATCAATGCAGGGATGGCCAACTTTGGTGCTCCAGGTGTTCTTGGGCTTCACACCTGCAGAAAATGGTGGCCCAACTTGAATCTAGATGTCACGTGTTTTAGTGGCTGTGAATGACACGGAAAGACCAGAATAGAACAACGGGGAAGGATTGGGTAGCCTAGGCAAAGTTGGTTAAATCCTCTTCCAACCCGAATTCACTCCTCTTCTCCCCAACAGTTTTTTAGGATGCTCAATAGCTACAAGATTGACTCCAAGCTGCTCCTGACTGGGACGCCCCTCCAGAACAACCTTGAGGAACTTTTCCACCTGCTCAACTTCCTCACGCCGGAGAGGTTCAAGTGAGTTGCGGCTGTATTTCCAAACTTTGCCTCTGTGAAGTTGTGTCTGGTTGAGTTGCTGCCTATTCAGCTTCACTTCAATACCTGAGCTTCCCTTATATTGTGAATCCAAGTGATCAGTCCAGCCAGAAAGCTTGTGGAAACTGATAGCTTTACTGTCAGGATGGGTAGTGAGCCACTCTGTTTTAATTTGAACTTTAACAAAGCCACCCAAGGTGAGAACCCTAGGACAATGATGGCAAACCTTGGCACCCCAACTGTTCTTAGACTTCAATTCCCAGAAGCCAGAGTCCCTGTGAATCCACACAAATGTGGTTACTGGGAACTGAAGTCCAAGAACAGCTGGAGTGCCAAGGTTCATCATTACTGCCCTAGGAGATAGTGCTTTTTTCCTTGGAGGTCTCTTGCAATGTTTGGACTAAAACCCCAGAGTGGATTTGCAGTGGCAATGATGCAGGTATGAGCAACCTTCATTATGTCCAACCTAGGATGTTAAGCTGCGCCTTGCTGTGATGACCCTCCTAACATGAAAGCCGTTTCCCATCCAAACTGTGTTAAAATCCTGTTTATAATGGAGGTGTTGGGGCTGAATCTTGGTTTAATCACTGAACTAAACCACTTCTGCCTGAACCATGTGAGGGCTAAATTTTGGTCTTCTGCTTGGTTGTCCTCCTTCCATGAGACGTAGGCTAGTTTGAGAGAACCACCAGAACCTGGATCTCCCCAATGTTAATGAATGAGCCCTGAGTTCGGGTACGGCTGCTTTGAGCTCAGTCTTGATGGAACAGACACTACAGTGCAGTGTTGCCCAACCTTTGGGTTTTGGACTTCAGTTCCCGGAAGCCCAAGGCAATCCCCCAATAGCACTAATCAGCCAATGGACTGACTTAGGCTTCTGGGAATTGAAGTCCAAAACCCAAAGGTTGGGGAACCCTGCTTATAGTGTCAATTAACTTGTGAACCGCCCAGAGTGGGCACTAAGCGCTATGGGGCAGTACAGAAGTGTGATTTCTTTGCTTTGAGTGCCTTCTCTGGACTTTATCTCATAATTCTGATCTTCCCTGGAGTCCTGCAAGGATATGGCCCAGGCTGGGATATTGCCCAAGCTGTCCCATGTGGTTCATTCACTAATTGGCTTTTCCTTAATGAATCACTCCTGCCTCTTTTCCAACAGCAACCTGGAAGGCTTCCTGGAAGAGTTTGCCGACATCAACAAAGAAGACCAGATTAAGAAGCTGCATGATCTTTTGGGGCCTCACATGCTCCGGAGACTGAAGGCCGACGTCTTCAAGAACATGCCAGCCAAGACGGAGCTGATTGTGCGGGTTGAGTTGAGCCAGATGCAGAAGTAAGCAGTCTCCCCTTGTAAAAAGAAATGTGTGTGTGTGGGGGGGGGGGGGGGGTGGGTGGGTGGTGGGTGGGGGAGTTCCTTCTGGGGGACTTAATTCCCAGAATCCCTTATCCAGAGTAGCTAAAGGATTCTGGGAAGTGTCCCCAAAGCGGTGCTTCCAATCTATATCCACCAATCTTCAAATGAGACCATAATCTGTTGAGCAGATAAACCTCCTTTCTTCTTCTTCTTCTTCATCATCATCATGTCTAGGCCAGATGTGAAACTGCCAAATGAAGGCACCTTTTGGTGAGTTCATTCTGAAGCTCCTTTGGCCTAACCTAGTGTGAGAAAGAATAGCTGGCAAAATAAGGTTGCCACTACCAGGGTACGTCTGTTTGTGGTTAAAAAAATATCACAAACTTTGAGGATGCTCTTTCTATGTGCCCCAATATGAACATTTATTTTCTTTCTATTGGCCAGGTTAAGGCTATTTCTTCCAACATCATTCCCCCCCTCCCTTCTTCCTGCCTATTCAAACACACCAGCTGAAATGCTACCCTTAATAGAATAATATGAGCTTTGGTGATGCAGTGGTTAAACTGCTGTACTGCAGCCAGAAGGTTGTGAGTTCAATTCTGACTAGGTATCAAGGTTGACTCGGCCTTCCAAGGTCAGTAAAATGAGTACCCAGCATGTTGGGGGCCAAATGCTATTTAACTTGTGAACCGCCCAGAGAGTGCACTAAGCGCTATGGGGTGGTATACAGGTATAAGTGTAATTGCTATTGCTATTAAGATTGTAATCGATGGGAGGAAATAATCAAAGTATTTTTAGATTCCTTTGTGTTGAAAGACAGTGGGCTAGGAAAGAAATCTGTTGCGTCACAAGAGAAGAAATCTTTATAGTCTGCAAGAATCTTCATTTGGTTCAGATGTCAAACTATTTGGCAGAAGAAGCAGAAATGATGAAATTGTTGTATTACCGGCAAAGCGAGATGTAGATTGCAGATTTAGGGCAAAAATAAGGTAAAAGCTTCTCTCCACCATCTTCTAGAACAGGGGTTCTCAACCCATGGCCCGTGGGCCGGCCCCCAGCCCATGGCATCATTTCTTGTGGCCTGTGTTGCTGCCACCACCAAAAGTGGAAGCATTTATGGCAGCCATAAATGTGCCCACGGCTGTCATAAACACAATTGCGACAGCTGTGGATGCATTTTACAGCAGTGTTTACAGTGGGGGGAACCACCAGTCTGGCCCGCTCAGCTGTTTAAGGGGGCGTGGTCTGGCCCATGGCTTTAAAAGGTTGAGAATATCTGCTCTAGAACAAGGAAGGACAGTTCTTACAGGCTGTTTTTCCAGCCATATCAGACTTTTCTGCTTTTCCGACAGAAAGTGGATTTCCCCCTCCCCTCCTTCTCCCTGCAGGAAATACTACAAGCTAATCCTGACAAAGAACTTTGAAGCTCTGAATTCAAAAGGAGGAGGGAGCCAAGTCTCTTTGCTTAATATCATGATGGATCTGAAGAAGTGCTGCAATCACCCCTACCTCTTCCCAGTGGCAGCTGTGGTAAGTTTTGAGTTTGGAGAAGAAAGAGTTGATCCCACCGCTGCCACCGTGTAATGGTTCAGATTGGAGGAGGTGGCACAAACAGCCTTTACAGACTAAAGGTGGAAGCTCAGAAGTGTTCGAAAGACATAACTCAGGCAGATTTTTCTCTTTAAAAGAATCAGACTTCAAAGGAATCACATGCGTAATTTTTTGTTTATCATTGTTCTTAGGAAGCTCCAGTCTTACCCAATGGGTCCTACGATGGGAACTCTCTCGTGAAATCCTCCGGGAAGCTAATGTTGCTTCAGAAGATGCTCAAGAAACTGAGGGATGGAGGCCATAGGGTGCTCATCTTCTCTCAGGTGAGTTCGGATCAAGGGTTTACAAAACTACCTGAACAGTAAATTTCAGGAAGTTGGGTGGCAAATAGCACTACCTGGAAGGCAAGGTGGGTGGGTGGAATTCAGTTTGTATCAGTTTTGGTCCTGTTGAATTGAAAACAGATAATTAGGTACCACTTTGGTGGGAAGGTAAACAGTGTTCTGTACACTCCAGTGTCTAGTCATGCCTGCCACATGACCACGGAAACATCTGCAAATGCAGACAATGCTGGCTTTTTGGCTATAAACAGAGGGGAGCATTGAACCCTAGAGTTGGATATGACTGGCTTTTGAGCAAGGGCAACTTTTACCTAAGGGCTCACAATCTACTCTTGTGTTTCCTTTGGTTTATTTGGCAGATGACCAAAATGCTTGACCTTTTAGAGGATTTCCTGGAATACGAGGGGTATAAATACGAACGCATCGATGGTGGGATTACTGGAGGACTGAGACAGGAGGCGATTGACAGGTTTAATGGTATTTCCATTTAGTTTTTATCCATTCATGGTACAAGTGGCACTCTGGTTCTTCTGAGCATGCAGGTCACACTCTCTCAGTCAACTTCAAGGACCGGATGGTAATTTTTCCCTGCCAGTATGAAGTGGGTGGCTATTTTGTCCCAACAGCTTCAAAGAGGTGGCCATTTGGTTTCTTCAATGCCCTTGGAGAGGCTGGGGACCCACATCAAATGGCACTGCAGGCATCTTTGGGATGCTTTGTGAATCATTTGTCCAGAAGTGGAAGAAAGCCAGCCTGGAGGTGTGAATCATGCAGAGACACAACGGGCAGCCTCCATGGAGGACTGGCCATTATCAGCCATCAGATAATGCCTCTTCTAAGCCTGTGTAGATGAGTGATAATGTGGCTTTTCTTCCCCTAGCAAAGGCAGGTTGAGAGGAAGGAAGCCCTGAACAAGGACTCATCCAGAGTCATGCCTGGAGGTGTGAATCATGCAGAGACACAAAAGGCAGCCTCCCTTGATGTAACCTGGTGGTTGAAGCTGGATGTGTCCAGAACAACCACCTGTTGGGGTGCTCAAAATGGATGTTTGGCTGGCCTGTTTTCACCTGTGCCTTAACCCTTTGTTCACCGCTATGTGATTTTTCGTGTCTTAGAGGACCATCCTAGACGTTACTATTTCTATCCTGTCCTTACTAACCCAGACCTTCTCTCTTTCCCTCTTGTTTTCCCCTTCTTTCACCAAATTTCGTCCTCCTCAGCTCCTGGAGCTCAGCAGTTCTGTTTCCTGCTCTCCACCCGAGCCGGTGGGTTGGGCATAAACCTTGCAACGGCCGACACGGTCATAATTTATGATTCTGATTGGAATCCACACAACGATATCCAGGTTGATCCTTTCTCTGTTCCTCTCTTTTTATTTTTTTGGGGAAAGGGGCACCTCAATTTAACCTATAAACCAGTGAAGGCGAACCTTGGCACTCCAGGTGTTCTTGGACTTCAGTTCCCAGATGCCTGAGTCTCTGTGAACCCACATGAATGGGCAGTAAACCCATTCTTGTGGATCCACAGAGTCCCAGGCTTCTGGGAACTGAAGTCCAAGAACACCAGGAGTGCCAAAGCAATAAACCCATACATGTGGATTCACAGAGACTTGGGCTTCTGGGAATTTTAGTCCACAAACACCTGGAGTGCCAAAGCAGTAAACCTATACATGTGGATTCGCAGAGACTTGGGTTTCTGGGAATTGAAGTCCAAGAACATATGGAGTGCCAAGGTTCGCCTTGACGGCTATAAACCATCTTCTCTGAATCTCCCCACTCTCTTTAATGTGCTTCATTTCCTCACCTGAAACACGACACATCACAACACAACCATTGCATTTATATTTTGCTTTCTCTAAAACTCAGAGGACTGTAGTGGCTAAGATGCTGAACTTGGCGACTGGAAGGTCGGCAGGTCAGCAGTTTGAGACCCGAGTCCTGCACAACAGTGATTACCTGTCCTCTGTCCCAGCTCCTGCCAACCTAGCAGCTCGAAAGCAAGAAATTGCAAGTAGACAAACAGGTACCTCTTGGGTAGCAGCATTCGGTGTCTAGTCATGTCTGCCACATGACCACAGATGTGCCTGCAGACTCAGACAGCGCTGAGATGAGCACCAAACCCTAGAGTTGGATATGACTGGCTTTTGAACAAGGATAACTTTTACTTTTATCTGCAATAAATCTCAGGTCAGCTCATGGTCTTAGCAAACCTATAAAGATGGAATTGATATTTTTCCTCCAAAGCCCCCCATCCCACAAGAACTGCTGAGGTTTCCTGGAAATGTATGTTTTAAAGTCTGTTCTCCCCCTTTCCTCTTGGAATAAAGTTTATATTAGTCGTTCCCCTTCACCTTTATATGGTGAACTGGAGAAGTGACCACTTTATTCTTTTGTTCTCCAAAACCCAGCTTAACAAAAAATAAAATAAAATAAATGTTTTTCCCCCTTTCCCGGTGCCGTTCTTTGTCATCTTGGTGTTGTTCCCCCAAACATGGCTTGTCTTATTGGTGTGTTTTTTTCATTAGAACATCAGGTTTCCTTGCAAAAGGAAGGTCTCGTAACTGTGACAGAATAACCGAATTCCCCATCTAAATAAAAATGAGAAAACTCATATCACACCCCTGTTATTCGGTACATACTGTGTTAGCAAAGCAATCACACTTCTATAACACCCCACAGCACTCCGTGCACACTCTGTGTGGTTCGCAAGTTAATTTACATTTTGCCCCCAACATGCTGGGGACTCATTTTACCAACCTTGAACCCTGGTCAGGATTGAACGCACAACCTTTGGGTTGCAGAACACCAGTTTAAACACTGGCGCCACCAGGGCTCTTGTTAAGTCTATTCTGGTAGAACAGAAAATCTAAATGTCTTTATTGGCATTGTAATAAACCAAAGTTACACAGGCTGGCCCTTCTCATCAGCCAGAGATCTAAACTTGAGCTATCCAGCAAGCTACACTGCACAACAAACAATTTTGCTACTGGGAATTTACATGATACTATAGAGTGTGCTGATTCCAAATCTGAACTCGGAATTTGCCTCTCGCATACAGATTTTAAGGCCTGCTATAGCTGTTCAAATGGTCGGTCATTGGGTAATGCATTTTTCACATGGGAACATCATTACAATTGCAGCTACCACCGTGCCTGCTGCTGCCTCAGCTGAATCACGTCCCTTAGCGGCATGCATGTTCCAGCAGCGGCTGGGCACGTTAGTGAGCTGTGGTCAGAAAGAGGTATATCAGGCAAGATGGACCAAGGGCTTGTCTCTAGTGCAAAACCATCTTATTGGATAGTACAGCTGGGCCATAGTGCGTCTGTTTTGAGCTAAAGATGGGTAGGCACAGCTGTGTTAATAAGCTGGACAATTTTTGCTACAATTGTGGAGGGTGAGATTTGCTAACTTAAGATCCTGATGTCCTAGGCAGAATCAGACTTCAAATTTGGATTCAGCACACTTGATTTAGTATAGGACACATGGATATTAGACCAAGTAGCAGACCATTCCACCACCCCACCCAAAAAAAACCCCTAAACCTAATTGTTATGCAATTCTGTTGCTATACGGGGCCATTGTTGTATGAGGTTCCACTGTGTGTGTGTGTGTGTACACATAATGATGCCGTGTAATTATTGATCTCACTGCTTGTCCCCCTTGTAGGCCTTCAGCCGGGCCCACCGTATCGGGCAAAACAAGAAGGTGATGATCTACCGCTTTGTGACGAGAGCGTCCGTGGAGGAGCGCATCACCCAAGTGGCCAAGAAAAAGATGATGCTGACCCACCTGGTAGTACGCCCAGGCCTGGGCTCAAAGTCCGGCTCCATGTCCAAGCAGGAGTTGGATGACATCCTCAAGTTTGGGACGGAAGAGCTCTTCAAGGATGACGTTGAAGGTGAGGCAGGTTGCTCAGGGCAGAGGGTGGTGGTGGGCAGGACGCAAAAAGATTGACCGATCAACTTCCCGAGAAGGTCTAAGTGGTATCTAGGATTGAAACGTGTCAAACTGGTGATCAGTCATGGACAGAATAGCTGAGTTTTCCTCTTCCCTCCTCTGTTATCTTTCCTTTTGTATCTTTCTTAGACAGCCACCTAGACAGACTCAGGCATGTCTGATGATTAAACGCTTGATCTGCAGGTAGAAAAACATGAAATAATATCTAAAGTTTAAATTCTCCTCTGTCCAGGAAGTCAAGAAAGCTGTTAAGGCTCAATTTTGCAGAAAAAGCATTTTGGGATTTTCTCTCCCCCTCCTGCCCCACGCCCATGACACTTTTGTTTGTTTGTTTGTTTGTTTGTTTGTTTGTTTGTTTGTTTGTTTGTTTGTTTGTTTGTTTGTTTGGTCGGTCGGTCGGTCGGTCGGTCGGTCGGTCGGTCGGTCGGTCGGTCGGTCGGTCGGTCGGTCGGTCGGTCGGTCGGTCGGTCGGTCGGTCGGTCGGTCGGTCGGTCGGTCGGTCGGTCGGTCGGTCGGTCGGTCGGTCGGTCGGTCGGTCGGTCGGTCGGTCGGTCGGTCGGTCGGTCGGTCGGTCGGTCGGTCGGTCGGTCGGTCGGTCGGTCGGTCGGTCGGTCGGTCGGTCGGTCGGTCGGTCGGTCGGTCGGTCGGTCGGTCGGTCGGTCGGTCGGTCGGTCGGTCGGTCGGTCGGTCGGTCGGTCGGTCGGTCGGTCGGTCGGTCGGTCGGTCGGTCGGTCGGTCGGTCGGTCGGTCGGTCGGTCGGTCGGTCGGTCGGTCGGTCGGTCGGTCGGTCGGTCGGTCGGTCGGTCGGTCGGTCGGTCGGTCGGTCGGTCGGTCGGTCGGTCGGTCGGTCGGTCGGTCGGTCGGTCGGTCGGTCGGTCGGTCGGTCGGTCGGTCGGTCGGTCGGTCGGTCGGTCGGTCGGTCGGTCGGTCGGTCGGTCGGTCGGTCGGTCGGTCGGTCGGTCGGTCGGTCGGTCGGTCGGTCGGTCGGTCGGTCGGTCGGTCGGTCGGTCGGTCGGTCGGTTGAAGGTGATGTGATACTCTGTGATTTTTTTTGTCAGCCACCCAGAGCCGCTGCGCGCGTGGGGCGGCATACAAATTGAACAATTAAATGAAATTAAAATTAACAACCAGATCATGTCTCTGTTTTGGCTGAACATGGGCGATTCTGTGACATGATGGGAAAGATTAGACTGTTGTTTTGGGGTGCAGCTCTGTAGAAATTAACATGGCTTTCTCCGTCACTTACTGCTCTTCTTCCTTACAGCCATGATATCTCAGGCCCAACGAATCAGCCTGCCTGAAGCCATGTCTCCTTTCACGGAGGCCCCAACCAGCAAAGGGGGGACAGTCCCTCCCAGCATGAAGAAAAAACACAATGGGACTCCACCAGGTAAGTTAAGAACAAGAAACATGCAGGTCTCAGTTCCCTGATGCTCTTTATTTATACACAAAACTCACTGTACGGCAAAGAAGATATCTGCACCGCCTTTGTAACTTTGAGCAATTTGCCACCGAAAGTTAAAGTTTCTCAGTCCTTTTATTCTGTCGGTCAGTTTCCCTTGCTCGAAAGCCAGTCGTATCCGACTCTAAGGCGCAGTGCTCATCTCTGTTTCCAAGCCGAAGAGTCAGCGCTGTCTGCTTCTGCAGACGTTTCCATGGTCATGTGGCAGGCATGACTAGACACCGGAGTGCACGGAACGCTGTTACCTTAAGAACATAAGAACCGAAGTGGTCCCTGTTTATCTACTTGCAATTTCTTGCTTTCAAACTGCTAGGTTGGCAGGAGCTAGGACAAAGACAGGAGCTCATTCCGTCCTGCAGTACTTGGGAATCGAACTGCTGACCTTCTGCTTCCCAGTCAGCTTCTTAGCTACTTGAGCTACTGCAGTCCCTAATTAAGAAGCTCCACTGTCTGGTAACAGGTTTTTAAAAACACTCCCAGGCAGAATGCAACCTTGTTTAAAAACCCGTCACCGTTTTCTAATGCTCTAAAAAGAACAAAAAAATATTGGCTGGAATCCTGTTGTGTCGCTACGCAAATGGCGCAACTTTTAGGTGTGATTGCTGTTAAAGGTAGGGAACTGGCCCAGAGGTTATCTATCACATTCTGAGTCATGCGATTTAATATGCAACACAGGATGGAGATTTCTTAATTTATGGCAATTTGTTTCCAAAAGTTACGCCATTTGAGTAAGTTAGGCACAGGATTCCAACCAATGCATCCACTTACCTACTCAATGTAAAGAGTGGTAACATCCAGCCTTTTTCCACGCAGGCGGGTGGGGTTTTTTTAATACTATTTTTGTAATGCTAGTGGTAGGATTTTAACCTAAGAAATGCCATTTATTATTTAATTCAATTAGATCATCAATTCAATATTTTCTTAAATCCTTCTTGATTTAGAATGGCTGAAATTGACGGTACAAGTTGACGTAATAATGTAGAACATGTTATAGTTTGGGGTTTTTTGGGGGGAGCATTTTAAAAACTTAAACAGATCTTAAATCTATTGCTAGAAAGTGGGACAAGGAATTAACTTTTTAGTAAAATATCTCCAGGTACTACTACCTGGCAGGTCAGCAGTTAGAGACCCGAGTGCTGCATGACTGTTTGAGCACCCGTCTCTGTCCCAGCTCCTGCCAAACTAGCAGTTCGAAAGCAAGAAATTGCAAGTAGATGAATAGGGACCACTTTGGTGAGAAGGTAAGTAGAGTTCTGTGCAATTTGGTGTCTAGTCATGCCTGCCACATGACCACAGAAACATCTGCAGAAGCAGGCAGCGCTGGCTCTTCAGCTTTGAAACAGAGATGAACACTGAACCCTAGAGTCAGATACGACTGGCTTTCGAGCAAGGGCAACCTTTACCTTTAATATTTCCTTCTCACTTGACTTGTTGAGTCAATTCCTTGCAGGGAGTTTCTGTTTTCCCACAGTGTCGCATGGCTCTTTTCCCAACAGGTGAAAACAAGGAGGTCGAGGAATGCAGTGTGATCCATTACGACGATGCGGCCATCTCCAAACTTCTGGACCGCAACCAGGACGCCACGGACGACACGGAGTTGCAGAACATGAACGAGTATCTCAGCTCTTTTAAAGTGGCTCAGTATGTTGTGAGAGAAGAAGACGGCGTGGTAAAGAGCTCAGCCTAGTAGATTTCCCCTACCGCCTTTTCTCATTCCTTCAGTTGTAGCCTCACATCCACTTCCTCAGACCTTAGAGTGAGACTTCACGGCATCAGTTTATACACACCAGGTATAGAGGCACAGAGTGATTGGTTAGCACAGGGGTTCCTGACCTATGGCCCATGGGCCAGACCTGGCCCACAATGCCATTCCATCAGGCCTGTCGCCTTCTCCCCTGCACTCAGAAGTGGAAGGTGGGTTGGTGGGTGATTGACTGTCACAAACATTGAAGTGGGCGCATTTACAACAGCCATAAATGCGCACACTTCTGGGAGCGTGGTCTGGCCCACAGCTGACTGTGTGTGTATGTGGTCAGGCCCATGGCGCAAAAAGGTTGGCCGCCCCTGGGTTAGCATAACAGATAAGTTTACAAATCAGTGTGTTATTTTACAACCGGTAACACCTGTTATTCAGATGAGGTGTGAAGCTTTGCTCAGTTGAATTGCAAATGGTTACTAGATGGATGCAAGACAAACATTGTGGCATTTGTTGTTGTTGTTCAGTCGCACAGTCGATTCCGACCCTTTGCGACCCTATGGACCATTGATCTCCAGGCACCCCTGTCCTCCACCATCCTCCTCAGCCCGCTCAGCTCGGTGCCCGCTGCGTCCACAATGCTATCCAGCCATCTCATCCTTGGCCGTACCCTTTTTCTTTTGCCCTCCACCTTTCCCAGCATCAAGGCTTTCTCAAGTGAATCCTCTCTTCTCATTTGGTGTCCAAAGTACTTCAGCTTCATCTTTACTATTTGACCTTCTAAGGAGCAGTCAGGACTGATTTCTTTCAAGATTGACTTATTTGTTCTCCTCGCTGTCCAGGGTACTCTCAAAACTCTCCTCCAACACCACATCTCAAAGGTGTCTATTCTTCTGCACTCAGCCTTCCTAATGGTCCAGCTTTCGCATCCATACATTACCACCAGGAATACCATTGCTTTGACTATACGGATCTTTGTTTGCAAGGTGATGTCTCTACTTTGCACTATGTTCCCCAGGTTTCTCATGGCTTGTCTCCCTAGAATCAGTCGCCTCTTTATTTCATGGCTGCAATCTCCATCTGCAGTGATCCTAGATCCCAAGAAAGTAAAATCTGTCTCTGCTTCTCCTTCTTCCCCGTCTACTTTCCAGGTGCTGATAGGGCCTGTTGCCATTATCTTGGTTTTCTTGATGTTAAGTCTCAGGCCAGCTTTTGCACTCTCTTCTTTCAACCTAATCAGGAGCTTCTTTAAATCTTCCTCACTTTCTGCCATTAGGGTGGTATCGTCTGCATATCTCAAATTGTTGATGTTTCTCCCAGCAATTTTTATCCCATATTGTGATTCCTCCATCCCTGCATTGCGCATCATGTGCTCTGTGTATAGGTTGAAAAGGTAGGGTGATAAAATGCAGCCTTGTCTTACTCCTTTTCCTATTCCAAACCATTCTGTCATTCCATATTCTGTCCTAACTGTTGCTTCTTGACTTTTGTACAGATTTCTCATGAGGCATATGAGGTGTTTTGGTATTCCCATTTCTTTAAGTACTTGCCACATTTTATTGTGGTCCACACAGTCAAAGGCCTTGGTGTAGTCAATAAAGCAGAGGTATACTTGTTTCTGATATTCTTTTGTTTTCTCCATGATCCACCGTATGTTGGCAATGTGGTCTCTGGTCCCCCTGCCTCTTCTGAAACCCGCCTGCACCTCTGGCAATTCTCTCTCCACATGCTGCTGAAGTCTATCCTGTATTATCTTGAGCATCACATTGCTAGCGTGTGGGATGAGCGCAATTGTTCGATAATTTGAACACTCTTTGGCACTACCCTTCTTTGGGATTGGAACGTATACTGATCTTTTCCAATCCTGTGGCCACTGTTTTGATTTCCAGATCTGCTGGCATATCGAATGCAGTAATTTGATTCCGTCATCTTTTAGAGCTTTGAATAATTCTACTGGGATACCGTCATCTCCACTAGCTTTGTTGTTTGCAGTGCTCTTTAGGGCCTTTATGACTTCGCTCTCTAGGATGTCTGGCTCAAGTTCAATGTTCTCATCATTGTGATTATCAGTGGTGTTGAGGTCCTTTTTGTAAAGTTCCTCTGTGTATTCTTTCCATCTTTTCTTAATCTCTTCTGCATCAGCTAACTCCTTGCCGTCTTTGTCCCTTATCATGGTCATTTTTGCTTTGAATGTTCCCTTGATTTCCCCAATTTTTTTGAAAAGATCTCTAATCCGGCCTCTTGTGTTGCTTTCCTCTATTTCTTTGAAATTCTGTGTTCAAGTGACTGTATTTTTTCTTTTCTTCTTTGCCTTTTGCATTCCTTCTTTCCTCTGCTATTTTAAGAGTCTCATCAGACAACCACTTTGCTTTCTTATGCTTCTTTTCTTTTGGTATGGTTTTCCTTGCTGCCTCCTGCATGATATCCCGCACATCTGTCCATAATTCTTCTGGCACTCTGTCTATCAATTCCAAACCATTAAATCTGTTCCTCACCTCCACCGTGTATTCCTTAGGGATGTTGTCTAGGTCATATCTATCTGGCCTGATTCTTTCCCCTATTTTCTTTAGTCTAAGTCTGAATTTTGCGATCAGTAGGTTGTGATCTGAGCCACAGTCTGCTCCAGGTCTTGTTTTTGCTGACTGTATGGAGGTTCTCCGACTTTGGCTGCAGAGTATGTAATCAATCTGGTTTCGATGTTGGCCATCTGGTGATGTCCATGTGTAAAGTCGGCTCTTGTGTTGCTGGAAGAGGGTGTTTGCTATGACCCGTGCGTTCTCTTGGCAGAACTCTATCAATCTTTGTGCTGCTTCATTCTGTGTTCCAAGACCAAACTTGCCTGTTATTCCATTTACTTTTTGATTTCCTACTTTGGCATTCCAATCTCCCAAGATAATGTGGACATCATTTCTTGGTGTCTGTTCTATGTGGTCTTGTAGGTCCTCATAGAACTGGTCCACTGTGGCTTCATCTGCGCCCGTGGTTGGTGCGTATATTTGGATTACAGTGATATTAAAAGGTTTGCCTTGTATTCTGACTGACATCATTCTATCATTTTTGAGATTGTATCCCATTACTGCTTTTCTCACTCTTTTGTTGACAATTATGGCTACTCCGTTTTTTCTGAAGTTTTCTTGACCACAGTAGTAGATGTGATGGTTTCCCGAGTTGAATTCACCCATCCCTGTCCATTTTAGCTCGCTGATTCCCAAGATGTCAATGTTTATTCTTTCCATCTCATTTTTCACCACTTCCAGTTTTCCTTGGTTCATCGACCTCACATCCCATGTTCCTATGCAGTATTGTTCTTTGCAACACTATGTTTCTCCTCCCCCTCTCCCATCTCTCCCCTTCTTTTCATCTGTGTTAAGCATCCTGTTTCATCTAACTTGCCTCTTTTGTTTTGCCTTTTGTTCTGGTCCATAGGGTTCTCTTGGCAAAAATTTCTGGTGTGGTTTGCCGGTTTCTACACCAGTATCCTCACATCATACATGTTGTTACAGTTCAAAACAAAGTATTATCATGCATATTATCTGGGGTGGATGTGTGGCCTTTGGAATAGGCCTCTTACCCTCAGTGGCTTCTGCCAGGCCTTTCTTCCCTGGATGCTTCCTCCCTCTGGGGTGGGGATGGGGCCTTTGGAATAGGTCTTTTACAAAACCTCAATGGTCTTTTACCCTCAATTGTGGCATTACGCATTTGTTAATGACTTTACCCTTCAGGCCTAGCATCTCATTAGCAAAGGTATAATGCCACAATGTTTGTCTTGCATCTACTAACCATTTACAATTCACAACTAATCTAAGTAGCAGGTGTTACCAGTTGTAAAAAAAAAAAAAGATTTGCAAACTTATCTGTTAAGCCAGGGATTCTCAACCTATGGCCTGTGGGCCGGCCCCGGCCCAGGGCAGCACTGCCACTGGAAGTGGAAGCGGGCAGGTTTAAACAGCTGTAAATGTGCCTGCAGCTGTCGTAAACGCATTTACGACAGCCACGGATGCGTTTTACAGCAGCGTTTACGGCCGGGGGAACCACCAGTCCAACCTGCTCAGCTGTCTGAGGTGGCATCGTCCGGCTCACGGCTTGAGAAGGTTGGGAACCCCAGAGTTATGCTAACCAATCATTCTGTGCCTGATGTGTATAAATTGATGCCATGAGGTCTCATTCCTAGGTCTGACGAAGTGGACTTGAACCACGAAACCTCACATTAAAACGCAGCAGTTAGTATTGAAGGTGCCACAATGTTTTTTGTTGTTTTCTTTGCTCTCTGTTATGCTTGAGACGCAGCCTAAGATGGCTACCATTTCAAAACTTTCAACTAGGATGTGTCTCTGCATGAGTCCCTGTCTCTGAAATTGTCTTGGGGAGTCTGCAGTTTAAAGAGCCGTGTGCTGCGTCTTTGATTTCCGTCATCTTCTCCCCCTTTCCCCACTTTGCATTGCGACTGCAGGAGGAGGTGGAGCGGGAAATCATCAAGCAAGAGGAGAACGTGGACCCCGATTACTGGGAGAAGCTGCTCCGGCATCACTATGAGCAGCAACAGGAAGATCTGGCCCGCAACCTGGGGAAAGGGAAGCGGGTCCGGAAGCAGGTCAACTACAATGATACCTCGCAGGAGGATCAAGGTGAGGCTGGACAGTCCCTGGAGCAGGACGGACGCTTCTGTCCAAAGCTTCGGACTCAACCTGAGCCAAGAGAACAAAAAGCGTATTAGCAGGGGCAAATTATACAATCCAAAATTCAGAGGGCATCATGTATCTCCAACACCAATGTGATTTCTTTCTTTCTTTCTTTCCTTTCTTCCTTCCTTCCATCCATCCATCCATCAGCCTTTCTTTCCTTCCTTCCTTCCTTCCATCCATCCATCCATTCATCCATCCATCCATCCATCCTTCCTTCCATCCATTCATCCATCAGCCTTTCTTTCTTTCTTTCTTTCCGTCCTTCCATCCATCAGCCTTTCTTTCTTTCTTTCCTTCCTTCCTTCCTTCCATCCATCCATCCATCCATCCATCCATCCATCCATCCATTCATCCATCAGCCTTTCTTTCTTTCTTTCTTTCTGTCCTTCCATCCATTCATCCATCAGCCTTTCTTTCTTTCCGTCCTTCCATCCATTCATCCATCAGCCTTTCTTTCTTTCTTTCTTTCCGTCCTTCCATCCATCCATCCATCAGCCTTTCTTTCTTTCCTTCCTTCCTTCCTTCCATCCATTCATCCATCAGCCTTTCTTTCTTTCTTTCCGTCCTTCCATCCATTCATCCATCAGCCTTTCTTTCTTTCCGTCCTTCCATCCATCCATCCATCAGCCTTTCTTTCTTTCCTTCCTTCCTTCCTTCCTTCCATCCATCCATCCATCCATCCTTCCTTCCTTCCATCCATTCATCCATCAGCCTTTCTTTCCGTCCTTCCATCCATTCATCCATCAGCCTTTCTTTCTTTCTTTCTTTCCGTCCTTCCATCCATTCATCCATCAGCCTTTCTTTCTTTCTTTCCTTCCTTCCTTCCTTCCTTCCATCCATCCATCCATCCATCCATCCATCCATCCATCCATCCATCCTTCCTTCCATCCATTCATCCATCAGCCTTTCTTTCTTTCTTTCCGTCCTTCCATCCATTCATCCATCAGCCTTTCTTTCTTTCCGTCCTTCCATCCATTCATCCATCAGCCTGCCTTCCTTCCTTCCTTTCCTCCTTTCCTCCCTCCCTCCCCCTCTCTCTTTCTCTTTCTTTTTGGTTCTAAGATTCAGTGACCTGCAATATATAATTCAGCTTCAACCTCATCCTGAAATAGCAAAACAACATTGTGGAGGTCTGGGTGTGTTTACGCTGCAGAGAGACAAAGTTTTAAATTCGTTGTTGGAAAATACACACAAGCACATTTACAAACTGCTAGTAGGCAGGTGTCATTTCCCAATGTCACTAGTTAGCTGAGACTTTGAAAAAAGCTGCTAAGTCCTGAGAGTTAGAATGAACTTGTTGTACATGAGACTGACTGCCAGTGTGGAAATCATGTTTTGAATGTTTCCCTGCAAGCAGAAATCTAGCCCATCAAGGTTTTTCCTTGCAAACAGAAATGTAGCCCATCAGGCCTCATTTTCCTTTTTCTCCTCTTTCTTTTCATTCCTCCTCCTCCTTATCCCTTCTCTCCCACTCCTTCCCCCTTTCTTGCTAAAAACTAATAATTTTGTGTCAATAATTATTCTGGGTTGAAAGGATTTTTGCAGGAGAAACTCCACTCAGGAGATGCCCAAACGAGGCTCCTTTCATGTCCCCAAGATCTTTTCCCCACCCAAGTGGTCCCTATTTATCTACTTGCAATTTCTGGCTTTCGAACTGCTAGGTTGGCAGGAGCTGGGACAGAGACGGGTGCTCATTCCATCGTGCAGTACCCGGGTCTTGAACTGCCAACTTGCCGGCCTTCCAGCTAACAAGGCAAGCTTCTTAACCACTGAGCCACCACCACAGCCTCTCTTGCTAAATTAAGAGACATTCCAAATGGCAAGTCTATCCTTTGCACCCCAAGAACTGTAGAGCCCGTTAAGCAGCCTTTAAAAGGATGCGGCCACCTGAATATCCTGCTTTCTCCTTACGAGACTTTCTGACCCTTTTCCTTGCTAGAGTGGCCAGGTGAGCTCTCGGACAACCAGTCCGAGTACTCCATCGGCTCCGAAGACGAGGACGAAGACTTTGAGGACAGGCCGGAAGGTCAGAGTGAGTTCAGCTTTTTGTTTCTTCTTGTGTCCTTTTATTCCTCTGCCTCTGACCCATGGAAACCTCAGACTCAGGGCTCCCCCTTTCTCCAGGCCCATGGGACCCTGTTTCTTTCAGAAGGGAAATGGGTAGACATCGGTCAACAGCCAGCAACTGTGGTCTCCCAAAAGTTGACATGGCCTTCAGAGCAAATGAGAGATCCATCCATCCATCTATCAGTTCCTTCCCTGCATCATCAGATCCATCAATCCATTCATCAGTTCTTTTTTCCTTCTTCTATCATCAGATCCATCCATCTATCAGTTCCTTTCTTCCATCATCAGATCCATCCATCCATCAGTTCTTTCCTTCCTTTCTTCTAACATCAGATCCATCCATCTATCAGTTCCTTCCTTCTCATCATCAGATCCATCCATCAGTTTCTTCCTTCCATCCATCACTAGATCCATCTATCCATCAGTTCTTTCCTGTCTTCCAGCTTCAGATCCATCCATCTATTTGTTCCATCCTTCATTTCTTTTCATCATCAGATCCATCCATCCAACAGTTCTTTCCTTCCTTTCTTCCATCTTCAGATGCATCCATCCATCAGTTCCTTCCTTCCTTCTCATCATCAGATCCATAAATCCATCCATCAGTTCTTTCCTTCTTTTCTTCCATCATCACATCCATTCATCTATCAGTTCCTTCCTTACTCCATTCCATCATCAGAAATGTCTGGCTGGACATCCTACCACAGAAATGGAGTTGGGCGACGGTAAAGGAGGAGCCATGGTGTTGGCTCAAGGTCTTTCTGATGCTCCCCAGGTGGCCGGAGACAGTCTCGAAGGCAACTGAAGAATGAGAGGGACAAGCCACTCCCACCATTATTGGCCAGAGTCAGCGGGAACATCGAGGTAAGCCCCGAAGACTAGCGCCCCTGAAGGCACACAAGGTCATGACTGCTTTTTGACCAAACGGCTACAGTGGATTGACCTTCTGGGTACGAGGTCTGTGAACCCTATTTGGGCTTGCTATGGGAAGTGGGGATGGGAGGTGTAAAGTAATAGAGGGGGGGGCTTTGCAATTACAAAGTAAACTAGTTTTAATTTCTTGATTCCAGTGGCAGAGAAAGAATGTGACCTTCAAAGCAGGTGCTGGATGGGTTTATTGTACTTGTAGTCACAACAGGCTGAAGACTGTGGGAACTCAACTAAGTTTGATGGTCATTGTATGTTCTGGGGCTGCGGTGGCTCAGTAGTTAAGAAGCTCACCTTGTTAGCTGGAAGGCTGGCAAGTCGGCAGTTCGAGCCGCAGGTACTGCATGATGGATTGAGCGCCCGTCTCTGTCCCAGCTTTTGTGGACATGAAAGGAGCTTCATTCAGATGTTCCCTCAGCAGAGTTTCTTGCAAAAAAATCCTTTCAACCCAGAATAATTTCTGACACGAAATTATTGTTGTTGTTTATTTATTTATTTATTTATTATATCTTGTGCTGTAATTGGTTGACTGGTTTTACCTTGGTGGTGAATCTGCTCTGGGTTTTGCTCCGAACTTTGCAAGACTTAGACAAGCAGACGTATCTGAGTCCCAAACGGCCTCAGCACCATGGATAGGTCTTTCTAAGAGTCCCAGCTAAAACACAGATTAGCTCTTCTGCACAGATTTGGGACATCATTCTTGTCTCCAATTTCAGGTGTTGGGCTTCAACGCCCGGCAACGCAAAGCTTTCTTGAACGCCATCATGCGCTGGGGGATGCCGCCTCAGGATGCCTTCAACTCCCATTGGCTCGTGCGGGACCTTCGCGGGAAGAGTGAGAAGGAATTCAGGTGCCCTTTTAGTCTGGGATCCCTGATAAACCCTGGGGATTTATTTCTTTTAGCCCGATATTTTGAATTCCTGCTTGTATAGTAGCAATGACTGGGGGCTGTGGTGGCTTCATGGTTAAGACGCCGAACTTGACAGATTTAAAACTGCCCCTGCAAACTGAACGCAGAGAACGGGCCAGCCCTGTGAGCTTGGAAGCAGGACACTGTTGGAGAGATGTGATTCGGGCAGACTTTCTGTTTTGAGAAATGAGCTTTTAAAGGACAACTCTGTGCTTTGAAAATTGAGGTTCTCTTCTCAGGAATGGGATTTTCAGATCTCTCTGGGTTTGGAGACGGGGAGATCTAGAAATCCAAAATTCTCAGTAATCCCATTCCTTCTTCGGGGGTTTATAGCGGAAAAGTTGAGTTGTTCCCCCCCGACCTCTTGTGTTTCAATTCCTCAGGGCTTACGTGTCCCTCTTCATGAGACACCTGTGTGAACCAGGGGCAGACGGGGCCGAGACGTTTGCTGACGGCGTCCCCCGCGAGGGCTTGTCCCGGCAACACGTTTTGACCCGCATCGGGGTCATGTCACTCGTCCGGAAGAAGGTAAGCAAGAGAATCCCATTTGCAGGGGTGTTTGTGGCCCGGGGTGGCATGAATTGTGGCTTTAAATTGTGAGCCCCTGAACCAGGATTTCTCAACCTTTTAAAACTGGGGGCCAGGTCACGCTCCCTCAGACAGCTTTGGGGGCCAGATGGCCATTTTGCCCTTCCTCCACCACATGGCACTTCCTGGTGTGGTGGAGGTGGTGGTGGTGGGCCATATGAAATGGTGCCATGGGCTGCATCCGGCCCATGGGCTGCAAGTTGAGAATCCCTGACCTGAACGCTTCCTGAGCCCTCCAGTGAAAGGAAGCCTGTTTCTCTGTCTCTTTCCTCCGGCCTCCTGGCTCCAGGTCCAAGAGTTCGAACCTGTCAATGGAAAATACAGCTCTCCTGACCTCATCCCTGAAAGCCTGGGAAGCAAGAAAGGCAGTGAAGGTCCCGTTTCGGACCCAAACACACCCGTCCCTGCCAGCCCAGCCCAGGGGCAACCGGGGTCCGTGTCACAACCAGGTAACCCAGTGTCTCCCAGTTGTCGCGAGGAATAAAATTCTGGGCATCGACGCCTGACAGAGAAGCATCAGGCTGAACCTGAACATATCTAGGTCTGAGATGCTTTTCGTCTCACCCTTCCCATCTTTAAATCCCACCAACCACCACGTCACGGAAACATGGGAATCCATCTCCGTTGGAAACAAGCCCAGTGCACATGTAATCCTGGGAGAAAATCTGTGGGATCTGGAGGAGGCAATTTCCCACCACCTCAAGGGCCTTCCAGGAATTGCCATCAGCTCATTTTTAGGGGAGGGGGAAACCAATAAATAGGCATTTAAAGTCTCTTAAATACTACATCCAAAGGAAAATACTTGTATTGTTTAGTTTTGCAGACATTATTATTATTATTCAACTAATAAGACATAAGGATACCATTTTGTCATGGTATACTGGGGGTGGTCTAGAAGCAGAATGTGACCCCATCCATCCATCCATCTCCATATATGTGTTTTGTTGTTGATTTTTTTTTTATATTGGGTGCATCACTTTTGTTTTGTTGTTATTTATAAATTTACTCAGTTTGTTTATTCTTTACTGTTAATTTGTTGGAAAGATTTTATGTGTGGTAAGCCACCTATAGTGGGAAAATATCCCAGAAATGCAATCCATCTACCTACCAACCCACCCACCCATCCGATTTGGGTACAGGATTGCCCAAGAACCACCCTTTGCCCAGTCCTGGTCTTGGTGCAATGCTATACAGACCGATGTCACTATAACAGTGATGGCGCATGATATGTGTTTAACTATAGATTTAGAATTGAGCCTCAGTCCTAATGCTGCTCATCCCCCTCCAGAAGAATTTGCTTTAAATCCAACTAACTGCGATGTTATATATCAATTGCAGCTTTAGATAAAATAGACGAAACATCTGGACTCTCAGAGGAGAAAGAACAAGGCGAGCAGAGGGCAAAGAAACCGCAAGAGGGTCAGGTAAGGAAATGTCCAGCAAAAGGTTGTTTCTCCCTTATTACAAGAGTCCGTTTGCTGAGACCACGCGGAGTTTTGACTGAAGAAGCGCCCTAGAATTGCACTTAAAAATTCTTTGGAAATCTGAACATTTTGAATGTGTTGAAAGCTCAATGCTTCAGTGTTGGCAATTGATTTGCAAACTTATCCATTTAATCACTCTATGCCTCTGTATCTGGTGTATATAAGTTCATGCCTTGACATCTCACGCCTCTCTCTGATGAAGTGGATTTGATCCACAAAAGCTCACATTAAAAATATAACAGTCTTTAAAGCACTGCCGTGCTTTCCCCCTGATAAGCATGGAGTGATTAAAACAATATTTTTCAGAGGTCAGTGAGTGGAGAAAAGGTGGAGAACGAAGACCAAGACGAGACGGTGGAGAACCAGACCAAACCGGGCCAGGAGGGCAAGAGGACAGACCCTGCCTCGGAGCTATTGGTTGAAGGTATGGCGCAGAGTTGGGGAAAGACGCGCATAGGAGAGTCATCTTCTTATCTCTTCAAATGAGGTTTTCTCCATTTGCTTTGAAGGGATTTTGTTTGGCACTTTCATAACGAATATATTAAAATGGGTCTTTTTAATAGCACAGTTTATTGTGTTTCCCATTTTGGGATATAGTCGAAACTGTTTGTCGGCTTCCTGGATCCCTGTACAGAAAAAAAAGGGGTGGTGTAGAAGCTGAATAGGGATTGCAGTGGCTCAAGTGGTTAAGATGCTGAACTTAACAACAGGAAGGAAGGCAGCTCAGTAGTTCAAAACCCGAGTACTGCATGATGGAATGAGCGCCCATCTCTGTCCCACCTCCTACCAACATAGCAGATCGAAAGCAAGAAATTGCAAGTAGATAAATAGGGACCACTTCGGTGGGAAGGTAACAGGGCTCTGTGTGCTCCGGTGTCTAGTCATGCCTGTCACATGACCACAGAAATGTCTGCAGAAGCAGACAGCGCTGGCTCTTCGGCTTTGAAACAGAGATGAGCACTGAACCCTAAAGTCAGATACGACTGGCTTTCGAGCAAGGGAAACCTTTACCTTGGTGGGAAGGTAAACAGCATTCCGTGCACCCCGGTGTTTAGTTATGCCTGCCACATGTCCTTGGAAACAGATAGCGCTGGCTCTTTGGTTACAAAATGAGATGAGCACTGAACCCTAGAGTCAGATTCGACTGAATTTCAAGCAAGGGAGACCGGACCCTTTTCCTAGCAGCTGAATGAATAAATGAACAATGGCAAAATATGACTTCCGTCGAATCCAAATATCAGTCCATCTAGCTCAATATTGTCTACTCTGACTTGTAGCAGTAGCTCTCTGACTTACATCAACCCTATGAATGACAAATCTCCAAAATGTCCCCTCCTCAACATCCCTGCTCAGCTCTTGCAAGCTAAAAGCCATGGCTTCTTTTATGAAGTTAATCCATCTTGTATTTGCTTTTCCTCTTTTCCAACCTCATTCTGCTTCCCACAGCAATACAGTGATACCTCATACCGTTGTTCCACAAGTTTGGACTTTATACGGATTTGGACTTTGTACGAGGCATGCAAAATCCTACCCGCGATGCCTCATACAAGGTCCAAATCCTTGCTGCGATGCCTCCTACAACGTCGTTTCCATAGGGATACATTGTACTGTAACAGCACAGACTTCAGGGCAAAGTCAAGGAAACAGACAGAACTTTAAGAAATCATTCTCTAAAGGCTAAATACATTACAAAAACACATCAAACAACCCTGATTGTCCAAGAACCTGAAGAATGCTGCCAAAGCCCCAGGAATGCTTTAAAAATTCTGACGAAAAAATTCAAAAAAATCCAAAATCGCGCTCAAAACCACTCCTAAACACTCTTCGCCTCATGCAAAACCCACAAGAGCAATGCACGCATGCGTCCTGCCTTTTTTACCTCCCAGGCACAATGCAACCTGGGAAAAAACCCAATGCCTCATACAACATCGCACGACTTTGTATGAGGCCACTTTTTTCAAGGAATTAGGCGAAGTTGTACGAATCCGATATTGTACGAAGCGGACTTTGTATGAGGTATTACTGTATTCTCTTCTCCGGTGAATTCCGTCTTCTCAAGATAGGGCAGCCTCTTATCATTTGTGCGAATCAGTTTTTATGATGCTATTTTATCACGCTCAAACCAACCGTTTGCCCTAACTAGAGCAGACCCATTGATCCGGGACATATTCGCAAACTTTCTTACATGGAGGATTGCGAAGCCGGGTCGAGGCTGATTCATAAGTGGATGGGAGGCCGCTGGGGAATCCCAGGCGTCTACGGGGAGAGCTAAGAAAGAGAATCAACTCTGAAACTCTGGGGAGAGATTCAGGATCAGGAAAGCCCAGATCATCTTCTGAAGAAATGGGTCCCATTCTGCTTCACCAATTTATTTATTTTTGGTTATGTACGGTACTAAATGGCTTCTATTTCAACTCTGTTTTTGTGGGTCTACTCTGGATTTTAGTTTGATATTTAAAAGAGCTCTCTGAGTTGCTGAAGATACAGGAAAACCTCGGGTTACAACCGCTTCGGGTAACGCTTGCTGCGCTTTATGACGACAAACCCTACGGAAATGCCGTCCCGGGTTACGAATTTTTTAATGGAATTGTTTCGGGTTACGACGATCAATCCGTGACCGTTTTTTACCTTCTCAATGCATCCCTATGGATATTTCAGGTTGCAATTTTTCCGGTGACGTGACGGACCTCTGTCGTAACCCAAGGTTTTACTGTACTCGGGGACACTGTTTTCAGCACTGTGGATAGTTCCTGTGAAGTTCAGGCAAAACCTTGATTGGATTGCATGAGATGAAAATCATTGGCCTTCGTCGTTTCCTTTGCTAAGACCTCTTTTAAAATTATTATTTATCTTTGTTTTGGAGAAAATGTGGAAGGAAACCACAACCACCCACCTCTCAGTCGCTCATGCAATGCTATCTCTTGTCTCTATCGCTTCGCTCCCTGCCCGTCTGCTACAGAGAAGGCCTTCCAGGAGACGGAAGCACCATCGGACAAGCCAGAAATAAAAGCCAGTCCATGCAAAACGGCCGGTAAAGAAGCCAAGCCAGGTAATTGTCACAGGTTTTGTTAGGAGCGGTTGCAGGGCAGGAGAGTTCCACTTCTAAACTAGAAACCGAAATCGCATATTGGGAACTTTTGTTTCAGATGTGAAATTCAAAACTGGGTTCCTTCAGGTGCCATTGGACTGTTAGTCGCTGTTTTTGGACTCCAGTTCTAAGCATTCCCCATGGAAACTTGTGATGGGCTTTGTAGTCCAGAACCAAAACCCTAGAGCAGTGTTTCCTCACCGTTGGTCCTTGGACGTCAATTCCCAAAAAGCACTGCTCAGCCAATGGGCTGGCTTAGGCTTCTGGGAATTGAAGTCCAAAAACTAAAGGCAGATTCCCCCAACATTTGACGCTTGGACTTCAGTTCCCAGAAGCCTAAATCAATTCCCCAAAGCCAACGTACTGTCTTAGGCTTCTAGGAATTGAAGTCCAAGAACCAAAGGTTGGGAAGCGCCGGCAGAGAACCTATGGCACAAGTGCCAGAGGTGGCACTTGGAACCCTCTCTGTGGGCACCCATGTGGTTGCCCCAGCACAGAGTTTGCCCCGCTCCACTGACCAGCAGCCCAATGGGAGCACTCCCTCCCTCCCCCCAGCACAGAGTTCACCCCGTCCCTCTGCCCAGCAGCCCATGGGAGCATTTTCTTCCTCCTCGTTGCTATTTATTTTGTTTGTTTGTTTTGTTTGTTGTTTTTTCGTTCATATTTGTATTGCCGCCCTCTCGCCGAGGCAACTCCGGGCAGCTCACAAGAGTAAATATAAAAACATTCCCTAACAATAAAATCAAGAAACTTATCTAAAAACCACCAGACATTAAAAGCCTTAAAGTATCTGTAACATACCCTCTATGTTGGCACTTTGCGATACTATATATACTCGAGTATAAACCAACACAAATATAAGCCGAGGTTCCTAATTTTGAACCGAAAACCCAGGAAAATAGATTGACCCAAGTATAAGCTGAGGGTGGGAAATGCAGCAGCTGCTAGTGAGTTTCAATAATCAAAATATATGAAAATATGGTAGAATTAATTAAATTGTTGGTGCATCTCAATCTGGTGTAGTCTTCCGACCCTCATGGTCATTGACCCAAGTATAAGCTGTGTCCATTTTTGGGGGCTCATTTTTGGGGCTAAAAAAACTCAGCTTATACTCAAATATATATGGTAAATAAGTGGGTTTTGGGTTGCAGTTTGGGCACTCGGTCTCTTAAGGTTTCACCATCACTGGCCTAGAGCCTAGTGGTCATCAGTCTAAGGTGGGCATGGAATTGCTCCTACCAGGGTTCAAAGAGTCAGGGTGGCTCTGAAGTCTATCTGAATCCCTTTTGTGCTTCCTTCCCAAACAGATGAGGCAGAAGAGAAGGATCGGGCAGAGGTCCAGCAAAATGGAGACAAAGAAGAAGAGGAAGAAGATGGAAAGAAAGATGAGAAGAACGGGACCCGGTTCATGTTCAACATTGCGGACGGAGGTTTCACAGGTATGAAGGAGAAGATCCATGGGAACAAAACTTCTTAAGAGGTTCCGAGAGCATTCTCAGCGTAGTAGGTCTTTTGTCAAGTCTGTTTTCAATGGGGGTGAAGTTGAAGGAGGATCTGAAATCTAGACACTCTATTGGCCACTACTACCTGCAGTGGCCGAGTGGTTAAGGCGCTGAACTTGATGACTGGAAGGTCAGCAGATCAGCAGTTTGAGACACGAGTGCTGCACAACAGAGTGAGCTCCCGTCTCTGCCCCAGCTCCTGCCGACCTAGCAGTTTGAAAGCAAGACATTGCAAGCAGATAAACAGGAATTACTTCGGTGGAAAGGTAAACAGCATTCCATGTCTAGTCATGTCTGTGGGAACGGAACTCAGTCGTAAACCGGGGTTTTAATGTATTATACATTAATTTCCTTCACTATATGTAAATACAGTACTCATTCATTTGCCTAGCTGCCACTAGTTACTTCTAAAGCTTCTACTTGCAACCTCTGGCATAGCTGTCAAGTATCCCTTATTGGCCAGGAAAACCCCTTATTTTACCCTCTTTCCCGCCGTCATCCCTTATTAATTAGACTGCAATGCCCTATTGCCGCCATTGGAGGGCAGCACAGGATAAGCATAGCTGTCAAGTATCCCTTATTGGCCGGGAAAACCCCTTATTTTACCCTCTTTCCCGCCGTCATCCCTTATTAATTAGACTGCAATGTCCTATTGCCGCCATTGGAGGGCAGCACAGGATAAGCATAGCTGTCAAGTATCCCGTTTTTGCCAGGAAAACCCTTATTTTGCCCTCTTTCCCGCCGTCATCCCTTATTAATTAGACTGCAATGCCCTATTGCCGCCATTGGAGGGCAGCAAAGGATAAGCATAACTGTCAAGTATCCTGTGTTTGCTGGGAAATTTCCCTTATTTCAAATCTTGACAGGTATGACCTCTGGAGGGCACTTAACCCCATTGTACAGTTTCTGGCTCTAAATGCAGAATACATTATCACTTGATTTTTAATTTACCGAGGGATGGATGAATTTGCATTTGTGAGCTACAAATCTCCGGGGACTAAGTACCCGATTCCTTTGCTTGGCTTCGCAGAATTGCACACGCTGTGGCAAAATGAGGAGAAAGTTGCTGTTTCCTCTGGGAAGATTTTTGACATTTGGCACCGGCGACACGATTACTGGCTCCTGGCGGGGATCGTCACGTATCTTTTGCTCCCCTGGACACAGGGGACATCAGGGCAAAGAGTTGAAGAGCTCTGTTGTTGTCAAAAGCTGTTCTGGTCTAGCAGCCGGAACCCAGGATTAAGCTTCTAGTCTTCATGGTCGTTCCGGATGCGCATGTTGTTTGCTTATGTTGTTTGTTTATGTTTCTTGGATTTGTACCCCGCTCTACTCAAGCACAAGGCCGACTCAGAGCGGCAACGCAACAGATTCATATACATACAAATTACAACAATATAATAATACACATAATCACAGATACCAAATAAATAATCAGAAAAAATCCACAATGGCACAAAATATCAACGCAACATCAAATGAATAATTACAATTCAAATTACAAGGTGTGAAAAACATCAAAATACAATGTCAAAGACATTACAAAACAAAAGGGAAACCTCATTTCAGAGGCCCCAGAAAGACCGCCTGCAGCAGAACCGCCCCAAAGTCTACCTCCTAGCCGAAAGCAGGCCGGGAGGGTGCGGCGGCTCAGGCGTCGTCATCTTCCGAGCTCCCCACAAACATGCCTGCTTCAGGGGATGTGGTCAGGCCCACTCAGCTGTTCGGGGGTCAGACCCCTGGCACTATATAAGGGCAAAATGGTAACTAACTTGTGAACCGCTCAGAGAGTGCACTAAACACTATGGGGTGGTATATAAGTGTTATTTCTATGTGTCCATCAACACCAGATTGTTGTGTTGATGAACAATCTGGCAATGCTTAGATGATATTTTTTTTGTGGGGTGGGTGGGTATTGAGACTCCACTAGCTAGCATTGGCTTGGCTGCTATGATGTCACCAATGTTTACAGCTCTCCATTCACACTTTAGCAAATAAAAAAAAAACCCTCCGTAACAATGTAACATTTCTTTCATTTGACGAGCTCTTCTCTCCCCTGCATTACCCTTGACACCCACCCAACTGGTACTCAGGCACGGCTATGCTCGGTGGCAAGACATCCAGAACGACTCGCACTACGTGATCCTCAATGAACCTTTCAAATCAGAGATTCACAAGGGCAACTACCTGGAGATGAAGAACAAGTTCTTGGCTCGGCGGTTCAAGGTGAGGTTCTCCAGGCGCTTGTGAGCGTGCCACATTCGCAGGGCGACCGGCTCGGGGTTTTTATATTTTTAAAAGAGATAACTCCGAGTATTTGAAATCTCACATGCCAGAACTCGAGTGTTGGGTTTGTTCTTGGCTTTTACGGACTGCATCAGCCCGCTTCTTGGGGTACATTTGTTGAAAAGTGAGCTGGAAACCATGGTAGAGTCTTCAAATGAGTTTCCATGCTAGGAATCTAGTTTACGTTCCAAGGCATACTGATGTACAGTAGATCCATTTGTATTGTTTATCTCTCCCATGCTCTCTTTTGATGTCCCGTTTGCCATGATGTGTTTATATTTGCCCAACTGTAGTTTTTCAGTGATGTTATTCCTTTTGCTGAATGGCTTTGAGCAGGGGTTCCCAACCTTTTCAAGCCAGGGGACAGGTCATGCCTTTTCAGTCAGCTTCGAGGGCCGGGTGGCCATTTCGCCCTGCCTGCATGATGGGGGTGGCCATTTTGTCCCCACAGCTTTAATGGGTGGCCATTTTATTTCTTGAATGCTCCTGGAGAAGGGGGGGCACATGAAATAGCACCATGGGCCAGATCCGGCCCACAGGCCTTAGGTTGGGAACCCTTGGCTTAGAGGTTATTGGAGTCTCCTAGAAGATGTTGGTGAGGTTACGAACCATAACAATAAAGGTAAAGACCTCCCTTCCTCAAAAGCCAGTCATGTCCAACTCTAGGGTTTGGTACTTATCTCCGTGGTCATGTGGCATGCAGGATTAGACGCCGGATGGAGCACATGGAACGTTGTTACCTTTCCCACCAAAGTGGCACCTATTTATCTACTTGAAATTTCTTGCTTTCGAACTGCTAGGATGACAGGAAACGGGACAGAGACGGGAGCTTATTCCATCCTGCAGCACTCAGGTCGTGCACTGCTGACCTGCTAACCGTCCAGTCATCAAGTCCAGCGTTTTAACCGCTAATCTGCTACAGTTATAGAAACTATACTGGTATAACTATAGTTATACTATACTATAACTATAATGGTAGAAAAGTCATTTTGATAGGGTACCAAAGTCCCCACAAAGTTAATCCAGAGGTTTTTTTTTTTTTAGGTGTGGATGGTAGATGGGATGTGGTCCACTACCACATAAACAGGCTAGCCAAAACCTCAAGGGAAATCTGAGCTTGTAGCTTTAGAAATTAGCACATCAACACCAACTGAAAGGAGAACTTCAAATCATGGGTGCAGATGTCGCTGACTTATACTGTATATAGAGACCGTTCTCTCAATGCACTTTGGCCTTGGAACGGTTGTATCCTGGCCTCGAGCAGATCCTAAGAACCACCTAGGGCAGGGATGGCCAACTTTGGCACTCACTCCAAGCATTCTTGGACTTCAATTCCCAGAAGCCCCAAGTCTCTGTTAATCCACATGTACACGCAATCAACCCATTTGTGTGGATTTACAGGGACCTAAGCTTCTGGGAATGGAAGTCTAAGAACGCTTGGAGTGCCAAAGTTGGCCATCACTGACCCATGGCATCTGCGTCTAGTTGCTACCTTACAGACTGCACCCAGTAGGTTATAAATGCTGTTGTTCAACCCAAATGTCTCCATTTTTGCCTGACCGACGTCCGGTTTTGGTTCGGCAGGGGCCAGAGTAGCTCCGGACAGACAGACGGTTGGGCAGGGGAGGGGGGCCTTTGGTTCCTTTCTGCTGCCACCACCTGCTCCCCTTCCTCTGTGTCTTTGGTCCCAGTTGCTGGAACAGGCCCTGGTGATTGAAGAGCAGCTACGGAGGGCCGCCTACCTCAACATGACCCAAGAGCCCAACCACCCGGTCATGGCCCTGAACGCCCGCCTGGCCGAAGTGGAGTGCCTCGCTGAGAGCCACCAGCACCTCTCGAAGGAGTCCCTGGCTGGGAACAAGCCTGCCAACGCCGTCCTCCATAAAGGTGAGGTTCTTCTTGATAGCCTCCCATCCTGTCTTCCCCTCATAGAATCATAGACTCGCTGAGTTGGAAGGGGTCTTACAGGCCGGTGATGGCTAACCTTGGCTCTCCGGGTATTCTTGGACGTCAATTCCCAGAAGCCCAAGTCAGCACACCCAAGGTCATGAAAGTGACACATGGTTTACCTTGCAGTCCTCAACCAGCTGGAAGAACTCCTGAGTGATATGAAGGCGGACGTGACCCGGCTGCCATCCATGCTGTCCCGGATCCCTCCCGTGGCCGCTCGCCTGCAGATGTCTGAGCGGAGCATCCTCAGCCGCCTGACCAACCGAGGGAGTGACCCCGCAGTCCAACAGGTTGGGGGGCTGTGCTAAAAGCACCCACCTCCATGGAACCTCCTATACCAGTGGGGAATATTTGTGTAGACTTACTAAGGGACTGCGGTGGCTTAGTGGTTAAGATGCTGAACTTGATGGCTGGAAGGTTGGCAGGTCAGCAGTTCAAGACCCGAGTGATACACGATGGAGTGAGCTCCCCTTTCTGTCCCTGCTCCTGCCAACCTAGCAGTTCAAAAGCAAGAAATGTGCATGTAGATAAATAGGTACTACTTCAGTGGGAAGGTAAACAGTGTTCCGTGCACTCTGGTGTTGAGGCATGCCTGCCACATGTCCACGGAAACGTCTGCAGATGCGGAGTCAGATATGACTGGCTTTTGAGCAAGGGCTTTAGAGTCCGTTATGACCGGCTTTACCTTTACCTAGGGGAAAGGGCAGCCATATGTTCAGCTCACTGGGGAAAAAGAGGAATATAAAAGTAACTAAAAATATCCCCCCTCCCATATCTGTGGGGGATATTTTAGAAGACTTACCATGGATACCTGAAACTGCAGATAATAGCAAACCTATCTTTTACATTGAAAACAGTGGCCTCTAGTGGCCAGCTCTGGTAACGTGCCATAGAAATACATCCATGTATTTCAGGTTTTTTAATAAATTGAATATATTTAGACCTGCAGATAACTGAAACCGTGGATACTGAACCCACAAATATGAGGGGGGTTCCCCCCCTGTAATACGTAAACAATTGTCTCAATGGAAGAGTCAAATAATAAGCAATTTGAGTTAGTTCTGACTGCTGTTGGACAGTCAGAACCAACCCCACATTTGAAATCTTGATTGTAAAGTCCCTGAAACGGAGATCTAGCCTTTCCTCTAATATTGTGGATTCTAAGGGTCCTGGTGGTGCAGTGGTTAAACTGCTGTCCTGCAACCCAAACATCGTGAGTTTGATCCTGACCAGGGCTCAAGGTTGACTCAGCCTTCCACCCTTCCCAAATGAGTTCGGGGCAAAGTGTTAATTAACTTGTGAACTGCCCAGAGAGTGCACTAAGCGCTATGGGGCACAATAGAAGTGCGATTGAAATATTGCTTAATAATAATAATTTCATGTCAGAAATGAGGCTCCTTTCCTGTCCCCAAGAGCTGGGACAGAGACGGGTGCTCACTCCATCATGCAGTACTCGGCTCACGAACTGCCCACTTGCCGGCCTTCCAGCTACAAAGGTGAGCTTCTTAACCACTGAGCCACCACTGCAGCCCCAATAATAATTATTATAATGCATGCTTCATTTTCATTCTTATTCGACCCCAAATTTTGGGAGCCGGATAGGGTGGCCTGAGATTTCAAATAAATATTCTCCCATTTGTTGTCCCCCCCCAGGCCTCCTTCACCTCCTCCCCGATGTACAACAACAGTTTTGGAGCAAACGTCCGAACTCCAGGCCCCGGTGGGCTTGTCAACTACAGCCAGATGCCCCTGGGACCGTACGTGACAGGTAAGTTGGCTACACTGAGGAATAAATCCCCTGTTTCTCTCTTTTTCTTCTATACTTCTCTTAACGGTAAAGTAAAGGTCGCCCTTGCTCGAAAGCCAGTCATATCTGACTCTAGGGTTCAGTGCTCATCTCTGTTTCATAGCCAAAGAGGCAGCACAACCTGCGTTTGCAGACATTTCCGTGGACATGTGGCAGGCGTGACTTTAACACCCGAGCGCATGGAATGCTGTTTGCCTCCCCACCGAAGTGGCCCCTATTGATCTACTTGCAATTTCTTGCTTTCGAATGGCTAGGTTGGCAGGAGCTGGGACGGAGACGGGAGCTCATTCCATCCTGCAGTACTCAGGTTTCGAACTGCTCACCTTCTGCCTCCCAGTCAGCGTCTTAACAGATTTTAAAGTGGGGCCAGGAGCCACACAACCCAAAGGGCAAATGGGCAAGCCAGTTGTCTTTTTCTCTTATTAATAGATATTTAGCCGTTTGCGAGTCTCCTCTGCTGTTCTTGTTGCTACGAGAGGTAAGACCTTGCTTCTTACTCTGATAAAACTGCACAACTGTTGTTGTTGTTGTTGTTGCTGCTTTGGCCCATGTGTGACTAAAAGCCTCCTCGAAGATTGTGGTATTTTTGAACCACAATAGGACATAATACCCTGGTAACGTCAACCCTTGTGTTGCCGGCTAATCTTTCTCACACTAGGTCAGGCGAAAGGAAATGCAGAATGAACACACACAAAGGTGCCATTTTGGGAGTTTCATGTCTGGTCTAGACACAGAATAAGAAGAACACGGAAAGTTAGACTTGAATGTTTTACACAACATCAGTGTTGCTCTCTCTGATGAAAGAAGCCTCTCAATGAACCATCTGTTAGACCAGAGTTTTAAATTCATATACTTGAGGGACCAAGGCAGGAAAGTGACTCCAGCTTCTGCTGCGGGTTTTACACTGAACTTTACATGACAAGGTGTCGTCGATTTTAGGCAGCATCTGGCACCTTCCAATTTATGGTGTCCCTGATAGGGTTTTGCAAGATATGCAAGCTATTCAAGGAACGTTTTTTTCATTGGGGGTTCAGGGGCTGAATTTGAACTCGCATCTCCTGAGCCCCCGTCTGTCATTCTGTTCACTGAAGTTACAATTTCCTGACAGTTTAGTCAAAAAATAAATGTGTTTATATGGATGGATGGATTTACCTTGTGTTCATGTGGATGGATGGGCTTTGGTGGCTCAGTGGTTAAGAAGCTTGGCTTGTTAGCTGGAAGGATGGCAGGTCGGCAGGTCGAGACCTGGGTACTGACTGCATGACGGAGTGAGCGCCCGTCTGTGTCCCAGCTCCTGCCAACCTAGCAGTTCGAAAGCAAGACATTGCAAGTACGGTAGATAAATAGGGACCACTTCGGTGGGAAAAAGATCTTGGGACATGAAAGGAGCCTCATTTGGGCGTCCGTCCCCTGAGTGGAGTTCCTCCAGCAAAAATCCTTTCAACCCAGGATAATTTCTGACACAAAATTATTATTATATGGATGGATTTACGTTGAGTTCATATGGAAGGATGGATGGACAAACAGAGGGTCCAATTAGCTGGAGAGTTAATTTACTATTTTGGCGTCTAATTGAGTAATCAACTGAACATCGGAGACATCTTCATTCACTTACTCACTTATTTACATATTTTCTATCCTGTCTTTTTTTCAAAAAGGGACCCAAGGGACCTAATGTAGTTTAACAAAGGACTATAATAAACACAGATCCCAAAGTTCAAGGTTGCCCTTGCTCAAATGCTAGTAGTATCTGACTCTATGGTTCGGTGCTCACCTCTTTTTATAGCCAAAGAGCCAGCAGTGTCTACGTCTGCAGATGTTTCCGTGGACATGTGGCAGGCAGGACTAGACAGTGGAGTGCATGTTTACCTTTCATCATCGCTATGATGATCGCTTATGTTCAGATTCGGATACGGCAGCAGAAGAAGACTGAACTATATATTACAAATAACCATAACTAGAAGAGAAAGTCCCTATACTTTTGATTATGCCCGATTGTCACAACCAGAGCTTTCCTTGTGTCCCATGAACAGCAAATCACACTCAAGGCCTTAAGCAGACTTGCCAGAGTGATTTCTCGGACGCAAAACTCTGTCTTAGTTGCTGTCTTTTGAATGCCGATGTGATGTGCAATGTGTAATTTGGCCCTCATATGGAGATCTGAACAGTGGCAGATCACGCCTGACTACTGTAATGCATTCCCGGTGGGGCTTCCCTGGACGTCTGTGAAGATTGCTCCAGGAAAGACTAGCCTTTGTCCTAATGGCGTTGAGTCGCTAAAACGACACATTATCACCATTTGTGTGTGTGTGTGTGTGTGTGATGGTGCCAAACCAAACTGATTGTTTGGGCCAGGACAACCTAACCCAATGATGACGAACCTGTTCACGGACGTCAATTCCCAGAAGCCCAAGTCCCTGTGTAAACCCATTTTCACAGGGTCCTGGACTTCTGGGACCTGAAGCTAAAGAACAGCCGGAGTGCCCAGGTTCGCCACCACTGACCTAACCTCTTGATTTTGGGGTCTTTCCTTTCCAGTTGTGTCCAATGGGCTGCCCCTGAGTCAACCGGATCACAAGGGCCCCGATTCCCTGAAAGACAGCTCAGACTTAGATGGCAAGGGATGGCATCGCGACGTCATCTGCATTGAAGACTGAAGAACATACCTGGTGACTTTTGACATGTTCATTGCTAGGAACGTTCTTCAAAATAAATAAATAAATAAAGGAACTCACAGGGCCATTTCACAGACTTCTCGGAGAGGGTGCGATTTCATTTCCTTGTGCTCTGGATTTCCGACTCATTTTTCCCCCTTTCTTTTTGCACTTTCCCAGCAAAGACTTGAAGATGTTGGCTGGCTAGACTATGAAAGGATTGTTGGATTTCCACCTGGCCTCCTCCTTCTTGGAAAGCCGTGCATGCCAGAAACCAAAGTCCCTCACTTGCTCTTCCAAGGTAAAGCTGGGGAATTGGCCAAGCTTGGCGGGCTCCACACGGCAATTGTATGGATTTAATCAACCAAGTGGAAGTCATCAAACCTGGTCTAAGGTCAGAAATCCACAGTTGAAGCCAGAAGGCCACCCAACCTCTGTCGTCTTCATCTTTGTCAGAGTCCAGGTCAAACGTTGAACGGCCAAAATGAAACCACCTTCTTGGTGGTGTCGTCGGCCAAATTAAATTCTCATCGGTACACGTTTCCAATAGTAATTGGCAGACCAGGAAACGAGCCCATGGATTCTGTCTCTCTCAACGTTCACACTGTGTGTTGTTGTCCACCACTTGAGCCTGTTGGTCTTGCATTTAGGGACTCTAACCCTCAGCCTATTCAGGGTCCACCAAGTGACATATAGGGGAGGTTGAGTTCCTCAGCCATGTCCTCCTTTAGTGTTGTTCCTTGTCCAGTGAGCTCCTTCCTCAATCTTCTTGTGTCCCCTCAAAAAGCTCTTCCTGGACCTGAGCTGGCAGACTTGAGGCAACATTTATCTGGAAACCTTTTGTGAAGGAAAGTTGACCTCCTTCACAAGCCAGCACTCGTCTCCAATTACAGCCCAAGAGCCAACGCTGTCTGCATTTCCAGACATTTCTGTGGTTGTGTGGTACACGGAACGCTGCTACCTTCCCTGCCAAAGCAGTACCTACTTGCAATTTCTTGCTTTCGAACGGAACTACTAGGTTAGCAAGAGCTGGGAAAGATGCAGTACTCAGGTCTCGAACAGCTGACCTGTCAACCGTCATCAAGCTGTGTCTTAACCACGAAACCACCGCAGCCCCTTATCCATACATGCTTGACACATGATGCATGTAGTCTTCTCATTTCCTGGTTCCCTATACCTCAAACAAGGGGTGAATTGGGAGATCAGACACTGCCCAGAACTCACTGGGGTATTTGCCATGCTCTTAAGACTTTGCCTGGATGACATCTTATCACTCCATGCTGTTTATTCACATGGTGGCAGCTAGCTAGATGAGCATCAACTTTTCTAGGAGGACAAGGGTGCTTCAGTGGACTACATTAGCTTTGTGTGGTGATGGTCCAGATGAATGTTGTCACCCCCACCACTCATTGGACCTGTTAGCCTAGTTTAAGAGCGATATGGTGTAACAGCAGGGAATGTTCCAAAGAAAAGATACAATGTCACAAGTTGGCTAAGCTCTGGAGTGGAAGAGAGTTCCACTGGCCAGTAATTCATCAGGTGTAGCAATCCATGGCCATTCTGCCAGGTAACCGTCTAAGCTTCCATGGGAATTCAAAATTCCTCTGCTGCCCTGCTTCCAGCTCTGCTTAGCTTCATGGCTCTGCTGGATGCGAAAATTGCATATTAACCCCAAAGATTTGCAGCTCAAAATGGGGAAGGTGGGAGATACAAAGTGAGTCTTATTTCAAAACACGTTTTGGAGCTGGCTAGGGAAATAATTAAGAAAGCATTTTCAAGCTGCTTTGCCGTATCGCTCTGGGGTTTTTATCCGCATGGTGGCAGCTAGCTGAGCATCAACTCTTCTACGAGGTCTTCTTGGCCAGGTTATAAACTGTTCCTACCCGCCTTTGTATTCTGTGAATGTTGCAAAGATTTTACTTTGGTTCTTTTTTTTCCTTTTAAAATATTATTTTATGTTTTAATAAATCATTAAAGAAAACAAATTGAGGAAGTGGCCTTCTGTTTCTCCTTATTGTCCTATTCAACTCCTCCCACCCGGACGCGGCATTACTGGGCAATTCCGATGGCTTGTTTCAGTGAGATTTCTTGTCTCACCATGGAAATGGAAGATCAGTCCATTTTCATCCCCATTTTCTGCTTACTTTTTTGTGCACAAAGCTCTGCACTTCTTCTGGCAAATCCTCCGCAGGAGGATGTCACACTGCGTAGGACCTGTAACTATCCAGAATAGCTTGAGATGTCTTGTCTTCTCCAGATAAATCCCATGCAGGGAAGATGTTGTGCAAGAATTGGAATAACTGCAAAATGCGCTATGTGTTCTACCCTTTCTGGGTGAATCCAGCATATAGGAAGCACCATCCTATGCAGCAATATTGTGTCACTTAGCATCCCCCCCCCAAAAAAAAAATATCATGGGGAGAAATCTTGCTGTGAGAGTGGTTTTCGTTTTGGTTCTTGTTTGCTTTCAAGAGCAAGACTGTGACAGCTACATCCCTGAACGTGGCTATGGAAAGCTCTACATTATTTAAGAAGTGATGGAACAGAAATTTCCCTGCACATTACATTATATTTTTTTGTGCAGCTGCATTATTGTGCAGAACAAAACAGTGTTCTACAAGGAAATTCTAAAAATGGGGCACCCCAAACATGAATGTGTAACCTTGAATCTATACCAGGGGTTCCCAACCTAAGGCCCGAGGGAAGATCTGGCCCATGGTGCCATTTCATTCTGCAGGGAATGTTCCAAAGAATAGATACAATGTTGCAAGTTGGCTGAGCTCTGGAATAATATGAGAGAGATTGACAGACAGACAGAAACACAGTCAGATTGGCCATTTGCAACAGATAAAATAAAGCCTTGATTTTTAATTTTTATTTATTGGTTCATTCCGTAAATACAGGAGCTGTCTTATCAGTCCAGACCTTTATTACGAAGCGTGATTGATGGAGCCTGCCACTTTTGCCTAGAAGATTACACAGTTAGCTTGGTAATTCACAGTCATTATATGGCATTCGAGATCGGTGGGTGTTCAGTTGGTTTTGCTTTCTGACATATATGTATATATGTGTATAAATACACACATACATATAAAAAAGAGGGAAACTATTTCTTATTCTATTTACACACATTGAATCCAACAAAACAAAACAAAAAACACTACAGGGAGTCACAAATCCCACCCAATCACCCCAGGCTGTGATTCCCTGAATGTATTTGACACACCGGATAACACAGTAGATGGGGAAACAGGGGGAAAAGGTAGCTTTTGGGGGGGAAGTGGGGGCTCAAATGTCCTGAGTGAGCACAACAACACCAGAGAGCCTTGTCAAGAGATTGGGGTAGGTTTGAATTTTATTTTACACTTTTGCTGGAAGGTTGGATGAAGCATCTAGATCAGGGGTCAACAAAATTGGCTCTCCAGATGTTTTTGGGCTTCAATGCCCAAAAGCCTAACTCAGTACATTGGCTGATCAGTGCTTTGGGAATTGAAGTCCAAGGACCAAAGGTTGGGAAAAACTGATCTAGGCTTTTGTTTTTGGACTACAAAGCCCACACAACTCCATGGTGAATGTTTATAACTGGAGCTCAGTAGGTGTACTGACTTGGGCTTCTTGTAAGTGAAATCCAAAAACACCTGGAGAGCCAATTTTGCACACCCTTGATCTAGACTCTTGCACACCCTTGATCTAGTGACCTCAACTTGGTCCACATTAAAAAAAAAATCCTCAGACAGCCGATGTCGTGAGGTGGCAGCCAGATGTTGGAAAAGGGAGACAAGAGCTTCCCAACCTGCCTGGCTAAGCTGGCCAGTTGGCCTTGTGTGGGCTGGGGGATGTCCCAATAGTCTTTTTTTCCTCAGGCAGCTCAAACTGTTGGGCGGCTTCCAGTGGGACTTAACCCATGTCTCATTTGTTGATTTTGGCAGACTGAAGAGGTTCAACTAATTTGATTCTGGATCCAGTCTTTTGTCTCTCCCCCACCCCCAAAAAAATATCCTGTGAGGTTGACCCATTCAGCCCACCTGTTCTTTGCATCTGGTTCGACCTGGGGAAGTGGGCCCAATTTTTAACCCTCCACCGCACCGAAGAGTTCGGTCTCATGTCCAACTAAGGCACCGTGTTGTGCATTCTCCGCACAGTCCGAGGTCCGGTCCCACACGGGGAGGCAGGCACAGCGGA
Source organism: Bradypodion ventrale (assembly GCA_035047345.1). Lineage (NCBI taxonomy): Eukaryota > Metazoa > Chordata > Lepidosauria > Squamata > Chamaeleonidae > Bradypodion > Bradypodion ventrale. The sequence goes on along the minus strand of JAWDJE010000017.1, from coordinate 14,213,501 downwards.
CGCACCTCCCAACCTAGCTACACACCAGCCCCTGAGCCAATGGTCGAAGGAGTGTAAAGATGATATCTAGGCAATAACCAGAAAGCTCAGGAATTACCCGGGGAGATATGGCTTTAAAGCAGTCAGCAGAGGTGATAAGGCTGTGGAACAGAGTGGGTGGAGGGGAATGGCCACAAAACGAGAAGACGTGGCTACCGGGCGACGTGTAGGCAGTGGTAGCAAATCTACTTCTTTCCCACTGTGATCCACAACTTGGATCCCAACCTAACTAAGCTCTGATGCTGGCTTCCAACATGCCCAACAAGGGGACTTTTGGGCGAGCTATTGTCCCTGCGTCTTTCCACCCAAAAGTGGTCACTTCTGCTGACAGTCCTTGAGGAATCCCCAGTAGCTCCGTCCGCAAGGGACCCTCGGCAGGACTGCTGAGTCGCAGCCAAGGAATTAACTCCCTTCATGTCTTCCGCCGTTTGCAAGCATTCAGCACCGAGACCGGAGGAAGAGGAAGGTTTTGAGAGGAAGACATATGGTTGTCTCAAAGCGGGTTCCTACGAGGCCCTAAAAAGCTCCGAAGCTCTTCTACGTCAAGACTGCTACAAACACGAAAGGGGGTTTAGCTTAACGGGACCCGTTAAGATAAAAAAAATTAACGGCCATAAAAACCATAGCGCCCGTCGTGGCTAGCCAAGTTGCACAGGTAAAAGAGGGCGGGGGGGGGGGGAGAGGGAATAAAACATTTTGACATTATTTTCTCTGCAAACGAGAGTAACGAAGGAAAGGAAATAACGAATAGCGTAAAGGACGCATGTTTGACCTAACTTTCCATATATCCTTCCCCAACCTGTGACGTTTCTTGCTTTTAAAAACAGCGTTAACGGAAGAAGTCTGGGCAGCCTCTCTGGATGTTCCAGGAAAAAAGAAAACGTGATTATTATATATATATTTTTGGTAGGACGTCTTCGGAGTCGTCACCGCTGTTGTTATCTGTGGATACGAATCGTACGCCGCTCGGCTTCGAGAATAGCTTTAAGCAAGCAAACGGGAGAGGCTAGGAGTCAAGGGGGAAATAGTCCCAGGCCGATGGGAAAATCCTGATTTAGGATCGGTAGTCCTTTTTGCTGTAGGGTTTATTGCCCAAGATACTGTCGATCTCATGGATGATGGACGAGGAAAGTTTGGGAAGCACCTGCCGGGAGAAATGGGAATGAATGGAATGGCAAAGAAATGAAATTTAGACGTTTCGACACCAGCCTTCTGGGAGAAACGGGAACGAATGGGACGGTAAAGAATGGGAAGTTTGACGTTAGGATGCCATTTCGTCTGCCTTCTGGAGAGTTTGGGGCCTTTTATGTGCACATCAACCCTGCCAGGTAGGTCAAGCCGGGAGGTTGGGCAACAAGCCTCGGAACGGGTTTCGTAACCCGGGTTTCGTCAGCTTTGGCCCAACGTTTGTAACAAGCCGAGAAACGTCTGCAGGGCTTTTCGGAGGCTGGGGGCTACGATTTCGCGGGGGCAGAAGATCCGTTCCACGTTTTAGTCTCACCTTCGTAGGAGCTTCTGGGCAGCTTCTACGTAAAGTTTAGGCTAAAAGGCGGGGTGGTTTCACATGAGCCCCTTTTTCCTGTGAAAACTGGCATCACCAGATTCATTTCCCTCCCTGCCCCAGAGTGATTAATAAATAGACCTTTCCCAGCAGGTATGTGGAAGTCATTTTAATTGTTATTTTTTCAAACTTTGAGATGGAATTTAATTTAATTTATCTTATTATTTAATTTAATTTAATATTTTATTAATTACATTATCTATTTTCTTTTCTTGATCCCTGTCTTTCTCAAGGCAGCTTTAGTAAGGCAGAGATCCATGTTAGTCTCTCACATCTTTTAAACAAATCCATCCAAAGCCCATAATAATAATAGCCCATAATACTAATACTAACAATAATACTAATAATACTAATATTAATACTAATAATAATAATAATTTCGTGTCAGAAATTATTCTGCGTTGAAAGGATTTTTTGAAAGGAAGAAACTCTGCTCAGGGGACGCCCAAATGAGGCTCCTTTCATGTCCCCAGACCTGGGATACAGACGGGCACTCACTCCATCATACAGTACCCGGGTCTTCAACTGCCTTCCAGCTGACAAGGCGAGCTTCTTAACAACTCAGCCACCCTTTCCAAAGCCCCTTAGCCCTGCAAAAACCATTTTATTTGGCAAATGCTTCCGTTAACTGCAGTCTGGGGCAAGTATAAGCGGAATAAAATCCGTTAGCCTTTAAGGGTTCCAGAAAAAAACCCATTCTCCACACTGACGAAGAATTCTGTGTCACCTGAAACACCGGCGAATGTGGGATTTGCATACTGTACCTCAGGGATTCTCAACTTGTGGCCCATGGCCCGGATGCGGCCCACGGCACTATTTCATGTGGGCCTCCTACCGCCTCCACCACACCAGGAAATGTCATGGGGTGGAGGAAGGGCAAAATGCTTGTCCGGCCCCCGAAGCTGTCCAAGGGAGCGTGACCCATGCCCCCCCCCAGCTTAAAAAGGTTGAGAACTCCTGGTCTACTTTAAACCTGCATCCTTCAGGATGTTCTCCTTTTTGTGGAAGGTAAGTCTTCTTTCGTGTCTAGGCCAGACGTGAAGCTGCCAAAATGAAGGCACCTTTGGGTGAGTTCATTCTGCAGTTCCCTTTCGCCTGACCTAGTGTGAGAAGGATGAGCCGGCAACAAAGACGGTTGTCGTTATCCGGGTATTATGCCCGGTTGTGGTTCAAAAATGCCACCATCTTCGAGAAGGCTCATGGAAGGTAAGTAGAAGATGTTTAACAACAGGTGAGAAGATGGAAGGTGAAGAGGCTTACCTGTATTGCTCCAATATTCTCCATTAGCTGGTCTGCATTAGAAGCCCCCAGAAGGACTGAGCTGACGCCTTCGTTCCTTAAGCACCAGGCTATCAAGAAAAAGCAACGCACGAGAAGAATCTTTAAGCAGAGAAGTTGCATCCGGGATTTCCTGCACTGCCAGTGGGTCAGTCTAGATCCGTGATGGCGAACCTTGGCACTCCAGGTGTTCTTGAACTTCCAATTCCCAGAAGCCCAAGTCTCTGGGAATCCAAAGGGGTTTACTGCATGTACGCAGAGCAAGATGTATGTGGTTGTTGTTGTTGTTTTTTTTTGGGGGGGAGGACGGGGGACGGACGGGACAGCGAATGAACGAATATATATAAAAATGTAATGATATGGAGAATAGTTAAATGAGAAGGTTTATAATACTCCACCGGTGGTGGGTGTACATACTAGTTATATGAAATGTTAGGATTTCAGTTCCCTCACCTCCAAATATAACTGATTTAGAAGGGGCCTTTTAGACCATCGAGTCCAATCCCCTTCTCATTGCAGGAATCCGAATAAAATTTTATTGGTATTCTGACGTTGAAGTGCATAGTGATTTGTTTCTTCCTGTTACTTTCAGAGCAGCTTTTACTTCGCTTTCTAGAACTTTGTGTTTTTAGGATCCTAGAATCACTGAGTTGGAAGAAGGGGCTTTTGAGGCCATCGAGTCAGACCCATTCCTGCTCAGTGCAGGAATCCGAATCAAAGCAGACCTGACAGATGGTGGTCTAATTATCTCTTGAATGGTTCCAGTGTTGGAGCATTCACCATCTCTTGAGGCAGAGGGTTCCACTGTTGTACTGCTCTAATAGTTCAGACATTTTTTCCTAATATTATCCTGGATGTGGTTTCCTAACATTTGAGCCCATTATTATACCTCCTGTACTCTGGGATGATAGAGAACAAAATCCTGTCTTTCCTATTAGTGTTTGTTACATTATCCTTTTTCTAAATTTAAATTTTCAAAACACATAAAAAAATACACACGCAAAATGTGAAAAAGCAAAATAATGATTAAAAAACACAATATATAGCTGGATAGAGAACAGATCCTGTATTTTCTAGGTTTTTCTTTGTTTATTGTGTGTATGTGAGTTTTTGTTTTGTGTACACACACACACACAGAGGTGAAACTTGGATAATTAGAATATCATGCAAATGTTCATTCAGTCCGGTAATGCAACTTAAAAGGTGAACACAAATATATGAGATAGAGACTCATTGCATGCAAAGTGAGATAGTTCAAGCCTTACTTTGTCATAATATTGATGCTTATGGCTTACATTTTATGAAAACCCCAACCCCCCAATTTCATGTACCCTATAATCAGCACATAATGTCCTGTATGCCATGATCATTGCAATTATAACGAATTAAGGCATGACATCTCTCGCTTTGCATGTAGTCAGTCTATCTCCGAACGGAGCCTCCATGTTTCGTGGCAGTCTTCCCCAGGACTCGTTTGCTGGGCTCAAAGTCCAGAGGTATTTGTGTGTGTGTGAGAGAGAGAGAGAGGGAGGGAGGGATGGAGGGAGAATGAATTTCTAAGCCTCTTCCCTCCCCATCAAGGAGGCCTGGTCCGCCAAGCAGGCCAGGGACCCCACTGGGGCTCACCTATGGCGAGTTGAGGCAGGGTGCAGCCGAGGCGCTCTGCGATGGCTTGAAGCTCTTTCAGCTTGGCTTGCTGCCGTCTCCCTTCTTCGCTGAGGATCTTGTCTTTCAGCCACTGGTAGCCCTGTGGGAGAAGGAAGCCTAGGGAGTCAACGGGAAGACACCCCCCCACCCCCCCAAAAAAAACCCCCCATCCCAACCCGCTCCCAATTCTGCCCATCGTGGGGTCGAATCCCACCGCCAACTCACTTTGAGAGACGCCCGCGAATAAGGAGGAATCCCTCCGTCGTATTTCCCCGAGACGATCCCACAAGCCAAGGGCGACCAGGTCATGGCACCTACGCCTGACCAAAGAAAGACGGGCCATAACAGATGCAATAAACAAAGAAAAACTATTACAGATACAGACAGGAGAGGCAGGATCAGTTCTCCATCCAGCTATATGTTGTTTTTTATTCTTATTACCATATTAGCCGGGATATAAGACACGTAGGAGTAGAAGACGTACCCCATTATTACCAAAATAGCCCACTATAAAGGTAAAGGTCACCCTTACTCAAAAGCCAGTCATATCTGACTCTAGAGTTTAGTGCTCATCTCTGTTTCAAAGCTGAAGAGCCAGCGCTGTCTGCTTCTGCAGACGTTTCCGTGGTTATGTGGCAGGCATGACTAGGCACGGAAGGCTGTTTACCATCCCACCAAAGTAGTCCCTTTTCATCTACTTGCAATTTCTTGCTTTTGAACTGCTAGGTTGGCAGGAATTGGGACAGAGACGGGCGCTCATTCCATCCTGCAGTGCTCAGGTCTTGAACTGCAGACTTGCTGGCCTTCCAGCTAACAAGGTGAGCTTCTTAACCACTGAGCTGCTACCGAAGCCCCTTGCATCCAATCATCATCACCATCCCCAACCACACGACTAAGCCTTCTTGTGCAGCACTTGGGTCTCGAACTGCTGAACTGCCAACCTTCCAGTCATTAAATTCAGTGTCTTAACCACTAAGCCATTGCAGTCCCTTTCTTTGGGGAAACAGATGCTTAATTGGAAGATGACTTTCCCCTTTTCCCAGTGGGAATGCCTCTTCTGAGTTCCAATGCCAGTGTAAATACAGTTGACCCCGTTCAGGGAATCTGTTCCACCATACGCTAAGAGCCCTAACTATGTTCCCGCACCAACAGCAAGCAGCATGAAAAAACGCACCGATCTTATGGAACAGCTCCGGCAGCTGAACTTCGACTTTCTCCCTCTGGAACATGTGGTACTCCGCTTGCTCACAGATGGGCGGGATGAGGTTGAATTGCCGAGCCACTGAGTAGGCTTCCTGCCGAGAAGGAAAAGGGAAAATGGCCAAAGCAGTTAAAATGCTGGGAATGAAGCCATGCGTAGAGTGGCGGGATGCCTCAAACCTACACCAGTGGAGAAAATAATATCCTCTAGTTGGTATGGCTCCACCTAAGATCAGGAGAGAAGTAGTAGCAGATGCTGAGAGAACTAAGCAAGAGAAGGACCATCGACACCCTCTGAATGGAGATGAGCCTCAAGTCCACCAGCTCAGATCCAGGAAGAGCTTTATGGCAACAACAAACACTCTTGAGGGTACGCAAGAGCAAATCCAAATTAGAAGATGGAGGAAGGAGCTCACTGGACAAGGAACATCATTAAATGTGGATATAGCTGAAGGTCTCAACCTCCCATACACCAGTAGGAGGACCCTGAATAGGCTGAGGGTTGGAGTCCCTAAAGGCAAGACCAATAGGCTCAAGTGGGGGCAGCTGGCAGACAACAACACGCTGAGTGAATGTGGAGAGATACACATGCACCAATGTGGAGAGAAACATGCACCAATGAGGACTTGAGTTTGGCCAACACCAAAGCAAAGAAAGGGGCATCATTTTGGCAGTTCAAGGTTTGAACAGGACATTAAAGAAGCAGCAGCAGTTAAAAAGGGTTATTATAGTTATTATATTATAGTTATAGGCAACAGGAACTCAACCTCCCCTACGTCACTTGGAGGGCTATGAATAGGCTGAGGGTCGGAGCGCCTAAATGTAAGATCAACGAGGTCAAGTGGGGGCAGCTCGTGGTCAACAACTTGCTGAGTGAATGTGGAGAGATACAGAATCCGGTTCATTTATTGGTCTGCCAATCGCTGCCGGAAACATGCACCAATGAGGACTTAGGTTTGGCCAACACCAAAGACAAGAAAGTGGCTTCATTTTGGCAGTCCAGGGTTTGATCTGGACATGAAGGAAGAACCAGAACCATGCACCATTGAGTACTTGCGTTTGGCCAATGCCAAAGACAAGAAAGTAGCTTCATTTTGGCAGTCCAGGGTTTGATCTGGACATGAAGGAAGAACCAGAACCAAGCACCATTGAGTACTTGAGTTTGGCCAACACCAAAGCCAAGAAAGTGGCTTCATTTTGGCAGTCCACGGTTTGATCTGGACATGAAGGAAAAACCAGAACCATGCACCATTGAGTACTTGAGTTTGGCCAACGCCAAAGCCAAGAAAGTGGCTTCATTTTGGCAGTCCAGGGTTTGATCTGGACATGAAGGAAGAACCAGAACCATGCACCATTGAGTACTTGACTTTGGCCAACGCCAAAGACAAGAAAGTGGCTTCATTTTGGCAGTCCAGGGTTTGATGTGGACATGAAGGAAGAACCAGAACCATGCACCATTGAGTACTTGAGTTTGGCCAACGCCAAAGACAAGAAAGTGGCTTCATTTTGGCAGTCCAGGGTTTGATCTGGACATGAAGGAAGAACCAGAACCATGCACCATTGAGTACTTGAGTTTGGCCAACGCCAAAGCCAAGAGAGTGACAGCATTTTGGTAGTCCAGGGTTTGATCTAGACATGAAAGAACCACCAGAAACATGAACTGATGAGGACTTGAGTTTGGCCAATGACAAAGCCAAGAAAGTGGCTTCATTTTGGCAGTGCAGGCTTTGAACAAGACACAAAAGAAGCAGCAGCAGTAGTTAAAAAGGGGCCATGATTCCCAAATCTAGAGCAGCTAGACAAGCACCGCCTGGTGAACACTTATCTCGGCACAGGAGAGGTGCTGAATGTCCCCAAGGGACCGACATAGCACAGATGTTGAAACCTGCCAGGGTAATCTAACCTGACCTCACCCTGATATGCCGTTTTATGTTTCTCATCGTCACCATTGAGACAGATTCTATCCCCTTGCCTCCCGCTCAGCTAGGAATCCCCTCCTGACAAAATGCGTCATGCTTCAAATCTGCTCTTTCCCCCACCTCAGCCAGAACTAATGAAGCAAAAACACGTTTCCAAGGCTGTCGGTTCGGATCACGGTCACGCGTTTGCCTCCAAATCTCCGACCGAGCGAAGATGCTTTTCCATTTTAGGGAGGGGAGAGAGGACGGGAAAGCAGCATGCTCGTGGGATTTCCAAAATGTATGAGGGGTGCATGACAGCAAAGTGGGAAATAAGCTACAGGAGTGCATACAAATAATTGTGTGTTTTGTTGGGAATCCATCAAATATCTATATCTATAAAACAGAGGTGTGGGTTTGTATGTGCTCGAAAGGCTCCCACACCTCCGGATCGATCCCGCTGAAATTTGGCACATACGTTCCTTGGGCCTGCAAGATCAGCACTGTGGGGGTCACAAGCCCAAAGGGGGGCGTACTCCCCCCAATTGATCTATACGGTGTGTGTGTTTCCCACCTTTGGGCCAAGAAGCCACTGGGGAGCTAAGGGTTAACATAACACTACGAGCATGAAAGATCTTGGGCCTGTTGTAGATCTCAGGCTCACTATGAGTCAACAGTGCGATGTGGCTTCAAAAAAGGCCAATGCTATTTTAGGTTGCATTAAGAGAAGTCTAGTCTCCAAAACCCATGAGGTTCTTCTATTCAGCTTTAGTTCGACCCCATCCTAGAATCTTGGGTCCAATTCTGGGCACTTTAAGAAAGATGCAAATAAATTAGAGCAGGTCCAGAGAAGGGTAACAAGGATGATCAGAGAGGACTGGAAACCAAACCCCAGGACAGTGATGGCCAACCTTGGCACTCCAGGTGTTCCGAGACTTCAGTTCCCAGAAGCTCAAGTCTCTGTGAATCCACATGAATGGGTTTACTGCACTTGCTCTTGGACTTCAATTCCCAGAAGCTCAAGTCTCTGTGAATCCACATGAATGGGTTTACTGGGCATGCTCTTGGACTTCCATTCCTAGAAGTCAAGTCTCTATGAATCCACACGAATGGGTTCACTGTCCGCATTCTTGACTTCAATTGCTAGCTCAAGTTTCTGTGAATTCACACAAACGGGTTTACTGCGCATTTTCTTGGACTTCAATTGCTAGAAGCTCAAGTCTCTGTGAATCCACATGAATGGGTTTACTGTGCATGTTCTTGGACTTCAATACACAGAAACCCAAGTCTCTGTGAATCCACATGAATATATGCAGTAAACCTATATGCACATGTATATGCAGTAAACCCATTCATGTGGATTCACAGGGACTTGGGCTTCTGGGTATGGAAGTCCAAGAACTGGAGTGCCAAGGTGTGCCATCACAGTCTTAGGAGGAAAAACTGAAGGAACTGGGCATGTTTAGCCTTGAGTAAAGGAGACAGAGAGGGAATATGATGATAGCACTCTTCTAATAATAATAATAATAATAATAATAATAATAATAATAATAATAATAATAATAATAATAATAATAATAATAATAATAATAATTTCATGTCAGAAATTATTCTGGGTTAAAAGGATTTTAGCAGAAGAAACTATGCTCAGGAAATGCCAAAATGAGGCTCCTATCGTATACACAAGAGCTGGGACAGAGCCGGTTGCTCAATCTGTCATGCAGTACCCAGGTCTCGAACTGCCGACTTGCCAGCCTTCCAGCTAACAAGGCGAGCGTCTTAACCACTGAGCCATCACAGCCTCTTCAAATACCTGAAAAATGGTCGTAAAGAGGAAGGGAAAGATCTGTTTCCCATCATTCTGGAATGATGCAGGACATGCAATGTTTGGCTCGAAGGAAAGGAAGCCACATACAGGAAGAATCTCAGGCAAACCTCCTAAGGGTTAGAGCAGTACAATAAGGGAACTCATGATGACCTGGGGAGGTTGTGAGCGCTCCTCAAGAGGAAACTAGAGACAGATCTGCCTTGATTTGCATTCCTGCCTTGAACCCAGAGGGGTTGGACTGGATGGCCTCACGGTTCCCATTCCCTCCTAGTTACGCTACGCTTCCCCAGCCGACCATACCATAATCTCCATCGAGCTCCATCGTGAAGTCCCCCAATACATGGCCATCCCTTGGTTGATCACGTGGCTCATGGCTCGTACCGTCTCTGGAAAAAGAGATAAGAGAGAAGGGGAAAAAAACATCAGGCATGACGCGCTGAGCTGTCCAGGCGAATTAAGGCCACGACATCAAAAACGGAGAAGGAGTCACCGAGAAGAGGAAGGGCTTGGACTACTCAGACATCTTGCAAGCAGCATAAATCTCACCAGAAAAGGTTGCTGAGAACCTCAACATTCCCGGCAAAAGAAAACCAGGTAGTATATCCAGGGAAACTGGGTTGCTCTGCTTTGATATGTTGTGGTCTCTTCCCCCGCAAAAAAGACCCCCTCCCTGAATATAGATCTCCGTAATGGCAAACCTTAGCACTCCAGGTGTTCTTGGACTTCAATTCCCAGAAGCCCACATGATAATGCGTGTATCGTGTGGATTCACAGAGACTTGAGCTTCTGAGTTTACTGCACGGACCTGGGCTTCTGGGAATTGAAGTCTAAGAACACCTGCAGCGCCAATAAACCCATTTGTGTGGATTTACAGACTTGGACTTCTGGGAATTGAAGTCCAAGAACACCTGCAGTGCCAATAAACCCATTTGTGTGGATTTACAGACTTGGACTTCTGGGAATTGAAGTCTAAGAACACCTGCAGTGCCAGTAAACCCATTTGTGTGGATTCACAGGGACTTGGGCTTCTGGGAATTGAAGTCCAAAAACACCTGCCATGCCAGTAAACCCACCTGCCATGCCAGTAAACCCATTTGTGTGGATTCACAGAGACTTGGGCTTCTGGGAATTGAAGTCTAAGAACACCTGCCGTGCCAGTAAACCCATTTGTGTGGATTCACAGGGACTTGGGCTTCTGGGAATTGAAGTCCAAAAACACCTGGAGTGCCAGTAAACCCATTCGTGTGGATTCACAGGGACATGGGCTTCTGGGAATTGAAGTCCATGAACACCTGGAGTGCCAAGGTTGGCCATCACGGAGATGTCTCTACATCCATGGAAAGGAACCAGAAAGAAGAACACGATGGTTGTGATGGAATGATGATGAAAGGAGAGACTTCGGAAAGGGAAATGACCCGAGTACTAGATTGGATCCAAGGATTGAGTCCCATTTTGGCCCCCAAAGGAAACTAAAAGGGTCCTTTAGTTGTGGAAGGAATGCAAGTCCCATCATCCCTCACCCTTGGCTGATGGGGCTTGTAGTTCCGGGCGATGCTCAGCCCACGAGCCGGATCCTGGTCTCGGCTGGAGCGGACCCACCGCTCGATCGTTTCAGGAGGAAAACATCTGGCCCGGAGGTGAAATCCACTCCGGAGTAAAAGCAACCAGCTCACAACACACGGTAGGATTGGGAGAACATTATTGCGTGGGTGGGTAAATAGCAATGACACGCATATATCTGCCCCCATGGCGCTTAATGCACTTTCTGGGCAGTTTACAGGTTAATTAGCATTTTGCCCCCACCAAGCTGGGTCCAACCTCAGAAAGAGGGAACAGGCTGAGTCAATCTGGAGCCCCGTCATCATCGAACTCACAAGGCCAGGCGTTTGGGCTGCAGAACAGCAGTTTAACCACTGCGCCACCATGGTTCACATTATTGGCACTAAATTAATCATGCTTAACACCCCCCCGAATGTTTTTCGAAAGCTTGGATCTCCAGCTGGATTTCGGTTGGTTCTATTAGCTCCTGCCAACCTAGCAGTTCGAAAGCAAGACATTGCAAGCAGATAAATAGGGACCACTTCGGTGGGAAAGGTAAACAGCGCTCCATGTGCCCCGGTGTCTAGTCCTGCCTGCCGCATGACCAGGGAAACCTTGACCTTTACTGTGTACGCACAGTAAACCCAATCATGTGGATTCACAGAGATTTGGGCTTCTGGGAACTGAAGTCCAAGAACACCTGGAGCGCATGGAACGCTGTTTACCTTCCCACCAAAGTGGTCCCTATTGATCTACTTGCAATTTCTTGCTTTGGAACTGCTAGGTTGGCAGGAGGCGGGACGGACGGCGGGGAGCTCATTCCCTCCTGCAGTACTCGGGTCTCGAACTGCCGACCTTCCAGCCGTCAACTTCAGTCTACCTTACCACAAAAGCTTTCTCCCTTTTGAACATCTGAGTCCAGTTTGGCCGTTGCTTCCAAACGTCAAGCGCAAAATGACTCATCGATCTTCTATGTGGCTTTTTAAACAACATCAATGCAGAATTGGGGAAAGTTCCTCCAATGCAATCCTCGAAATAATGTTATCACTATTTAAGACAGGGGTGGCCAAACCTTTCGGGCCACGGGCCGGTCACGTGGTTCAGGGGGCCGGTCACGTGGTTGCTCCCACTAGAAGTGGAAGTAAAACGCGACTTAAAAATCTGTTTTGCAACAGGATGAGATAGATTTTAGGCTGCCGTTTTCTCTGTTCAAACCAGGAGTGCCCAAACTATGGCCCGTAGGCCGGATCTGGCACCCGACGCCAATTCATCCGGCCCACGCTGCCCTCATCGCTCCCGGAAGTCTAAATGAATTCTCTCCCCCGCCCCGGGCAGTTTTCTAGTCCTTAAATTTTGGAAAGCTAGGCTTGAAAATGTCTGAGCAAATAGCTGCCAAAGGGTGTTTTAGCGGTATCTGACATTCTCTAATGCAGGGGTTCCCAACCTTTTTACGTCGGGGGCCGGGTCACGCTCTCTCAGTCAGCTTCGAGGGCCGGACGGCCATTTTGCACTGCCTGCACGATGGGGGACAGCCATTTTGTCCCAACAAATGCCCTTGGAGGGGTGGGGTGGGGGACATGGAATGGCACCATGGGCCAGATCCGGCCCATGTGCCTTAGGTTGGGAACCCCTGCTCTAGGAAACCCATCACCACCCAGAAAAGGCTTCTGAAACATGCAAGGCTAAATCCAGCCAAAACGGGGAAGGGAAAAAGTTCATGCCGAAAAGCGGACTAAGAAATTGAACAAGCAGATTAAGAAAGGAACGGAATCTTCCAAATAAATATATACTGTATATATATATATATATTGAAATCACAACACATGCCTTGATTTGTTGATGAAAGTTAACCCAAGTCCTAACTGAGATGCTTCGGACAGCCTGTTCGGGTCTCCACGTGCTTCCAAATTATACGTGGTTGGGGGGAATTGAGAGACAACACCGTACGACCGCCTCGGATTAAGTTTGCTGTGTTTTACAACGGCAAATCCTATGGAAATGCCATCCTGGTGTACAAAATTTAATGCATCTTTTCCGGTGTGCAATGATCAATTCAGGAAAATTGCATCGGAGAAAACTGTGAAATAAAACTCATCAGCTTTTAAGGTGCCAAAATGTCCCAAGAAGCATTCTTCCTTGGGGCAGTGATGGCCAACCTTGGCACTCCAGGTGTTCTTGGACTTCAGTTCCCAGTGAATCCACACGAATAGGTTTACTGCGTGTATATGAGGGATGCACAGTAAACCCATTCGTGTGGATTCACATCGACTTGGGCTTCTGGGAATTGAAGTCCAAGAACACATGCAGTAAGCCCATTCGTGTGGGTTTAAAGAGACTTGGGCTTCTGGGAGTTGAAGTCCAAGAACACATGCAAGTAAACCCATTCATGTGAATTCACAGAGGACTTGGGCTTCTGGGAATTGGAGCCCAAGGACAGCTGGAGTGCCAAGGTTTGCCACCACGACCTTAGGGCATTCAAAATGTCCCAAGATGTGGCTCCCAATACTTCTCTCCCCCAACCTGTTGCTTGTGGGATTTCTCTTTGGTACCTACAACCAGCTTCCCAACTTCTACTATCCCATCCACCCGCGACTCTCCGCTTTTGGAAAGCGCATGATGCCTTTGCCAGTCAAAGAGTGATGGGTTGCGGAGTCTCTTAAATGCCACCTCGGCCAAAGTTGCCCCAACTCCAACTTGGCCATTCTGAGCAAGACTAGCCAACCATCTGACCTGACCTTGACTTTACATATGTGTGAGCTTAGAAGATGGGTGTCCAATCCGTGTTTCATGTGCAATGCAACCCCCCCCCCCCACACACACACACACAAAATGCAAACACCTGGCAACCTTGCAAGCGCTCACCACTCGCCCTTCCTGAGAACCTTAGATTTGGCTGTTCTATTCCTAAGGGTGAACCTCAAAGAGCAAACAGTAAAGGTAAAGGCCACCCTTTCGATAAAGCCAGTCGTATCCGACGCTAGGGTTCAGTGCTCCTCTCTGTTTGTTGTATGGGGGATTTTATGCTGTTAGCCACCTTGTGTAGGGATTCATTCTCCCTAGAGAGGCAAGGTATAATAATAATAATAATAATAATAATAATAATAATAATAATAATAATAATAATAATAATAATAATAATAATAATAATAATAATAATAGTGGCTCAAGTGGTTAAGATGCAGACTGTGAGGCGGAAGGTCGGCAGTTCGATTCCCGAGTACTGCATGGCAGAGTGAGCTCCCGTCTTTGTTCCAGCTCCTGCCAACCTAGCAGTTTAAAAGCAAGCCATTGCAAGTGGATAAATAGGGAAGGTAAACAGTGTTCCGTGCTCTCCGGTGTCTAGTCATGCCTGCCACATGACCACGGAAGGAGACAGTGCTGGCTCTTCGGCTTTGAAACAGAGATGAGCATTGAACCCTAGAGTTGGATACAACTGGCTTTTGAGCAAGGGAAACCTTTACCTTTACTTAGTAACAATAACAATAACAACAACAACAACAACAACAACAACAACAATAATAATAATAATAATAATAGCCAGTGCTGTCTGCGTCTGCAGATGTTTTCCGTGTACATGTGCCAGGCATAACTAAACATGGGACACTGTTGCCTTTCCCACCGTAGTGGTACCTATTTATCCACTTGCAATTTTTTGCTTTTCAAACTGCTAGGTTAGCAGGAGCTGGGACAGACAACGGAACACACTCCGTGGTGCAGCTCTCAGGTCTCGAACTGCTGACCTCCCAGTCGTCATGTTCAGTGTGTTAACCACTCACCCACTGCAGTCAGTAGTGGTCAATAAGTGACTTTTCCAGCAGTGCGCCATCATCTTATCTATCTTCCGCCTCCCTAAAATATATCTCTCTCGCACACACACACATCATGAAATGTGAGCGGGCGGCAGGTGAAGAGAAGGTAATTAAAAACCCCCTGGTAATTTTTCCGACACCGATTGCAAGGATTCGCTAAATGCCAAAGGAGGTATTGTGAAAAGAAAACGGGGGAAGCCATGCGCTGGTTTGCAGAGCAGGAAAGGATGGTGATGGGAATGGCACAGATAGGGAAGGGTTGAAGGACCACCGGAGTAAGAAAGAATCTGTCTCCGGTTTGCATTTTGAACGTCACTTGCAAGATGTTGCTAAATAGGAGCACAAAGTTTGCTTTTAATTTTCGTTCGGGGATCCCCCCCCTCCTGCTTGGTCTCTTTGCTTCCTTTGGGCATTTTATGCATGGATTTGGGGGTGTGTGTGGTATTTTATTTTGGTGGGGTTGCCACACAAGCCAAGGAAAATGTTGCCAATCAAAATCCCAAAAGCCAACCGGCGGGGGGGGGGGGGGGGGTTAAATAAAAGAAGTGAATCAACAAAACGGGGTTCGTTGTTGTTGTGTGTGTGTGTGGGGGGTGTGTGTGGGGGTGTTTGGGGTTCAGTCCCATAAAATGCCACTTTGGGATGCAGACAGTCAAGACAGGCAGGAGGGTACAGTGTACCTTCTATGATGAATGTTCGCGACCTGGAAGAGCTAAATGGGTTCCCTGGTGACAAAAGAAAGATTTGGAAAAGAGAGACCAGAGTTTACAGCTGCTGGCTTAGCGGCAACACGTGGCACAACGGGTGGAGATGGTGGCGGTCAACGGCAAGACCATCGTTCCCCCTGGTCCCACTTTCCTGACCACGCCCGGCGGTTGTGACCGCAGCAACATTGGGAAGCTTCCTCCCCACTCTATGAATATGGGGTGTGAGATGACACCCCTGGCTCAGTCCATACGCCCAAACATTCGCCCAGAGTTAGGTCTAGGTGCGCCATTCACGGGTCCAAGTAAACCCTTTTTTGGGGAGGGAAATGCAGCCTGTTCTTCCATCTTTCATTTGGAAAAAGAAATATGGTAGGTATAAAATGGTAAGTAAACTCTCTAACACGGAGGCCGCTGATTAATAAAACTATACATTAGCAAATGTAGAAGTTTGCTAAGATTTCTGTATATTTTAAATATATATATTTGTATTGTGTGTTTCTTTTTTAAATTTTGAATCAATATTTTTAAAAAAACTATGCATCAGCATTAACACCAAATTAGGCTTGATAGTCAAATCAATCTTGCCATTAAGTTTTGTAGCGATGGGCTAACAAGTTGCTCAACTGAGATATTTAAGGAATCGTTTTTACCAGTGACAGCTCCTGTGAGCTTCCGGGGCTAAGCAGGGATTCGAACCTCCGAAGGCCTCGTCCATTGCTCTAACTCAGGGGTTCCCAACCTTTTAATGCCACTGGCCAGACCGCGTGCCCCAGACAGCTGAGTGGGCCGGACCACGCTCCTGCAAGTGGAAGTATTGATGGCTGATGTAACCACGTTTACGACAGCCGCGGGCACATTTACGGCTGACGTAACCATGTATACGACAGCCACGGGCACATTTACGGCCGACGTAACCATGTATACGACAGCCGTGGGCACATTTACGGCTGACGTAACCATGTATACGACAGCCGTGGGCACATTTACGGCCGACGTAACCATGCATACGACAGCCGTGGGCACATTTACGGCCGACATAACCATGTATATGACAGCCGTGGGCACATTTACGGCCGACGTAACCATGTATACGACAGCCGCAGGCACATTTACGGCTGACGTAACCATGTATACGACAGCCGCGGGCACATTTACGGCCGACGTAACCATGTATACGACAGCCGCGGGCACATTTACAGCCGACGTAACCATGTATACGACAGCCGCGGGCACATTTACGGCCGACGTAACCATGTATACGACAGCCGTGGGCACATTTACGGCCGACATAACCATGTATACGACAGCCGTGGGCACATTTATGGCCGACGTAACCATGTATACAACAGCCGCAGGCACATTTACGGCTGACGTAACCATGTATACGACAGCCGTGGGCACATTTACGGCCGACGTAACCATGTATACGACAGCCGCGGGCACATTTACGGCCGACGTAACCATGTATACGACAGCCGCGGGCATATTTATGGCTGACGTAAATGTGTCCACTTCCACTTTCAGGTACGGTGGTGGCAGGCCACAAGATATGGTGTAGTGGGCCAAGTCCAGCCCACGGGCCATAGGTTGGAAACCCCTGCTCTAACTGCTCTACCCTGCTGCTCCTGCACTATTAATCCTGCCAGCTCTCAGGAGGGAGTTTCCACGTTCTAGATTTGTCCCTGTTCTAGATTTGTGTCTTCCACACTTAAAGGGACAGTGAGAAATCAAAGCATCCTACAATATCAGTGGCATGCTTCTGTTTTTTGTGAGTGCAGGTCGCACCGCTCTTTGACACCTGGGAAAGAACACCCGTTCCTTACAACAACCGGCATGCTGTGAAGGGGAACCAAGACGCAGCTGCTGCATTTACCTTCCATTGGCGTATTGGGGTCCGGGCGGTTGGCGAATACGACGTCCACGTATTCTAGCTGCAGCCGTTCTAAAGACGCCTTCAAGCCTGTAAAGGGGGAGTAAAAATAAATCATCAGGATCTCTAACCTAAGCATTTAGGATCGCCACAACCACCCCAAACCCTGCAGAGAGTGGGATCCGTCCGTTTCCAGGAATGAAGAGCGGGTCTTTTGCAAGGCTAACGGCTCTTATTTACCCTTCAAGACCAAACCACCCTCAAAAGACTTTGGGTTAACAAAGGGAGCCTAAAAAATGCACAGCTGTTGGGGAAATCTTTCCAAGATGCTGAAAGGACGTCAGAGAACATGGAGTGAATCCAGAAGCCTGGATAAATCAGTGTCTAAATGAGCTTTTAATTGATCTCTCTGGGCTTTGATTCTGGCGAACAGAAGCTCTTTAAGGGTCTGGACGGAGGCAAAGTTTGTCTCCATCTGATTTTATTAAGACCTAATCTGACTCCAAACGAAATACCGAAATCTGACATTCCCCCAGTTTTTTCAAACCTAGGAATGCCATTCTTTGGTCAAAAATACAAAAAACAAAAATTTTGATTGGGAGAAAAATCGTACCAAAACGTGAACTCTATTATGGATTTTTTTTAAAAATGAAATAAATGATATATTGATTAAGAAACAGATTTGACCTGTGTAAGTAAGTAAGTAAGTAAGTAAGTAAGTAAGTAAGTAAGTAAGTAAGTAAGTAAGTATCTGGGACTGGGGTGGCTCAAGTGGTTAAGACACTGAACTTGAAGACAGGAATGACAGAGTTCAATACCCGGGAACTGCACGACTGAGTGAGCTCCAGTCTCTGTCCCAGCTCCTGCCAACCTAGCAGTTCGAAAGCAAGAAATTGCAAGTAGATGAATAGGTACCACTTCAGTGGGAAGGTAACAGCATTCCATCCTCTCTGAAATCTAGTCATGCCTGTCACATATCCATGGAAATGTCTGCATACGCAGTCAGCGCTGGCTCTTCAGCTTTGAAACAGAGATGAGCACTGAACCCTAGAGTCGGATACAACTGGTTTTCCAGCAAGGGTGACCTTCACCTAAGTAAGTAAGTATGTATGTAAGCAAGCAAGCAAGTAAAATTTCTAAAAGAGAAGTTGGGCGGCCACGTGTGGCAAATGGGTTAGCTGTGGACTTCCCACGGGCTGGACTAGATGACCGTGTGGGTTCCAACCGGACATCTCTGGCCATCCCAAGCAAATGCAAATTCCCCAGAGCTTCTATGGGCAGACGTCAATCTTCCGTCCACATCACCCACCACCGGCACTTGGAGATTTCGTGTCCACCCCCCTAACCCTCCGCCCCGGAAG
The DNA here is from genome assembly GCA_035047345.1 of Bradypodion ventrale. NCBI lineage: Eukaryota > Metazoa > Chordata > Lepidosauria > Squamata > Chamaeleonidae > Bradypodion > Bradypodion ventrale. The sequence goes on along the minus strand of JAWDJE010000017.1, from coordinate 14,194,764 downwards.
AACCACCACTCCTGCCACCCTAAATGCCACAAAATCTCCCGTGTTTCGACATCCCACTTTACCTTCTATAATGTGCTTCCGTGAAAGTCCTCTTTCCGTCTCTGCTCTAGAGAGAGAAAAAATTGCCCAAAATTTGTCAGATTTGCACTGCAGGACCTCTTCATCCTATTCATGACACTGCACAACAACCATTTTGCTACTGGGAAGAGCACATGTGATTTACATGATATCGAGCGTGCTGAGTCCTAATCTGAACTCAGAATTTGCCTATCATGTACAGATTTTAAGGCCTGCTATAGCTGTTCAAATGTTCGGTCATTGGGTAATGTATTTATACATGGGAAGGTTGTAACAGTTGCAGCTACCACTAGGCTTTGGCTGAATCACGTCCCCTGGTGGCATGCATGTTCCTTACAAGCTAAGGAAGAAGAGCTATAAACACCAGGCTTCCATCCCAGAAATCTGGCAGGCTGAGGGGGAGAAAGGGGTTCTCAACATGCTCAGAGGTTCACTCCCATCCGGTTCGCCTTAAAAGGAGTTGACAACAGCCTCAGTTGAATCACGTCCCCTGGTGGCACGCATGTTCCTTACAAGCTGAAGAAGAGCTAGAAACACCAGGCTTCCACCCCAGAAATCTGGCAGGCGGAGGAGGAGAAGGGCGCTCTCAACATGCTCAGAGGTTCACTCCCTTCCGGTTCACCTTAAAAGGAGTTGACCACAGTAGGCGAGACACAAATTCCGGCAGAAGTTATTTGGGATCACCCTAGCTGGGTCTTCTCGGCTCAAATGGTGTTGAAAGAATTACTTACTTTCCTCCCCAGAATATTTTCGTCGTGATCACCAGGCTTGATCGTCTGCAAGGAGACACAGAGGGGGTGGGTGGGTGGGAGAATCTATACATGAGATTTATAATATTTTCCTGAGTGTGGTAAACAAAAGGAAACACCTCCATTAGTCAGCTGTTGTTGTTATGTGCTGTCAAGTGTTCTCCGACTAATGAATGAGAGCGCTCCAAAATGCTGTGACCTCAACAGACGGGCACATGTTACTTCCGCTTCCGGGAGCAATGAGGGCTTCGCAGGCCAGATGAATTGGCATCAGGGGCCGGATCCAGCCCTCGGGCCATACGGGCACCCTTGATCTAGTCTCAGAAACAGAGATGCCCTAGTTTTATTCTTATTTTTCTGCACATTTTGTTGAAAGGTTCTACCCCACATGAGTTGAGACCAGCGTAGAAGTTGGATCAAGACTTTTTAAAAAGGGGGAAAAAAGGTTACCTCCATCCTTTCTTCTTGATGATATTTCCTAATACAATCTCAGCCCTAAAAGAGACAGAAAAGAAGCAGATGATGCTGTCATTAGACTCATGGAGAAAGAAAGCGAATGGGGTGTCTTAGCGGTTAAAAACCTGACAACTGGCAGGTCGGCAGGTCAGCAGTTCGAGACCTGAGTGCTGCACGGCGGAGGGAGCTCCCATCTTTCTCTCCCAGCTCCTCCCAACCTGGCAGTTTGAAAGCAAGACATTGCAAGCAGATAAAGAGGTACCGCGTTGGCAGAAAAGGCAACAGCATTCTGTGCGCTCCGGCATCTAGTCGTGCTTGCCAGATATCCATGGAAACGTAAGCAGACACAGACAGCTCTGGCTCTTTGGTTGTAAACGGAGATGAGCACTGAACCCTAGAGTTGGATACGGCTAGCTTTTGAGCACGGAAGACCTTGACCTATTCATGTTGGGAAAGGAATTCACGTGCAAATATCGATCCATCTTTATTGCTAGGGATGGGTGAATTTAAGTAAGTGGTTTTATCTATTTTAGCTTATGTATGTTTCTATGCTAGTTTGATTGAAATTGCATATTGTGTTTTTAGATTATGCTGCTGAACCGCCCTGAGTCGGGTTGTACCTGAGTGGGTGGTATAGAAATTCAAAAATTAAATTAAATTAAATTAAATTAAATTAAATCAAATTAAATTAAATCAAATTAAATTAAATTAAATTAAATTAAATTAAATTAAATTAAATCTATCCATCCATCCATCCAACATGGTTTGGATTGAGAGGAGAGTCAGCAGAAGGATCTCTCCAATTTTGGTTTGTGTACATGGCTCAGAAATGTGCAGATAAATAGAACGATACATACTTCCCCGCGGCGTAGACTTCTGCCGTGTCGAAGAGGTTGATACCGTTGTCGTACGCCAGTGTCATGACCTGCTCAGCCATCTGTAAGAGAGGGACAGAGGGTGATCCAGAAAAGCCCGTAGCACGGCCAGGATTTGGCCTTACAGCTAACCTTTCCCACCAGGTACCAGTTAACCCCTTCTACCCCAAACTGGATCTTCAAATGCATCCTTACCTCGTCCGTAATCTGCCCTCCAAACGTCACCCATGTCCCTAAAAGAGATAAAGAGACAGATTTAAAGAAAGACCAAACATGGATGTTGACGATGTAGTTGGTCAAGATTGAATCTGGGGACCTACCTCCATTTCTGGATCTACTGGGAGTCATGACTCCACTTCTGCAACTTTAAATAAGTTGTTGTTTGCTTTTCTAATTTATTTTTTAATACACCCCGGAGCCCTTTGAAGGGACGAAATGAAAGGGATCCTGCTTACCTAATCCAAGACAGGAAACGCGCAGTCCTGATTTCCCAAGGTTTCTGGAAAACAAACAAGCCACGATATTCTCAAATTTAATACACAGGTTGTTATAGGCTGCTGTATGCTGAATGAGCTCCCGTCATTGTCCCAGCTCCTGCCAGCCTAGCAGGTCGGAATCAAGAAATTGCAAGTAGATAAACAGGGACCGCTTTGGTGGGAAAGGCAACAGTGATCCATGTTTAGTTATGCCTGGCACACGTCCACGGAAAACATCTGCAGAAGAGGATAGCACTGGCTCTTCAGCTTTGAAACAGAGATGAGCACTGAGCCCTAGTCAGATACGACTGGCTTTCGAGCAAAGGAAACTTCTACCTTTATATTGTTGTTATAGTATACCAACGTCACAGGCTGAACAACAACAAAACCATTTAAATATTCGATTGCCCTTAAACAATTTTCTCTATTGTCAATAGGTGCTGAAGTCTAAACTCATTAGCAAATGTTGAATGCCAGGTGTTTGCCTTATATCTTCCTCCAATTTGCAATTCGATGCAGCAAACATTCACAACTGACCCGAATAACAACCAGAGCTCATACTTATTTGTTATGCTAACCAACCACTCTGTGCCTCTGTACCTGATGTGTATAATAATAATAATAATAATAATAATAATAATAATAATAATAATAATAATAATAATAATAATAATAATAATAATAATAATAATAATAATAATAATAATAATTTCATGTCAGTAATTATTCTGGGTGAAAGGATTTTTACAGGAGAAACTCCACTCAGGGGACGCCTGAAAGAGGCTCCTTTCATGTCCTCATGATCTTTTCCTCACCGAAGTGGTCCCTATTTATCTACTTGCAATTTCTTGCTTCCCATCTGCTAGGCTGGCAGGACCTGGGACAGAGACGTGCACTCAATCTGTCATGCAGTACCCAGGTCTCGAACTGATGACGCTGGCCACCATTGAGCCCACCACAGCTCCTGTATAAATGGACGCCATGGAGTCTCGCTCCAACGTCTGACGAAGTGGACTTGATCCACGAAAGCTCACACTATAATATAATAGTTAGTCTCAAGGGCTACAACATTGTTTTCTTAGTTCTCTGATATGCTCAAACCACAAGACGAGCATCTTGCACCGACGCTTACAAGGAGCAGATGTTGTTCCAATTGCAATCTGTGCTCCCTCATTCCCCCAAAATGCGCACGGCGGAAAGGGGAACGGAGGAAGCCAGTTGGCGCTTTCGTAACCTTGGCACGGTGGCCAGCAAGGAAACGCCCACATCCCAAATGGGATGCCAACCGAGACAGCGGGCACCCATCACAGCTGCATGGAAAACGGCACGGAGATCTCCCACTGCCACTTAAATCTCTCTACAGCATATAGCAGAATCCCAGATCTCTGACATTATTTCACAGCCGTTGTGCTCATATATTCCACCCTTGGCGCACCAGTATAGGATAGAAATAAAAAGGTCAAAAGCTAGTTGTATCTGACTCTAGGGTTTGGTGCTCAGCGCTGTCTGAGTCTGCAGACATTTGCGGCAGACATGACTAGACATCGAAACGCACAGAACACTGTTACCTTTCCTGCCGAAGTGGTCCCTATTTGGTATAATATAATATGACGTTGGTATAATATAACAACACATAAAGGTAAAAGTTGGCTTGAAAGCCAGTCGTATCTGACTGTAGAGTTCAGTGCTCATCCCTGTTTCAAAGCTGAAGAGCCAGGGCTATCCTCTTCTGCAGACGTTTTCCGTGGACATGTGCCAGGCATAACTAAACATGGATCACTGTTGCCTTTCCCACCAAAGTGTTCCCTATTTATCTACTTGCAATTTCTTCCTTTTGTACTGCTAGGCTGGCAGGAGCTGGGACAGAGACGGGAGCTCACTCCGCCGTGCAGCACTCGGGTCTCAAACTGCTGACCTTCCAGACGTCGAGTTCAGCGTCTTAACCACTTGAGCCACCGCATACACACACCGCATGTGTGTGTATTCATTAGAATCCTGGATCTCTCACATTATTTCGTAGCTGTTATTCTCAATATATTCCACACACCCCAACCTACCCCGGTGCACCAGTATAGGATAGAAATAGTCTATAATATACTTAACAAATCCAAATTGCAAAATTCTCCCCTCGAAGGCAACATTTTTCTAAGAGGCATGCAAGCATTTGAAATCACAGGTCTCTCCCTCCACCCAAAGGCTAACCCAGGGATTCTTAACCCCTGCGGTCCAGATGCGGACCACGACACAATTTCATGTGGGGCCGCACCGCCTCCGCCACACCAGGAAGTGCCATGTGGTGGAGAAATGGCCAAATGGCCGTCCGGCCCCTGAAGCTGTCTGAAGGAATGTGACTGACCCAGCCCCGGCTTTAAAAGGTTGAGAACCCCTAGGCTAAGCAGTGAAGCCTAGGGGCTGATCAGAAGAACGGGACGATTTTAGGAGCTGGAAATGTAGGGAATTCTCGGTCCTCCGTCTCAATTGCTTTAATAAACTCTGAGTTGGTTCCACACCTTACAAACACCCTCTCCAAACCTCGCGGTCCTGAGATGTTCGGGATTTCACCTTCTAGGCAGTTCGTGGAGTGCCGGATCCGCTCCGGGTTTCAGACTGAACTTTACAGGACGCTCTCCTCCAAAAGCAGACCAGAGGCTATCCGGCTGGGGGGGGGGGGGGAAACCTATGTGACCCGTTTGCCACAAATATTGTGCAGTCACAAGCGGGGCAGGAGGGAACGAAGCCTTCTTAAATACCAAAATGATAACTATATGTTTCGCGTAAACTTCAAAACCTGAAGGCCAAAAAAGCACAGAGACACCCGGCGTCAGCCCACGGGGTGTGACATTGCTTGCGGCCGCTTGAAATCCCGACAACACGCTTGTCAATTGTCACTGGCCCGCGTGGCCGGCTTGATCGCGTTTGGCAGTTCGGTTTCCTTCTGGCGTCTCTTGACCTTCCTCAAAAAAAGAAGAAAAAAAAAGCTCCTTCCAAATTGCTTCGTACAGAAAAGCGAGCGAGAAATGTGGTGCGGCTCCAGCGGAAAATGTGCTCTTGAAGGCGGAACGGCATGCGATGTCCCCCATACCTTCTCCCCGAAGCATATTGTGCCCGGAACATCTGCCAGGTTATTTTCAGCAACGGAAAAGCCCCCAAAGTGGAAGACTAAATATAGCCTATTTAAAATCTTTTTTTGGGGTGTGTGTGTGTGTGTGTGTTATTCCTTTCATTCATTCATTCATTCATTCATTCATTCCCACCTTAGGTTACCGGTGTCAAACATGGACACTTGCAACAAAACATAAATAAAAGTGGGCCAACACGGTAATGAAATACCTGAGGAAGGCTGCCGGAGTGACTAGAAGGGATGACATCACGGATGAGATTGTAAGGGAAAAAACTGGGATAGAAGTAATCTTGCACACTATCCAGAGACAACAAATAAAGGTTTTGCCCATTTGGAGGGAATGTCTTCGAATTCCATACTTTACAAGACTTACGTGGAAAGAGGTGAAGGACAAAGACCACAAGGCAGACTTAGAGGAAGGTGGAGAGAGAATATCAGAGAAATATTACAAAAGAACACCAATGGAGGCTGTTAGAAGTGCCAGAAGAAAAACCTTGCATTTCCCTCGACACCCAATGGGGTAAAAGAGGAAGCAAAGAAAAATATTCCTTTCTTTAATTTTAATCCACATGCCAGTCTATCATTTATCGCTATATTCCACCATTCTTTATACCAACCATCCAAGTCCAACTCACAAAACATTTCCCCATTTTTTTTAACAATTACACTACACAACGACGATTCTGCTACTGGGAATAACACATGCAATTTACACGATATCGAGTGTGCTGATTCCAAATCTGAACTCAGAATTTGCTTATCACGTACAGATTTTGAGTTAATAGGTGTGCTATAGCTGTTCAAATGGTACTGGGTAATGTATTTTTCCATGGGGACATTATAACAGTTGCAGCTACCACTAGGCCTGCTGCCACCTCAGCTGAATCATGTCCCCTGGTGGTATGTATGTTCCAGCCGCCGCCGGGCATGTCTGGGCAAGTCAGTGAGCTGATTTCAGAAATAGGTATATAAGGTGAGATGGACCAAGGGCTTGTCTCGAGTGCGAAACCATCTTATTGGATAGTCTGTTTTGAGCTAAAGATGAGCAGGCGCAGTAACTTGAGATCCTGACGTCTTAGGCAGACTCTGACTTCAGACTTTTTATATATGCACATTTTTTTGTGCACTGTTTATATTAAATAGGGGAGGGAACGTTCAGTGGGAAAACAGCGTAAATGACACAACCAGAGAGACAGATGGGGATTCCAAAGATCATCTACCCAACCCTACCAATAATGCCTTCCTGATAGGTAGCAGGGTTCAAAGACATTGATTGGAGATGGCAAAATGGATGAAGAGGTTAACCTACAGTGCGGTAAGACCAACCAACTATTGGGACAGCAAGCTCCATTCTTACAACACAAGTCAAAACCAACCGACATAAAGAAACACCACATACAACGCATGAAAAGTTAGTCACCACAGAAATGAGCTGTCTAAGGAGAGGCTAGAAGGGATGATACCAGGAATGAGATTATAAAGGAAATAATTGGAATAGAACCAATCCCAAATTATATACATAGACAACCAAAAAACATAAAAAAATAGTTTGCTCAATTTGGAGAGAATGTTTTGGAATTCCATACCATGCATGGCTTATGTGGAAAGAGGAGAAGGACAAAGAGCATGAGGCAGACCCAGAGGAAGGTGGGGAGAGAGCGTCAAAGGCATATTACAAGCACACCAAATAACACTGGTGGAGGCTGCTAGAAGGTTCAGAACAACAACCCTGTTATCTCTCCACATTCCTCTGGGTCTGCCTCGTGGTCTTTGCCCTTCTCCACTTTCCATATAAGCCAGGCAAGGTATGGAGTTCCAAAACATTCTCTCCAAATTGGGCAAACCATTTTATTTGTGGTCTCTGCATATAATTTGGGATTGGTGCTATTCCAATTATTTCTTTTACAATTTCATTCCTGATGTCATCCCTTCTAGTCATATTACAAGAACACCAAATAACACCGGTGGAGGCTGCCAGAAGGGTCAGAACAAGAACCCCGAATCTCCCTCGACATCCGATGGGCTAAAAGACGAAGCAAAGAAGGAGATTCATGTCTTTAATTTTAATTCACATGTCAGTCTATCATTTATTTATTACTCCGCCATTCTTGATACCAATCACTGAAGTCTGATTCACAAAACATTTTCCATTTCCACCCCCCACAATTAGCAATCTCAACGCTGTGACCATTGCAATAACCCAGTCTCTCTTGTTCCTTTCTATTTCCCCACCGAGCTAAGGCTCCCCTTGGCCAGTCTGGGGGTGCATTGGCATTGATGCATAAGATGCCCGCACCCCGAAAAACACCTTTATTCATGAGGCAGAACCAGAGGAAGGTGGAAAGAGAACATCAAAGAAATGTCACTACAAATAATGCCCGGGGAGGCCGCTAAAGAGGAAGCAATGAAGAAGGAGGAGAAGATGAAGATGAGGATGGAGGAGGAGGAGGAGGGAGGGGGAAAAGATGACCATCCAACCCATTTGGGAGGAACCTCCATCAAAGAATCCCAACACATTTTGAGGAAGGGAAGGACCGCACTCTGGGTGCACTTATGGGTGGAAAAGTAATGAAGAAACATCGATAAGATAATCAACGGGCTATACCCTCCTCCATAAAGATCTGGGCAGAGGGACGGGTTTTGGCGACGGAGCCCTCGCCGAAACCGAAGCCTCGCCGACGGTGGCAAAGGCCCTCTTTGCAAACCCAGTTTCCCTACCTGTATTTCATCCCAGGTTCACTGGAGGACGGGGCGTTGTGCGTGGAGAGCTGTCCCAAGCTTCGGGCCACCAGGGCCACGGCCCGGAACCGGCTCCGGGCGCTGGGGCTGTTGGCATTCTGCCGGTTGAGCCGGTCCTCGGTGCTCCGGGTCTTGATGTTGTGCTCGGAGCAGGCGAAAGAAACTTGCATGATGTTCTTCCTCCTCCTCGTTCTTGCTGGGGAGGAAGACCCCCCCGCCGCCCTAAGAAAGTAAAACAACCTTTCTCTCCCCCACCCAAAATGTCAACCACAGCTGGAAGCTGCGGCGAAGTCTCTCCTGAAACGTGAAGGAAGGCAAACCAGAGCAAGGGAGGAAAGTCCAAAGAGCGTCATGCCATATTTAAACCAACGGTGCCTTCAAGTTGACCGCCCGGCCACCTTGGGTCATGGCTCTCTCTCCTCCATCTCTTCTTCAGGCTGGGAGCTGTGGTCCAAATTGGTAGCTTTCCAAATTGCACAAACAACACACTGCTGTCTGATCTCAAGGTGCTCCTGGCAGGCGAGAGGCCGGAGGTCAGTCCAGAGGCCGCCACCGACACCAACTTTCCCCTTGGCTGCTTTTCCAGGACGTCATTTGGGCTCTGACGGATTCCAGAGGAGGAAATCTCTTTTGAGAGGCATCTTGGTTGGGGAGGGCGAGGGTAGCGCATGTGAGCATGGATGCGCATGGGAGGGAGGGAGGGAGGGAGGGGCTCTTTCCTTGGCTCCTTTTTCCCAATTGCTCAACTGGGTTATCCAAGCAGTCACTGGGTCTCTCGTCCTGTAGGAATTCCCCCCAGTTATTTCAGTCGGCTGAGCAGATCTCCTGAGCCTCACGGGGAGAATCCAGCTCTGGGAACCGTGACTAACAAAGGGGAGGCCATGGCAGCGAATCCGGTTCGGAGACGGCATTTTCCAACGTGCACTGGAGCATTAAAATGCTGCCGCCTGCCTGGGAAAGCTTGCCCGCTGCCAGCCCCCTCCTGCCATGCTCTCTATCTATCTATCTACCCTTTGGTCTCCTCCTTCATTCCCATCCTCCGCACAGCTGGGAAAATCGTGATAAACTAAATTTAGATGGTGAACGACGCAACGCAAGGGAGATCCTGTTCTTTGGTGGAGGTTATTCTCCTTTTGAGGAAAGAAGGGGGTGATAAATGAATGGGAGGAAGGAAGGAAGGAAATGATGGAAGGATGGATGGATGAAAGAAAGAAACAAAGAATGGTTGAAGGATGGAAGAAAGGAAGGGAGGAAGGAAAGGGAAGGATGGATGGATGGAAGGAAAGGATGGATGGAAAGAAGGAAAAGTAGATGATAGGAATAAGGAACAAATCATGGATGGATGAATAGATGGATGAAAGAAAGAGGGTAAGAAGGAAATGATGGTGGATGGAAGGGAGGGAGGAAGAAGAAAGAAAGAAAGAAAAAAGAGGGAAATAAGATGGATGGATGGAAGGAAGGAAGGAAATAATGGATGGATGGATGGATGAAAGAAAGAATGGTAGAAGGAAGGAAGAAAGAAAGGAGGAGGGAGGGGGAGGAAAGGAAGGGAGGAAGAAGAAGGAAGAAAAATAAAGAAAAAAGAGGACAAGGAGGGTGGGAGGAAAGAGAGAAAGAAGGGAAGGAAGGAAGAAGAGGGAAGGAAGATGGATGGATGGATGGAAGGAAGGAAATGATGGATGGATAGAAGGAACAAATGATGGATAGATGGATGGATGAAAGAAAAAGGGTAAGAAGGAAATGATGGTGGATGGAAGAGAGAGAGGGAGGGAGGAAGAAGAAAGAAAGAAAAAGAGGGAAAGAAGTTGGATGGATAGAAGGAAGGAAGGAAGGAAGAGTAGATGATGGTATATGGAAGGAAGGAAATGATGAAGGAAGGAAGGAAATGATGATAGATGGATGGATGGAAGGATGGAAGGAAGGAAGGAAGGAAGGAAGAGTATGGGAATAAAGTAAGCAAACTGGAACACTTTCAATTCTTCATTCTTTTCGTTTGGGAACTTTTATAAGGGATAGTCCCAGGGCAACCCCAGAAGAAGGGAGTGGGAAACCGTGTGTGTCTTCTGCATCTAGAAAATGCCAGAAAAGGTACCAAAAGCCAGAATTGACTGGAAGCACATCATCATCATCATCATCATCATCATCATCATCATTATTATTATTATTATTATTATTATTATATGACCCGGAGATCAGAGCAACAAATGAGAATTAGAACGAAGGAGGCTTTGAACCAAAATCAAAGTCATGAAACGCCAACGTCCAATTATGCTGTCTTAGCTTTCCTTCTTTCCTTCACAGCTGGGGGACTCTTGATTTCTCACGATGCTGGCAGGGAATCCCAATTTTGGTCCACAATTTACTGAAGCTAGTAAAAGAGCTGGACTCCATCCATCCATCACCAACTCATGCATATTCTCTCTCTCTCTCTTTTCATCCTTCTTTCCTTTCTTCCATCTCTTGTCTTCTATTCTTTCGTCCTCCCTCCTCTTGTTTTCTATTGCATCTCTTCTCCTTTCTGCTTCTTCCTTCCTTCCTTCCTTCCTTCTATCCTCTTCCTTCCACTTATATACTGTCCATTTACCTCAGGGGCCAGACTGAAAAGTTCACAATAAACAACCCAATATGTCAAGTTACATAAAAACGATATCGTAATCAAGTATTAAATAAGAACAATTTCAAAACTAGAGTACAGTATGGACTGATAAGTGGCGACTGTGAAAACGCATTCATAAGCGAGAAAAGCACATTGATTAAGTAAGGGGCAAAGTATTACAAAATACCTCCTGAAAAACAGTCCTAAACCATTAAAGGCTTTATAGCAGGGGTTTCCAACCTAAGGCCCGTGGGCTGGATCTGGCCTGTGGTGTCATTTCATGCGGACCTCCTCACCCTTCCAAGGGCATTTGAGAAACAAATGAAGCTGTTGGGACAAAATGGCCACCCCCATCATGCAGGTAGGGCAAAATGGCCATCCGGTCCTCGAAGCTGACTGAGAGAGCTTGACCTGGTTTGCGGCTTAAAAAGGTTGGGAACCCCTAATTCATAGGTTATCACCGGAGCCTTGAATCTAGCCACAGAAGCCTACAGGTAGCCAATGCAGAAGAAAAAACTACCATATATAGTCAAGTATAAGCCGAGTTTTTAACCCCAAAACTGAGCCCCCAAAAAGTGACCCGGCTTATACTTGGCTCAATGACCACGAAGGTCCCAAGACTGCACCAGATTGAGATACGCCAACAATTTATTTAATTTTACCATATTTCCAGGTATTTTCAATATTGAAACTCATTTGTAGTTGCTGCATTTCCCATCCTCGGTTTATATTCGGGTAGGGTTGCCATACGTCCCGGAAAACCGGGATTGCCCCAGATTTAAGGTCGGAAAAAACTGTCCTGGCCAGTTCAATAAAAAAATTATGTTAAAGTCCCGGATTTTTTAAACTTACTGATTGTGTATTATAACACACCATTAAAATAAATTCGAACTCTCGCCATCAAACGAATGATTTCCTGCCACATTGGAGTTGGAGTATACCTGGAGACAAATCTTAACCTCCTTGCCTCACAACGCCGCCCGATAAGTGTAACCAGTGTGTTTCCTGGAACTGAGGATGTCGAGAGTTGACCGCAACTTCTCAGAAGTACAACAGATCATCTTACAGTAAGAATGAACTGTTGTAAATAAATTCATTTATATATTGATACTAGCAAAGGTACCCGGCGTTGCCCGGGTGAGGAACACACACCCGACACACAACACCCCCCCAGACCACACACCCAGAAAACACCCCCACACACGACACACCCTCACAATACAACCCCCTACACACAGGACACACACATACACAACACACACACAACCCACCCACACCACAGCCACACAGATCACACATGACACAAAACACCCACACCCACACCACACAGATCACTCATGACACAAAACACTCACACAACACTCACACAACACACACACACACACACACACACACACACACACACACACACACACACACACTCACACACACATTGTGTGAAACCCACGGTGGGCTGCCGGTACCCCTCGCTGACCCAGCTTAAGGGGCAAGGTAAGTAATGGGCGCAGTTTTAGGGGGATGGGTGGCCAGGTGTCGGCGAGCATATCCGTCTCACGGAAGGACACCTTGGTTTTATATATTAAGATATTTAATGTTAAAGTGTTTATAGCTGTCATTATATTAGGTTTGTTTTTTAAAAAGTCTATTTTGTAGATAACTCACCCATTTTTGTCAAGTACTGTATACCATACCTGTCAACCATCCCGATTTGGCTGGGAAAACCCCGTAATTTGACGTCCATTGATGTCATAACCTGCCCTGCGCTGCCAAAACCCCGTAATTTGGCAGTGGGGAAAAATGCTTTCCATGCATGTGCGGAAGCGCTATGCCGCTTGCGCAGCCCCTACGCAAGCGGCGTAGCGCTTCCGAGCATGCGTGGAAGGGGTGAAACACTTCCACGTATGCATGGAAAGCGACCTGCGCACAAGCGATGTGCGCAGGTCCCGTTTTTCCAGAGCCACGGGTTGACAGGTATGCTGTATACTTCTGTCCCGGTTTTGTGGGAGAGAATTATGGCAACTCTATATTCGGGTCTATTTATTTTCCTGGGTTTTCATGTCAAAATTAGGTACTTGGCTTATATTTGGGTCGGCTTATATACGAGTATATATGGTACAGCCAGAGCATTTTTCAAGGACATCAGGGGACATTTGTATACATTGGACAAGCGAGGAAATAGACAGGAAAGGCCAAGAACAATTTGGCATGCTATTTTGGACACCTGCTTCTCCCTGGGAGTCTTCCTTGCAAAGAGAAATGGGTACAAGATAAAAGCCAGCAGGCACAGCAGGGCAGGATAAAGCTGATGGCCTCTCTTGGGATGCAGGATACGGCCTTTAGAAAGGAAATGCCGGGCAAAGGGGAATGAAAAGTGAGCTGGCACAAGGCAAGAGTTCATCTCAGGCAAGATTTGGATACAGTAAAACCCCAACTTAGGTAAAAAAGTCCATTCCATAGGCTTTTATGTAAGTCGGTTTTTTATGTAACTCGAAGCAAACCCATAGGAAAAATGGATTTTTTTGTGTAGATCAAAGCAAACCCATAGGGAAATAAATTTTTACAATCGAAGCAAACCCATTGGGAAAATGATTTTTTTACGTAACTCAAAGCAAACCCACAGAAAATTGTGTTACGTAAATCGGGACATTTATGGAATTCGGGACATGGTTCTAGCACAAAATAATTATGTAAGTTGAATTTTATGTAACTCAAGGCGTACGTAAGTCGGGGTTTTACTGTAGTTACACATGGCCAATGACAACTGCAGTGGCTCAAGTAGTTAAGACGCTGAACTTGATGACTGGAAGGTCACCAGGTCAGCAACCCGAGACCCGAGTACTGCATGACGGAGTGAGATCCCGTCTCTGTCCCAACTCCTGCCAACCTAGCCGCTCAAAAGCAACAAATTGCAAGTAGATCAATAGGTACCGCTTTGGTGGGAAGGTAAACAGCAGTCCATGCGCTTTGACGTCTAGTCGTACCTCCCACATACGCCATGGAAACGCCTGCAGATGCAGGCTCTTTGGCTGTAAACTGCACCCTAGAGTCAGATATGACTGGCTTTTGAGCAAGGGAGACCTGGACCCTATGCACCCAATGTGAAACATTGGCCCAGAAGGCCTAGGAGTTCCTCTTCAATGCTAAAACTTTGACATGCAATGAAGACAAAGGTTTTAAGGAAAATGCAATGCTTCTGGTTTGGTGGAAGATAGACAGATACAGAAGATAGCTAGACAGATATGATGCTAACTAGCTATCTAGCTAGCTAGACAGACAGACAGACAGACAGATAGACATGATGTATGAGATAGATAGACAGATAAGATAGATAGACAAACAGACATGCTGCATGATAGATAGATGGATAGATAGACAGCCAGAGACAGCCAGACATGATGTTAGATAGATAGACAAGACAGACAGATAGACAGACAGATAGATATGATATGATGTTAGATAGACAGACAGAGACACAAGATGCATGAGTTGGTGATAGCTAGCTAGCTAGCTAGCTTATCCCTGCTCAACACCCACGCAAAGAGTCATCAGTGCATGGATCCTGGCTCCGGTGGGCGGGCGGCACACTCTGCCTCCTGGCACGAGATGCCGTACCGGAGTTTGCGTTGGCATTGAGAACCTTCTCCGGAAAGGAGTGGTGGGGGAGTTGAGCAGAAGACAAAGATGATGGCATGCGTGCGTGCAGATGATGGGACAGAATCGCCTTCCTGCCTTTCAAGTCACGGGAATGGAAAGTTGACTTGAAAATCTGCAGTTTCCAAAAGGAAGATGAGAAAAGAAGAATGGGATAGACCAGTGATGGCGAACCCTGGCACGCCAGGTGTTCTTGGACTCCCAATTCCCAGAAGCCCACATCTCTGTGAATCCACACAGCATTTGTTTACCTCCCCACTGAAGTGGTACCTATTCATCTATTTGCAATGTCTCGCTTTCGAACTGCTTAGGTTGGCAGGAGCCGGGACACACGACGGGAGCTCACTCCATCGTGCAGCACTCGGGTCTCAAACTGTTGACCCGCCAACCTTCCAGTCGTCAAGTTCAGTGTCTTAACCACTTGAGCCACCGCAGTCAAAAACATAAACCCAAAAGCAACCTCTGTAGAACACATGTTGCCTCATTTTTCATCCTCTGTCCTTAGGAATAAACCGGATGGAGGACAAATTGTTTCCCTATAATCTTTCCTACCCCAAATGCTTTGGGGAGCAGAAATTCAAGCCATGAGGCTGATCTGTTTCGAGATGAACCTGTCAAATTCATGCATGGGAATCTGCTCCACACAACCCCATCTGTTTTAATCATCTTTTTTTGGTGATTCCACCGTCTGTGAGCTTTACATTAAGCCCAAACTGGGGAGGGGGCAAGAAATCCTTTAAATTAAGGATTTCTAATCTTGGATCAGAATAGCCTTTTCTGCCTCTCAAGTGGATACAGATTAAGTCTGTCTTTCTCCTGGTATTTAAGGCACACCCTTCTTTGCTGCCTGATCGGATCCTGGTAACACACAATTGTCTCCACTGTTGGTTGCAAAGTCCTGCATTCATTCAGCTGAACATCTTTAGAAGCAAGCTGGTGGTGTTTCTTAATTTTCCGATTGCAGAAGTCGACTTTTCTTTGCAATCTTTGCGGTGGTTCAGTGGTTTAAGAAGCTTGCCTTGTTAGTTGGAAGGCTGGCAAGACGGCATTTCGAGACCCAGGTGCTGCATGACGGATTGAGCTGCCGTCTCTGTCTCAGCTCTTGGGGACATGAAAGGAGCCTCATTCGGGGCATCCCCTGAGCAGAGTTTCTTCCGCAAAAATCCTTCCAACCGAGAATAATTTCTGACATGAAATTATTATTATTCTTTGCAAGTATCCTTGGCTCCTACACCCCAGTAACCCTCCTGTGTCGAACGCCAATTGGCTCATTGTCTTCCCTTTAACACCCTTTTTCCAAGGAGAGAGAGGGCTTCAAGTATATTTGCATACAACATAAACAGGATACTTCCGTGGTTTTCTCAAACACAGAGTTTTAAAAAATGAAATTGAGGCACACAAGGCTAAGACAGTAGAGAATTAAGTGATGAAAGTGTAAAAAACAGTTCCATGAAATATCACCATAATACGAAATGCAGTCAGCAGAGAATAGGGGGAAATTTAAAATAGAATTATTACAGTAAGCCTGACTTGCTGTCTGCCTTCTTCACCGTGAGGGGAAGCAGTCATGCTAAGGGGAATGCCTAGGGGCCGGTTCTTCCTCCACCAAGGGGAGCCCAACACTCCTCTTCTCTGGCTCTGGTATGAGGCACACACCTCATGAATCTATACCTATAAATCCAAGGGTTAACCGTAGGAACTTGCTATACATTTCTGCACCCGTCCATCCTATCCCGTACCAAGCCTCCTGCACTCGCCCGAACCCGGTACGGAGGTTACTGAAGGGTTGAAAAATGCGCCAGTGGGGCAACAGCACCACGAAAATGAAAAAAGGGAAAGAACTTCAATTCCCAACGTTCTTTGAGCCACACCGTGCCACAGCCTATCAGGCAAAGAGGCATGAGCAAAAAGAATGTTGGGAAACGCGGCGCGGCCAATTAAAATTGAGCCACAGAAAAAAATGCCACACGGAGGCAAACCACAAACACAAAACTACAAGTCCCAGCATCCTGCGTGCAATGAGCGCACAGAATGCTGATAAAGCTGGTGCGTGAAAAATAAAATTACAAAACGCAACGGGAGCACAAGTTCGCCGCAGGCGGACGCAGCGCCTCACAGCATCGCAAAACAAACAAGCCACAAAAATCCACTGCGAGACACCCGCCGGTCTTCTTTACCAGAGAAACGGGGAGAAGAGGGACTCCCTCTCCTCCACACTACCCCGCCGAAGACACGGCGAGACCACCATCTGCCTCAAGGAAAGTTGAGCCAGGGTGAACCCCCCTCCCCCCCAAAAAAAACCCCAACAGGCAGCAGTTCGTCAGGGGAAGCATCCTTCCTGGCGGATGACTAGCTGACTTCACGCTAAAGTAAACACCAAAAACAAATACCAAAATTAATTAAAAAATAAAACAACAATAAATCAATAATTTTAAAAAACAATAAACAAAAAAGTAAACCACAAAATACACAAACAAAAATATCCACAATACCACAAACAAAACACCTAACTACAACACGAAAATACCACAAATTACACAAACAAACAACTAATTACACAAATAAACAACAACGAAATAAGAAAAAGTAAACAAAACCAGAAATAACCAAACCAATTAAACAAACCTAAAACTCAACAAGACAAAAAAGAACAAACAGAAACACCTCCCAGCCCACCACCACAAAAACAAAACAAAAACAAAACAAAGAAAAACCCCTGAAGAAAGTAAACCAGAGAACTCACCAGCACGTCCCTCCTCCATGACGACCGGAACAGAAATGAAGAAACAAAGACTATTACCGGAAGAAGCCCCACCCAGAGGCCAAGAGAGAAAAAACACGTGAAACTAAAACAAAACAACTAGCAGTCCCACCAGCAGGGCAGAATAGTAAAAACAACTCAAAACACACAACAGCCCCACCTAGAGGCCACAAGAGTAAAAACAAGTCAAAAACATAACAATAAATGAAAAGTTTATACAAATCACAAACATATGGAAGGTCGGAGTTCGATTCCCGGGTATTGCACAGTGGAGTGAGCTCCCGTCTCTGTTCCAGCTCCTGCCAACCTAGCAGTTCCAAAGCAAGACACTGCCAGTAGATAAATAGGGACCCCTTCGGCGGGGAAGGTAAACAGCATTCTGTGCACTACGGTGTCTAGTCATGCCTGCCACATGACCACAGAAACGTCTGCAAATGCAGACAGCGCTGGCTCTTTGGCTCTAAATGGTGATGAGCACTGAACCCTAGAGTCAGATACGACTGGCTTTCGAGCAAGGGCGACCTTGACCTCCTATTCTTATTGCTATTTTCTTTTTTTATGACACCTGTGGATGTCCCAGGTGAACTTAATAGTTCCATGCCGGTGTTTTTTGTGAGCCCTAGCATGTGAGAGATAGATAGACGAATAAGGACATCTTGTCCTGGATCAGCAACTGGCTGAGGGACAGGAAACAGAGGGTAGCACTCAATGGACACTTCTCCAAGTGGAGGGAAGTCAAGAGTGGGGTCCCCCAAGGTTCAGTACTGGGACCCCTGCTTTTCAACCTCTTCATAAATGATCTAGAGGTAGGAGTAAAAAGCAAGGTAGCCAAATTTGCTGACGACACTAAATTAATACAGGGTAGTGAAAACTGTGAGAGATTATGAGGAGCTCCAGAGGGATCTCTCGACACTGGGGGAGTGGGCAAAACAGTGGCAAATGAGCTTCAACATCAGTAAGTGCAGAGTGATGCATGTTGGGGCAAAGAACCCCAATTACATTTATAAACTGATGGGGTCTGAACTCTCTGCGACAAACCAGGAAAGGGACCTTGGTGTCCTGGTGGACGAGAGCTCAATGAAGGTGTCAACCCAATGTGCCTCAGCAGTGAAAAAAGCAAACTCAATGCTAGGGATCATTAGGAAGGGTATAGAAAATAAGTCAGCAAGTGTCATTTTGCCTCTTTATAAATCTATGGTGAGGCCCCATCTGGAATACTGTGTACAGTTCTGGTCGCCATACCTCCAGAAGGAGATTATGGAGCATGGAAAAAGTGCAGAGGAGGGCAACCAGAAGGATTAGGGGACTGGAACACCTTCCTTACCATCTGAGGCTGCAACGGTTGGGCCTCTTCACTCTTGAACGACGGCGTCTAAGAGGTGACCTGATTGAAGTTTATAAAATCATGCACGGTGTGGACAAAGTAGATAAGGAAAAACTGTTTTCCCTATCGCACAACACTAGAACTAGGGGACACTCCATGAAACTTTTGGGTACTAGTTCTCAAACAAATAAGAGAAAGTACTTTTTCACCCAGAGGATCTATGGAGGGTCTATGGAACTCCCTGCCAGAAGACGTGGTGACAGCTGTCAGTCTTGACAGCTTTAAGAAAGGATGAGACAAGTTCATGGAGGACAAGGGGATCCATGGCTATAATTATGGATACCTAAGGACAACCTCCGGGTTGGAGAAGTTGGCAGGATATCTCTCAATGCCATTTCCAGGGAATGAATCCTAAGCAGGTGAAGGCATCTGCTTGGGAATAATACCCTGAAGCCAATGGTGAGCCACTGTGTGAGACAGAAGGCTGGACTGGATTCATGGGCTCCTGTGGCCTGTCCCAGCAAGGCTGTTCTTATGTTCTTAAGGACCAGCCCTTAATAGGTGATGGTAACCCAACCCCCCTTCTCCGCATCCTTCGATCCATCAAAACTAATAATCAGAGCCCTGTAAAATATTCATGCTCCAGGACAGGGAACTGCATGCAATATTAACAGAGCACCAGCTGGTTTTATTCTCGGTGATGGCGTGCGGTCTTGGCAGGGTGTGTGCCCTCTTGTGCCGGTCGGGGTGGGAAGCACAGGGAGGGCAGACAGTGGGATGCAAAATCCCTCTCCCAACCCCCCAACCCCTGACTCTCCCAAGGATGGGGACTTTGGAAGAAGGAAATCTCACCAGCCCAGCATGAGACTGAACTTTGAGATCCCTGGCCTCATGAAGAAGCCAAGAGAAGAGAACGGGTGAGAAGAACCCTTTGGGGGACAATGTCTGCTGTCATTCATTCATTCATTCATTCATTCTCTCTCTCTCTTGCTTCATTCCCTTCCTTCTTTCCATTCATCCAATATTATAGTTTCTGTCTATCTATCTAGTCTGTCTGTCTGTCAATCAGTCCGTCCATCAGCCCATCAGCCAGCCAGCCTCTCTAGTCTGTCAATCAGTCCATCCATCCGTCAGTCAGTCAATCCATCTAGTCTGTCAATCAACCAGTCCATCCATCTGTCAGTCTATCTAGTCTGCCTGTCAATCAGTCCATCCGTCCATCTATCAACTAGCATCCACAACCTCCTAGGCAGAATCCCTTCCTAGCTTTGCTTGAAGATCGTAAGGCAAGGGGACGGACCTGTGGCACTCCAGATGTTTTGGGCTTCAAATCCCACAGTCTCGACCATACGGGCTGGGGATTCTGGGTACTGGAGTCCAAATCCATCCAGAGTGCCGTGGAATTTGACACTGGCGTCTAAGTGGCTTGAATCGGGGCCTGTCTGAAGGGACAATGGCAGCTCAAAGTGAGGTTTTACTAACAGGCCAGATGTGTCTAGGATTTTATTTTAAATAGAAATCACAGCGGGCAGAGAGAATGACGAGAGACCACAACGGAGGGAAATGGAGATATTTCTCTCCACAACATCAAGCCACTGGTTTGCTTGAAGGTCTATTTATTCATTGCATTCCGGGCTTATTTAAATGCATTCTGCACCCAAGCAATTTGATCATCAAAACAGGAGAGATTCTCGTTGGGGAAGCAACAATTCTCCCATCTTTCCATTGCTGCAAACAACCGAGCGTCACCAGAAATCCAATTTATGCCACCCAGGCGTCTATGAAGAAGTGGGAAAGCGCCACCTAGTGGTGTTTTGGGAACACAGCAAACCCCAGAAACCATCATGAGGTGGATAGGATACCCAGAAGGCAGGATGGGATACCCAGGGTGGTCTAGTGCAGTGATGGAGAGCCTCGGCACTCCAGGTGTTCTTGGACTTCAATTCCCAGAAGCCCAAGTTCCTGTGAATCCACATGAACAGGTTTACTGTGCGTACACACAGTAAGCCCATTCATGTGGATTCCCAGAGACATGGGCTTCTGGGAATTGAAGTCCAAGAACACCTGGAGTGCCAAGGTTCACCATCACGGGTCTAGTGGGTAGATTGATGGACTAGGAGGAGTGGGTTGGAATCCCTCGCTCAGTTATTGAAGTTCTTTGGGGTGTGGAACGAAGAACTAATAATAAAAAACCATGAAATTATTCATTTCAAAATATTTCCCCAAAAGCCCACAAGCTGTTGAAAGTAACTAAACAATATTATATGCCAGTTGTACCATCATCATTCAAAAAAATAAATAAATCAGAGATAACTACATCCCAAACTTTAGATCTTGTGTTGTCCCATCGGCCAAAAGGGCAGCATAGACAGACAGATGGATGAATGAATGGACAGACAGACAGATATAGATATAATGCAATATGCATGTTAGACAGATGGATGGAAAGACGGATGGACAGAGAGATAGATGGATGAACAGAGAGAATGGATGGATGGACAGACGGACGGATGGACAGAAAGACAGACCGAAGGATGGATAAGACAGATGGACAGAGAGATAGATAGATGGAGAGATAGACAGATATGATGGATGGATGAATGGACAGACGGACAGAGAGAGAGAGAGAGATAGCGATATATGATGGATGGAAGGACAGACAGACAGATAGTTATGATGCAAGACAGGCAGATAGACAGATAGATTCTTGCAGTGAATAGGTATTACTGTTTTTCAGGTACTGTACACCTTTTTCTGCTCGCCCTTTCCCCAAAAGCGGCCAAGGCGCAAATCAAAGCTCTGCAGAGATGCCAAAACACAGACACCGTGGCCCGATTCCCTTTCCTGAGCAGCGACAGGCTTACCTATATTTCATGCCGGCGTTCTGGGCGGCGCATTCCTCCAGGGAGAGCCCGTGCATCCGGAGGAACTCCTCCCGCACCCGGGCCTGAGCCGCCACCCGGACGTCCCGGAGCCGCTGCAGCTCCACCCCATCGGCCTGCGGGATCTGGTGAAGCCCCCACTCGGAATGGCACCTACTAGCCACGCTCCGGAGGCTCCCGCTGTAGGTCATGGACAGCATGATGCTGCCCGAGGGAGGGATCTGTGGATGACCCGAATGTTAACACCAGGGATGGACCAGGTCATGCTTCCTCACAGTGGACCCTATGGAAGGTTACCAACTACTAGGGTCCTTCTACCGCAAATATTGGTGTACACCCCATGCTTTGTCTTCAAATCTCTCTTATCCATGACCATGGCCAACAGTGCAAACCATTCCTGTTCTAAAAATCCATGAGCCGACGCCATCTTGCTCAACCTACCCTTTGCGAGGGACAGAATATGCAAGTTTTGAAGTCCCACAGAGCTCCACTGCGGGAAGGAAAACGAGCCCCTTCAACTCCAAGCACTGCAGGCTCAGAGCATGTCCAGAACTAAAACCATGCACCATATCCATCCATCCATCCATCCATCCATCCATCCATCCATCCCATCTATCTATCTATCTATCTATCTGTCTGTCTGTCTGTCTGTCTGTCTGTCTGTCTGCCTATCACCAACATGCACCATATCCATCCATCCATCCCATCTATCTATCTGTCTGTCTGTCTGCCTATCACCAACATGCACCATATCCATCCATCCATCACATCCTTCCTTCCTTCCTCCACCCCTTCCTTCCTTAGATCCATCATCTACCCCTTCCTTCCTTCCTTAGCTCCACTCATCCATCCATCCCTTCAATTTCTATACTGCCCATTTAACCAAGCATATACTCTAGGTCAGGGATTCTCAACCTGTGGCTCATGGGCCGAATGCGGCCCTTGATGCCATTTCAGGTCTCCCCACACACTCTGCCTCCACCACACCCAGAAGTGCCATGTGGTGGAGGCTGGGCAAAATGTCTGTTTGGCCCCCGAAGCTGTCCGACTCAGACTCAGCCCCCCAGCTTAAAAAGGTTGAGAACTCCTGCTCACGCAACAATAGCAACCCAAAACAGAGCAAATAAAACATATTTTCTCGCCATCCTTCTTATCTCAATGTATTTCTCTAGTAAACAGCAGCTTTCTTATTTTCCTGGGAGAGAAAAATCTTTCATGTGATTTTTTCCCCCCCTCCTGACAGCACAATGTTTCGCTCATGGAGGCTGATAGCTAGCAGAAGAGATGCTGAGAGACATACGCAGGGAAATAAATATCCGGAGACTTCAAAGCTTGCATGATCTCTCTTACCAATGACCATGGCCATAGATTCACAACATAACGACACCTTCCGAACAGCCACATGCAAAGAGAATTTCCAACCCTTCTGTGAGCATATCAAGCTGCTCTCCATTCATCCGATACCAAAACAGCCACCATGCTCTCAAGAGCTGTAGTTAGAAAACCAGAAAAGGAAAACGCAAAAGTTACACTCGGTTGTAAGACAGGGGAAAACGACACACGGAAAGCCAGCAAAAGGAAAGAAGACAATTAAAAAAATAATAATTAAGGATTCATGCAAAGCAAAGTTTTTAAAAAGCCATTTGTAGTTGATTCATAAAGTTGGGCTTTTTATCACAGAGAATCCCAAGGGTCATGGTCCTACGTGGTCTTCTGAAGTGATGGGTCTGGAGCTTGCACAACCAAGAGTTGGGTGTATGAGATGAAACAGCAGCCGTCAACAGGGAACCCTTGAAGCGATTCGAGGATGGATCCACCAAGCTATACCATCCAGAGCACGGGAGGTTCTCGTATCATTTTCTCCTGGAGATTTCTGTCAAGCTGTGGGTCCCATAGATGAAGAAGGACATCCATAATCTAAATATCAGGTGATTCTTCGGCTTCTTTCGTGTCCCAATCAAAGCCTGGACTGCCAAAATGAAGCCACTTTCTTCGCTTTGTGGTTGCCCAAACTTAAGTCCACATTGGTGCATGTTTCTGGCAGTCATCGGCGGACCAATAAACGACCCGTATTCTGTCTCTCTCCACATTCACAGCACATGTTGTTGTCCACCATCAGCCCCCACTTGAGTCTGTTGGTCTTGCAAGTAGGGACTTCAACCTTCAGCCTATTCAGGGTCCCCCAAGTGACGTAGGGGAGGTTGAGTTCCTCCACCACCTCCTCCCTTCATGGTGTTCCTTTCCCGGTGAGCTCCTTCCTCCACCTTCTAATTTGGGTTTGCTCTTGCGTACCGTCAAGCATGTTTGTTCTTGTCATAAAGCTCATATTACGCAATAATAATAATTTTGCGTCAGAAATTATTCTCGGTTGAAAGGATTTTTGCTGGAGACGCCCGAATGAGGTTCCTTTCATGTCCCCAAGATCTTTTCCCACCCAAGTGGTCCCTATTGATCTATTTGCAATTCCTTGCTTTCGATCTGCTAGGTTGGCAGGAGCAGAGACAGAGATGGGAGCTCACTCCATCATGCAGTACCCGGATCTCAAATTGCCGACTCACCAGCCTTCCAGCTAACAAGGCGAGCTTCTTAACCACTGAGCCACCACCGCAGCACCTCGTATGCCCACTGATGCTCCATCTGTGGCTTCTAGTCACTAACCTTCCTCCTCCTCTTTCTTCACATCCATTAATTTCCCTTCATTTCCTCTCAATGGCCATTAGGAAACCTTTTAGCATCAAATGACATAATTTGAACTGAATGCTAATCGATGCCAAGGCAGAGTCCGACAGTTTTGCAGAAGGGAAGAAAAATATCTCTTTACAATCTCTGTGTGCACCAAGGGCTGTCTTTTAGAGGATACCTTGGTTGGAGCATCAAAACCTCAGGAGATCAGGTGTTCCATCCTCGTACTGAACCGTGAAATGCATCAGGTATGTTTCAGGTATGCATCAGGTATGTTTCCCTCTCGATTGACCTGATTGTGCTAGGAAGATCGAAGCGAGGAGAGATAAAAAAATTCCCCAAACGAAGCCACTTTCTTGGCTTTGTCGTTGGCCAAACTCAAATCCTCATCTGTACAAGCTTCCAGTAGGAACTGGCAGGCCAGTAAATGAATCTGTATCTCTCCACATTCACACTGTGTGTAGATGTCTGCCAGCAGCCCCTCTTGAGCATGTTGGTCTTGCACCTAGGGCAGGGGTCAGCAACCTTTTAAAGTCAGGGGTCCGGTTCACGCTACCTCAAACAGTGGAGGGGTCCGGACTGGTGACCCCCCTGCCATAAACGCTTCTACGGCTGTTGTAAACACGTCCGCAGCTGTCATAAATGTGTTTACCACAGCCGTCATAAACATGTCCTCAGCCGTCATACGTCCGCAACTATCATAAACACGTCCACAGCCACCAGTGGCAGTTAGAGCAAGGGAGGGGGCCTGATGATTTGGTGCCGTGGGCCAGGTTCGGCCCACATGCTGTAGGTTGCCAACCCCTGGTCTAGGGACTCTGAACCTGAAAGAGCTTTTGCTGTTCCACTGGTGAAAAGCGTCTTCTCTTTCTTCTGCTCCTGACAGTGGTCTTCTTCAAGTCCTCATTGGCAGTCATTGGCTATTGGTTCTGTCTCTCTCCACATCCACACAGCATGTTGTTGTCCACCAGCAGCCCCTACTTGAGCCTGTGGGTCTTGCATTGAGGGACTCCAACCCTCAGCCCATTCATGGTCCTCCAAGTGACGTTGGGCAGGTTGGGTTCCTCAGCCAGATCCTCCTCCTTTCATGTTATTCCTCATCCAGTGAGCTCTTTCCTCCACCTTCTAATTTGGTTTTGATCTTGCGTACCCTCAAGAGTGCTTGTTCTTGCCCTGAAACAAGCTAAGTTGGGTTGGGTCTGGCTCTTCACTGCCATCATCGCCAGGGAACTCTGGGGCACCAAGAAAGGAGAATTTGGCACCAAACCTGGAGAACTCCAGCTACCGATCTTAATAAGTGAAACTACACAAGACGGATCAAGGGTCTAGCTCCCTTGGTTTGTAGTCCAGTATTCAGGGTGGGCACCAAGCTCCTCTAATGTCCCCCAGGCTCTCACAACCATTCCTGGAAGGTGGGGTTAAGGAGAAAAAGAAGCCCCCTCTTTCAGGACGCCAAAGGCTACCTTAGCCAAATTATCCTGCTATGGTCCTAGAGTAGACCCTACTGCCAGTGACTCAATGCCGAGTGTCAGGCAGAGGTTAACTAACCTGACAAACCTGAGGACTAACAGCCTCGGTTGGTGAAGCCCACAGGGAAGGGTGATGATCCCAAAGTGGATTAAATGGTCCCACTTGAACCCCTCTGGATGGAGGGCATCAGCTTCATCCATCCTGCCCTGGGGATGATGATGAGGACTTTGTATGCCCAAAGGGCTCAGGACCAGAAAGTGACTCACGAAACTGGATCAGTGGTACTATGGGGTGTCAGGCTGCAACGTGGAAGACAAATAGTAAAGGTAAAGGTTTCCCTTGTTCGGAAGCCACTCGTATCCGACTCTAGGGTGCAGTGCTCATCTCTGTTTCAAAGCCGAAGAGCCAGCACTGTCTGCTGCTGCAGACGTTTCTGTGGTCATGTGGCAGGCATGACTAGACACTGGAGCACACGGAGCGCTCTTTACCTTCCCACCGAAGTGGTCCCTATTTATCTACTTGCAATGTCTTGCTTTTGAACTGCTAGGTTAGCAGGAGCTGGGACAAAGACGGGAGCTCATTCCGTCCCGCAGTACTTGGGAATCGAACTGCTGACCTTCCGCCTCCCAGTCAGCATCTTAGCCACTTGAGCCACTGCAGTCCGGCCACTCTAAACCATAAAAGCTCTGGTAGGGTGGGCCAGAGGTAGCCGCCCGTCTTACTATGACGGCAAAGAAATAAACATGGATTTCAGTCCGGAGCGCCTTCCAGAGGAAGGACAGTAGAGAGGTCTATCGTGTAAAGTTGCACCAAGAGGTAACATAATATTTCGAAAATGGTGACGCACAAACTAAAAATGGGAAAAAGCAATAATAGCCAGATATGAAATGGAGACTGAAAGCTCCACATTAAAATACAGCAGTGAGTCTTTAAAGTGCCACAACATTTTCTGTCTTTTTGTTTAGGCTTAAAACACAGCGACCATTTCAAAAAATTCCAACTATGAATGCTTTCTCTCTCTCTCACACACACACACATATATGTCCCTGGACTGCGCTAACTCTTCCAAAAGCAGGCAAAACTGACGCCACAAACGGCATTTCAAGGAGCATTTGGGGCAAACTGTGGGAAAGTTACTTTTTCTTCCTCGTCTACACCACTACAAGGCTCCACAAGGCAGGAACTATCCACTCCGAAAGGAAGCAGCGCCACTGAACACAAGACGACTTCTGATTTAAACTGCGACTGAAAGGGGTGGGGGGGGTGGGGATAAAGCCAAAGTTTTCTACAAAGCCAAGACAGGTTGACGGACCCTTGTTTAGCCTCTCCATCCAAATCTCTCCCCGCGGTCCAGACAGCACATGAAACTGATCGCCTGCCTTTCAAGCATCCACCTCCTCGTGCAATGCAACCCCTTCCGAAACACTGCTCTGTCTTATCAGCGGAAAAGTTTGCTTTCCTCCTTCTTAAAAGGCATGCCAACTTCAAAGAGAATAGACCTGGCACCGAGAATCAAGAGAATTCTAGAAAAAACAACCCAAAATTGCAGGACGCTCGGATCCGTCGGAAGCCCAAACCAGAGTCGAAACTTCTGCCACACCAACGAAGCATCTACATCGGATTGGGATTCTCAGGCTCTTCTCACAAAGTGACACAACTTTTTGAGCCTGCTCAACGAAGCCGACATCTCCCAAGGGTTCTAGGCGCATCCGCTCAGCCCCAACTCACCCGCTTTCCTGGAATCCTGCTCATTAAAGGGAAAAAAAAGTTCTAATTTATTAGGTTTTTCCCTCCCTGCTGATAGCACAGGCGGGGCTTTTGAGAAGGGGAGTATCGACACCGTCAAAAGCAATTGCGGACTGAGGCGCATCTCTCCGGAGTCCAAAAAATGATTAGGCGTAAATCCATTAGCCCCGTTAAGGTTTTTGCCCACGCCCTCCCTTTCATTCTTTCTATCTTTTTGCAAACAGGCGCTAAATTATTCAGGCGCTCGTCCGACTCTAAAAGCCTTTGGAGAAGCAGCAGATTTATCAGGGCTGGCAACTATTGCTCATTCCCTATTAGCTAAGAACCGCCAGGCGTCGGGTGAAAGCGGCGCTCAGAGGCTCCCGGGGATGTCAAGATGGCAACGGTGGGTTGATGGATCGGCCTGGAGGGTCCCGAGGTCTTCCCCAACCACCCCCTCTCTGGGCTGGTGGGAACCTGGGATGACCTTGACCAAGGACAGGATGGACATTTCTTTTTGACATCCGTGAACGTCCTCGACAAAGAACGTTCTGCTATTAGTCAAAACTCAAGCTCCCAAATCATCATCATCGGCTCTTGGAGGCTCCCGGGGATGTCAAGATGGCAACGGTGGGTTGATGGATCGGCCTGGAGGGTCCGAGGTCTTCCCCAACCACCCCCTCTCTGGGCTGGTGGGAACCTGGGATGACCTTGACCAAGGACAGGATGGACATTTCTTTTTGACATCCGTGAACGTCCTCGACAAAGAACGTTCTGCTGTTAGTCAAAACTCAAGCTCCCAAATCATCATCATCGGCTCTTGGAGGCTCCCAGGGATGTCAAGATGACAACGGTGGGTTGATGGATCGGCCTGGAGGGTCCCGAGGTCTTCCCCAACCACCCCCTCTGGGCTGGTGGGAACCTGGGATGACCTTGACCAAGGACAGGATGGACATTTCTTTTTGACATCCGTGAGCATCCTCGACAAGGAACGTTCTGCTGTTAGTCAAAACTCAAGCTCCCAAATCATCATCATCATCATCTTCTTCCATATCCAAATATAGGCAATCATCATGGCAATCGTCCATGAAGAATGTCCTGAGAATGTAACACAGTGGCCTTTTATCTGCTTTCTGCATCACAGCGTGACACCCATAGGACCAATGATCCAGTTCCACAGGTCCCTTTCTAGTCCCCCATCCAAAGTCCTCCTCATCCCCCAGCCAGGATGGATGAATCTGCTGCCCTCCATCAAGATGGATTCAAGTGGGATTTAATCCACTTGGAGACCCTCACCCTTCCCTGTGGACTTTGTCACCCAAGGCCATGAGTCCTCAGGGTTCACAGGTTAGTTAACCGCCACTTGACACTCGGCAGAAGGGTCTGCTCTATTACCATAGCAGGATAACCTGGCCAGACTGGACTGCCAAAATGAAGCCACTTTCATGGCTTTGTCACTGGCCAAACCCAAGTTCTCATCTGTGCATGTAAATTCAAACTTTATTACGGTTGATGACCAGTGCATGTATCTGGCAGTCATTGGCAGACCAGTAAGCGAGCAAATGGCTTCTGTATCTTTCCACATTCATACAGCATGTTGCTATCCGCCAGCAGCCCCCACTTGAGCCTATTGGTCTTGCATTGAGGGACTCCAAGCCTCAGCCTATTCTGGGTCCTCCATGTGAGTCTTGCGCACCTTCAAGAATATTTGCTCTTGCCATAAAGCTCTTCCTGGATCTGAGTTGGTTGACCTGAGGCTCATATCCGTTCAGAGGGTGTTGAGGTGCTTAGTTCTCTAGGCATGTGCTGCTCACACAGGAAATACATTGCTTGGGGAAATGATCGCCTTTCAAAAAAAAAATGCATCACAGTTCCATTCTCCTTTAGGGGACAGAATCACTGGAGGTTGGGGATTCCCAACTTTGCAGTGATCATGAGTAGGTTGAAACTAAGTTCATCACCATGGACAGTTCCTTTCAAGCCTGGACTTACTGTACATTTTGTTCAGATTCTCCTCCATGTTGCAAAATTAAAGTCCCCGGTTATCAAACTCTGCAGGATTTTGGCTGGCCTCTGACTTATGAGGCCTGGGTTCAAATCTCCACAAGGCCATTAATGCTCCCTGGCAGCTGGAACTGGTAACCTCTCCTTGAACACTTCACTACCCTCATAATCTCTGTCCCCAACGACAGAGTAACCAGAAAGTGACTCACAGGACAGGATCAGTGGTACAGGTGTCACTCTGTGATGTGGAAGGCCAATGGAAAGCTACTGCATTATGTTGCCCCTAGGACAATCTTCATGGCTGATCATCATGAGAATATGAATGAATGAACTAACGAATGAAAGAACCAACCAACCAACCAACCAACCAACCAACCAACCCAACCAACCAACCAACCAACCAACCCAACCCAACCAACCAACCAACCAACCCAACCAACCAACCAACCAACCCAACCAACCAACCAACCCAACCCAACCAACCAACCCGCTCTGGGCCAGAGTTCATTTAACTCCACATTTTCTGTACCAATGAACTTGTTTGCTGTTTCGCAAAGAGGTCTCTTCCCGAGGCTTCTCCATTAAATAATTGCATATTGCATGCAGAAAACTTTCTATTGACACCAGTTTTGACATCTTGCCTTCTTCTGCTCTAAAAGCATTACAAAACCCTTTCATTTTTCCTTCTTAGAAACTTGTTCCATTCAGCCGCCCTTTTCTTTGCCAAACGCCTTTTTGGCAAATTCAAGCTGACGCCTCTGCCAAACCAGAAGAGGCTTTTAAATGATCTTAACAGATTTTAGTCCTGCATATTTTGATGCTTGGCATGTTTACCTTCTTTTTTAAAAAATTGCAATTGACTGCATTTATCTGTTTCAATATTGGGCATTTTAAAAAAGTGTTGTAAGGTGCCTTGGGTCTTTCCATTTGCTCTACAAACAGATGCAATAGAGAACGTGGGGATTTTTATTTTATTTTATTTATTTATTTATTTATTTCCGACAGACCAGGGAAAGACCCAACTGAAAACACCTAGTTGGAGAAGATGGTTCATGTCTAAATGAATCAGGCATGGTATTAGAGCAACTTGTAAGGTTCATCTGTAGCTTGATAGCAGAATATCTGTCTGGGTTCAATTCCCACCCTCTACATCAGGGGTGCCCAAACATTTCAGGCTGTGGGCCAATCACATGGTTCTGGTCACTATGGCCTGTGGGCCAGATCCATCCCCAATGCCAATTCTTCCGGCCCGCAAAACCCTCGTTGCTCCCGGAAGCGGAAGTAAAATGCACCTGTACAGCACGTTTTACTTCTGCTTCTGGGAGCAACGAAGGTTTCGTGGGCCAGATGAATTGGCGTCAGGGCTGGATCCAGCCCATGGGCCAGAGTTTGGGCACCCCTGCTCTACATGTAGGAGAGGGAAAAATCATGCATTAATTTTTTTGAGAGTAAAGGCTGCCAGTTTGTGTGGAAAAGACGGGTCAAATACTCTGATAGTAGAAGGGCAGGGCGATGGTCCCCAAGTGGATTAAATGGTCACACTTGGATCCCTCTTGATGGAGGGCATCAGCTTCATCCATCCTGGCCTGGGGTTGAGGAGGAGGACTTTGTGTGCCAAAAGGGCTCAGGACCGGAAAGTGACGCGTGGAACTGGATCAGTGGTACTAGGGGCGATGCAGAAGCCCGGCGAAAGGCCACTGCATTATATGATTCTCAGGATAATTTTCATGGCTGATCATCACGAGGAGAGCCAATATTTGGAACTGGATGCGGAATAAAAGGAGGAGGAAGTGAAGGAGATACTAGAAGGCCACTTTCTCAACTGTTGGTGGCCCAATGAATTTTATCCCACCCTCTTATCTGGGAATTAGTAATCTGGCACCTCTGGGACATGCAAGAGCAGAGCCGGCCGTCATGTTAGGCTAATATAGGTGGCAGATTTGCGGACCTCCCAAAATTTCAGGAGATGATTAATTCTCCAAGTGGCTGCTTCATTGCAAGCAATAGGGAGTCCCACCCACCCAAGAAACTTTAGAGACATACATTTCCACTGATCTCACTGCCTCATCCTTCCAAGTAATCTGGCTGGTTTTGGGTATGTAAGGTAAAGGTCGCCCATGCTCAAAAGTCAGACGGGAGGGTAAGAATGAGGGAGGGAAGGAAAGAAGGAAGGGGAGAAGAACGGCTAGAGGTAGGGAAGGAAGGATGAGAGCTAATTATCCGGCCTTGGCCGGGGGGTGTTTGTTGTATGTTTAGGTTTTTCAGACCCTGATACACCACAACACACAGAGACACACACTCTCTCTCTCATTCAGGCACACCCACACACACAAGTGACTGATCCGGAACCCACTGTCTCGTGCATTTTCTTGCACTCACCCAGACACACACTCCCTGTCTCTCTCCGTCTCTCACTCGCACAGCACTGATGTACATTGAAAGTGTCTCGTTCCAGGGCTGTAGAGGCTTAAATGGAATGGGTTTGTTCCATCCGCATCAGGACCTTTCCCCATCAGTCATTCACTCTCAAGTTCAACCAATCGCAGTTCAACATGAAAATCAGCTCTCTCCAACATTCTGTTTCCAGGCCTGGCTGTTAAACTGCTGTTTTTCTCCCATGGCACCATGGGAGGCGTAGTTTCTGTTCTTTTCCCCCATTTTGTGGGGCTTAGGCCCCACTCTCAGTCTCCGGACCCTCGTGGGGATGGTCTCAGTTGGGCTAGGTAAGTGTGGCCGGTTCATTACGGGATAGGTTGGAATGGTGCGGACAAGCATTCCGGACACGCACGACCACATCCCTTTCTTATAGGTTAAGAAGAGCCAGCGCGGTCTGCGATTGCAGACATTTTCGTGGACATGTGGCAGGCATGACTAGAATCTGGACTACACGGAACACTGTTACTTTTCCCACTGAACTAGTACCTATTTATCTACTTGCAATTTCTTGCTTTCGAACTGCCAGGTTGGCAGGAGCTAGAATAGAGATGGGAGCTCACTCCGGCATGCAGTACTCAGGTATCTGACTCGGATTTTCCAGTCTTCAAGTTCAGTGTCTTAACACTGTTAGGGTTTCAGACCACACTCAGGCACCAACGTTATCTTAGTCTGGCCTTGCGTAAGTGACAATCACCTTGTGCCTAAGACATTTTTATTTTAGAACACTGGAAATAAGAACAATTGGAAGAGAACAGAAGAAGCCAGAAAATCATTAAAACATTGGGGACATCTGGGAGGGGAAAATATCCCATTCTTAAGACCCGAAGTGTGAATCCATGGGGTGCATTTGCCAGATTGAGGCCTCCGTGCTCAGACAGGCTCCATTAGGTCTCTGGGTGGGATTTTATTTTCCCGAGCAGCGATTCCGTTAATGTGGAATTTTAATTTACATTTTCCTCCCAGCTAAGGCTTAAGTGGCTCTTCCACCCGAGATGGTTGAAACAGCAGAAGGTTCTTCGGCCTGTTTTCTCCTCTTAATGCACGTTCTCCGACGAACGGAGCCTGGACCACCTCCCGGCTGCGCTCTGGGGAAAAGCTAATTGGTCTGAGGTTTGCCAACACACCATTGCTAAGGTATCTTTGCCCTCCGTGCCAGGGAAGGCACAGGAGAAGCTTCCAGGAGAGAAGAGTTGGCAACAAGTCCCCTTGGCTCTCAGGACCCGTCCCATGCCCTGGAAATGCTGATGCAGACTTCAGACTTGCGTAGCCGCGCATCAAGCATTACACTGCACAACGACTTGGCTGCTGGGAATAACACATGTGATGTACATGATATCGAGTGTGCAGACTCCAAATCTGAACTCAGAATTTGCCTGCCACGTACAGATTTAAGCATTCTGGACCAGCTGCAGCCTCCGAATGGTTGTCAAGGGCAGCCCCATGTAGAGCGCATTGCAATAGTCTAGTCTGGAGGTGAAAAGAGCGTGCATGACCATGAGCAAGGAATCCTGATCTAGGAGCAGGCATAACTAGCGTATAACACAAAGTTGTGCAAAAGCCCTCCTGGCCACGACTGCCATCTGTTCATCGAGCAGGAGTCGTGAGTCCAGGAGGACCCCCAGATTGCACACAGGGTCTGTCTGGGGGCAAAACAGCCCCATCCAGAACCAAAGATGGTAGCTCCCGGGATAGCGCAGGGCCCCTTATCCATAGCCACTCAGTCTTGCTGGGATTCAGCTGTAACCCGTTGGCCCCCATACAGACCCCAACAGCCTCCAGGCACCTGGAAAGGACTGTGACAGCATCGCTGGGGTCCCCATGGGCCGAGATGTACAACTGAGTGTCAGCCGCGTACTGATGGTACCGCACCCCGTGGGAACGGGTGATCTCACCCAATGGCTTCATGTAGGTGTTAAATAGGAGAGAGCACCAAGCCCTGAGGCACCCCATATTGGAGGGGCATAGGACTGGATCTCTCACTCTCCAACCACACCGACTGGGTCCGACCCATCAGAAATGAGGGAAACTGGGATCACACAGTGCCCTGGATCCCCAATCCTCTGAGCCATCCCAGAAGGATACCGTGGTTGGTATCGAAGGCCACTGAGAGGTCAAGAAGGGCAAGGATGGATGGATGACCACCATCCTGCTCCCGCCAGAGATCATCCATCAGCGCAACCAATGCTGTCTCTGTACCATACCCGGGCCTGAATCCTGACTGAAAAGGGTCCAGATAATCCGCTTCATCCAGGACCCCCTGCAACTGATGCGCCACCGCCTTCTTCAAGAAAGGAAGGTTGGATACTGGCCTGTAAATGGGTCGAGGGATGATTTCTTTAGGAGGGGGCGCACCAAAGCATGTTTTAAAGGTGCAGGAAACACCCCCTCCCGCAATGATGAATTAATTATTGCCCCGACCCAGCCTCCCGTCACCCCCTTGGAGGCTTTCACTAGCCAGGCAGGGCAGGGATCTAACGGACAAGTGGTGGCGCGAACAGCTGCAAGGAGCCTGTCCACTTCCTCAGGAGCAACCGGATCAAACTGATCTCAGATAATGTGGCTAGACTGCAGTCCGGTCAGCTCCAGACTCTCACAATCCACGCCAGGATTAAACCCCGAGCGAATCCGAGCGATTTTCTCCACCAGATAATCTGCAAAATTCTCAGCCAAGCCCTGCCAACCGGGCACCGGCCTCCCTCTACCGAGGAGAGACGTGGTCACCCGGAACAGGGTGGCTGGGCAATAAGGGTGGTGAAATATTGCCGCTTCACCACCTCTATCGCCACCTGCTAGGCCCTAATGGCGGCTCTAGCAAGTGTTCGGTTGGAGTCATTCCGGGTCTTCACCCAGCGGTGCTCTCGGCATCTCTTTGCCCGTTTGAGCTCCCACAACTCCTCCGTAAACCACAGCGCAGCGATGTGGAGGGTGTTTCATCTGAGCTACTCATATCCCCAGCCTGAAACTGCAACCCCTCCCTGCAGTGGCTTAGTGGTTAAGATGCTGAACTTGAGAACTGGAAGGTTGGCAGGTCAGCAGTTTGAGACCTGAGAGCTGCGTAACGGAGTGAGCTCCCCTCTGTCCCAACCTAGCAGTTCGTAAGCAAGACATTAGTAAAAGGTAAAGGCCACCCTTGCTTGAAAGCCAGTCATATCCAACTGTAGGGTTCAGTGCTCATGTTTCATAGCTGAAGAGCCAGCGCTGTCTGCTTGTGCAGAAGTTTCTGTGGTCATGTGGCAGGCATGACTAGACACCGGAGCGCATGGAACGCTGTTACCTTTCCCACCAAAGTGGTCCCTATTTATCTACTTGCAATTTCTTGCTTTCGAACTGCTAGGTTGGCAGGAGCTGGGAACAGAGATGGGAGCTCACGCCGTCGTGCAGCTCTCAGGTCTCAAACTGCTAACCTCCCGCCTTCCAGTCAGCGTCTTAGCCACTTGAGCCACTGCTAGAAATGGCAAGTAGATAAATAGGTACCACTTTGATGGGAAGCGAAACAGCCTTCCGTGCACGTCAACATCTAGTTATGCCTGCCACATGGCCACGGAAAAGTCTGCAGATGCAGACAGCACTGGCTTTTTGGCTATAAACCGAGATGAGCACTGAACCCGAGAGTAGGATATGACTGGATTTTGAGCAAGTCTCCGGTTCAGTTGGGAGGTGCTCAATCTCAGCCTCCTCATTGGAATCTGGTCTCTTTTCTTCTAATTCCACTTCCTCCTCCTCCTCCTCTAAGGAGGAGCTTTCAGGTATGTTGGGGGATCCTTGATTCAATATGCCAAAGGCGATCAGCCTACATTTACCTTTACCTGGGAGTTACATCTCCTTCCACTCAGGGGAATTTCTGAGCAGACAGAGATGAGACAAAGTTATTTTTGTCTCCCCCGTGAATATTTTACGATGCATTACGGACAAAGCGACAGCAGACGCCTTTCGCACAAGCAATTAAGACTTACCTCAATTTAGTTATACCTAAGTTGCAACACAGATTTCCACCCACCCACCTACCCACCCCCCAAAGGCAGACAACAAGGCTTCATACATTTGTCATTTCATTTGCAAGCTGGTTATCTCGCTAATCCACAGAACAAGGGATAATGAACTATCAAATGGATGGGTCCATGGGCATGGATCCGTTCCAAGTGGCTATGGGCGAAGAAGTCTACGATTGAATCTACTACCCTTCCTGGAAAAGAGTTGTCCTAAAAAAACACAGGTGGCACATATGTCTCTTGGGTCTGCTATGAGATTTTTCACGCCAAATCCATGCGTAATGATGATTTACTCAGGCGCTCGGCCTTTCTACGCCTACAGAATTGGAGAAAGCCAAGCGATCCTATGGTCCATCGACTCAAACCCATATCCGTTGTACCTGAAGCTCATCCTTCAACTCTGCCGTTCTCCGTCTTGGAAATCTGCTTTCCCTACCAAAACCAAGTTTTACTGGGGACGATTTTTGGAGGTTTCTACTGCCATCTCCACCTCCCATCCACAGTTCAGCAATCCCCGGACTGACAAAGAGTCCTGTGTGACTTCAAAGCTCAATGGTATTTTAGAGGTCTAATAAAATAATTTTTGGATGTTATATATCCAAAGGTAGTAAACCTATGGCACACGTGCCAGAGGGGGCACTCAGAGCCCTCTCTGTGGGCACACGCACTGTTGCCCCAGCACAGAGTTCACCCGCCCTCTGCCCAGCAGCCGAATGAGAGTGCTTCCTCCCTCCTCCAGCACAGTTTGCCCCACCCCTCTGACCAGCAGTCCAATGAGGGCGTTTCCTCCCTCCCCAGCATCTATCCATTCATCCCGCCCCTCTGCCCATCAGCCCAATGGGAGCGTTTCCTTCCTTCCCCCAGCACAGAGTTCAGCCGCCCCTCTGCCCAGCAACCCAATGACAGTTCCTCCCCTGTTGCTGTGTTGGCACTTTGCAATAAATAAGTGTTTTTTGGGTTGCAGTTTGGGCACTCGGTCTCTAAAAGGTTCGCCATCACTCTTATATAAAGACTGTATACTTTACATGCAGGTTTTTTTTTACATTTAGGGGGAAAGTCCTGAACTGATCAATTCTGAACAACACAGAGCACGCTCCTGATCTGCCACTACACCACAAAACCACCAAATATTGCTTCCTCCTGGAAGGTTTCGCGCACCTTCAAATACACCTGCAAAACGGCAGGGATTCACATGGTTGGTTTTCTGCCCCAAAATGATGTTGATGACGCGGAAATGGCCCAAATTATGCATCAGTTGTGTGTGGGGAGGTTAATTTTTGTCCACAACTTTTCACTCTGTCCAAGCGAAGAGGTGAGGTGTTACCTGTAAAACTGGAGCTGCCGTTTGGGACTCCCGTAGCGAGCACTTCCGGCAGCGAAAGAAAGAAAAAGAAAGAAAAGTTCCGCATGTCACAGTTAAAAGCATGAAAAGAAAGTCCCTACTAAAAGAAGTTATTACTCAGGCCAACCAACCCTCTTCCCATGACTCTTACGAGTCGGGCGGTTTTAATGTGGTTAGTTTTTAATAGGCGGGTGGGTATGTTGGGGTTTTAATTGTTTTTAATATGTATGTTTTAATCCTGTTGTGAGCCGCCCTGAGTCAGGTTCGCCTGATTGGGCGGCATAGAAATTTGAGTTATAAATAAAAAATTGAAAATGCTGGTTTATTCCCTATCACAGTTACAACCTGCAGGGAAAGTGTTTGCAGCTGCTCCACCTAGTGGGAGAAGGCTGTAACTGACCAAGGATCTCTGGATATTGATTTAACCCCATGCTCAACCTCTCCAGTGGCTTACTGGTTAATGCGCTAGGCTTGGAGACTGGAAAGACGGCATCGATTCCCGGGAGCTGCACGACGGGGGACATGAAAGGAACCTCATTAGGGCGTCCCCTGCAAAAATCCTTTCAACCCAGTGCAATTTCTGATACGAAAATTGTAATGTGGCATTGTAATGTGTGGTGACAATTTTATTGGAAGTTCTATTGTGTGTAATTTTAAACTTTATGACTGGTTTTATGATGTTAGCCACCCTGAGTAGAGATGATTTTTTTTTCCCTAGAGGTGCGGGCTATAAGTGTAAATAATAAACAAATAAATAAAATGATCCTCCTCTTTTAAGATCAATATTACCCAATCCTCTTCCTCCTCCTCTTCCTAAACCACTACTTTCCAGAGCTCAGTTTTGTAAGCCTCTACAACAGGGATTCTCAACCTGTGGCCTGGATGTGGCCCATGGCACCATTTCATGTGCCCTCCCCACCGCCTCCACCACACCAGGAAGTGCCAAGTGGTGGAGGAAGGGCAAAATGGCTGTCTGGCCCCCGAAGCGGTCTGAGGGAGTGTCACCCGGCCCCTGGCTGAAAAAGGTTGAGAACGCCTGCTTTACAACTCTGGAGGGCAGCAGTAAGAAAACGGGAAATAAAAATAATAATTTCATGTCATAAATTACTCTGGGTTGAAAAGATTTTTGCAGGAGAAACTCCGCTCAGGGAACGTCCAAATGAGGCTCCTTTCATGTACCCCAAGAGCTGGGACAGAGACGGGCGCTCAATATGTCATGCAGTACCCGGGTCTCAAACTGCTGACTTGCTGGCCTTCCAGCTAACAAAGTGAGCTTCTTAACCATTGAGCCACTGCAGACCCTTAGATAACGGGAAGGGACAGACAGAAAGACACACAGACAGGAGACCAAGAAGAGAAAGCCAAGCAAAGAAAATGGAGTGGGACAAGGCAGATTTGAGAAGAATTTTTTTGGGGGAAACTGGACCCTTATTTTACGACATCGATCCCAACGAAAACAAAGAATTCGACTTATGACAGCGTATTTTACCCCAGTTAAGTCCTAAATGCAGAGTTGGCGGCACAAATATATAACCAGATGCAGAGATATGATAAAAACAGGGGTTTAAAATCTGGACTAGAGGCATTTGGTGGAAATTGCCTCCTCTCCCGCTTTTGTGCCGAACATCACGGAGGTTGAAAATTGAGCGGATGGGGGTGGAAGTGGCTGCATTTGGGACTGTGACAAAACCCATCGCTAGTCTTTGCTTGAGAGGCTCCAGAAATGGGCCAGCCCCACTGTTGCTTTGGGGAAGCCGGCAGACCCGCCCCAAACTCACCTGTAAATCATGCCTGGGGAACCCGTCTGCCTGTTGGAGAATCTAGCCGGAGAGTCTGTGTTGGATTCCGGATACATGGAGCCGACCTCCAGGGTCTAGGTCTGTTTCGGCAATGCTCACTAAAGACCAGAAAGAGAGAGAAAGAACGTGAGCATGAGCGAACATGTAGTATGTTCTTCCATGTCTTGATCAGACCCTGGACTGCCCAAACGAAGCCACTTTCTTGGCTTTGGCGTTGGCCAAACTCAAGTCCTCATCGGTGCATGTCTCTGGCAGTCATTGGCAGACCAGTAACCTCTCCTTGAACACTTCACTACCCTC
Organism: Bradypodion ventrale; assembly: GCA_035047345.1. Taxonomy (NCBI): domain Eukaryota; kingdom Metazoa; phylum Chordata; class Lepidosauria; order Squamata; family Chamaeleonidae; genus Bradypodion; species Bradypodion ventrale. The sequence continues at coordinate 14,155,309 of JAWDJE010000017.1, read as the reverse complement.
ATAATCTCTGTTCCCAATGACAGAGTAACCAGAAAGTGACTCACAGGACAGGATCAGTGGTACAGGTGTCACTCTGTGATGTGGAAGGCCAATGGAAAGCTACTGCATTATGTTGCCCCTAGGACAATCTTCATGGCTGATCATCATGAGAATATGAATGAATGAACTAATGAATGAAAGAACCAACCAACCAACCAACCAACCAACCAACCAACCATCCAACCAACCAACCAACCAACTAACTAACCAACCAACCAACCCAACCCAACCCAACCAACCAACCCGCTCTGGGCCAGAGTTCATTTAACTCCACATTTTCTGTACCAATGAACTTGTTTGCTGTTTCGCAAAGAGGTCTCTTCCCGAGGCTTCCCAGAGAAGCCATGGCTCCATTAAATAATTGCATATTGCATGCAGAAAACTTTCTATTGACACCAGTTTTGACATCTTGCCTTCTTCTGCTCTAAAAGCATTACAAAACCCTTTCATGTTTCCTTCTTAGAAACTTGTTCCAACGGGTTGTGCCTCTCTCCACATTCGCACCATGTGCTGTTGTCCACCAGCAGCCCTCATTTGAGCCTGTTGGTTTTACATTTAGGGACTCCGACCCTCAGCCTATTCAGGGCTTATGTGACCCCCATGATCCTGCCCCACGGGAACCTAAAGATCCCTATATGGGCAAAATAATTTTTGCAACAACAAGCGGGCTCCCAGTCATCCCAGTTCCAAGTGGGATGGAAAGTAACTTTTCCAAGGCTGTTTCGTATAGACCCTTGGCCCTACAGAGGGGAGGGGGTGACAGAGATGCCAAGGGATTTAGAAACCTAGTCCCTCCGAGGAACGGGAGAGAAACTGAGGCAGGCTTAACCAGGTTGGAGACACACAAGCGGTCATATGGGTGGGTTAAACTGTGTTAAACTGCTTCTAGCTTAGGGTGGCCTTATCAACTAACAGGCAGGCTAGAGAGCTAAAGGGTTGGGAGTTTGATTCTCCAACTATGCCTCTGGGGAGAAAGAGCCAGCCAGCCACCCAGGCTCGCTCATTCATTCATTCATTCATTCATTCATTCATTCATTCATTCATTCATTCAGTGTTGTTACTTATAATTCTATCCAGTTGAGTTTATTGCTTACACGGTACGACCTCGCATAATGAAAAAGCTCCGTACCACAGAGCTCTTCGCTATGCGGTTTTTATCGTTATGCGAAGCTAATGGGAGATGCCCCAGATAACGAAGAAAAATGTTTGTTATCCGGGGTTCCCATTGACCGGGTGGCTGGTGTGGCGAATTCCAGCACCCTCGGCCCCTGCACCCTTTTTTTGTGAGTGGGTGGTAGTTTTTAAAGCAGTTTTTAAACTATGTTTTAACTATGTTTTTATTATGCTGTGAACCGCCCTGAGTTGGCCTTGGCCAAGTGGGCGGTATAGAAACTGAAATAAATAAATAAACAAATAAATATAAATAAAATATACCCTGGTTACCAAAAACCCTGCATAACAAATCATTTTTTCCCCATTAAGTTGGGTATCGCCATTGCCTAACGAACGCTTCGTTGTGCGATTTTTGCGTTATACGAAGCGTTTGTTATGCGAGGTATTACTGCATTTACTTTTGCGCTTCTATTGGAATATGTTTAGCTTGTTGGGAAAATATTCCAGATGGGAGGGATATTAAATGGATGAATGAATAAACAAAGGAAGGAAGGAAGGAAGGAAGAAAGAAAGAGAAAGAAAGAAAGAAAGGAAGAAAGAAAGAAAGGAAGGAAGGAAGGAAGAAAGAAAGAAAGAAAGAAAGGAAGGAAGGAAGGAAGAAAGAAAGAAAGGAAGGAAGGAAGGAAGGAAGGAAGGAAGGAAGAAAGAAAGAAAGAAAGAAAAAAGAAAGGAAGGAAGGAAGGAAGAAAGAAAGAAGGAAAGAAGGAAGGAAGGAAAGAAGGAAGGAAGGAAGGAAGAAAGAAAGGAAGGAAGGAAGAAAGAAAGAAAGAAAGAAGGAAAGAAGGAAGGATGGAAGGAAGGAAGGAAGAAAGAAAGAAAGAAAGAAAGAAAGAAAGAAAGAAGGGAAATAGTGAAAAAGCACTCTGGTCAGCTTTGAAGCAATAGAAGTACAAACACTCATATAAAACACTCATTAAACTTCATAAAGAATAGATTTTTAAAAAAAATCCACAAGACACGAAAGATACCTCTCAAGTCTCTGCAGCACCATTAAAACCAGCTAGTGCAGGTACACAATCCGTCTCCCCATATTAAGCCCCCCACAATCCGTCAAACCATCGGAGGTCGATCCCTACCCAACTACTGAACAGTTTACAGGTAAAGAAGGGAAGGCTTCTACCTGGAAGAGAAAAGTCTTCAGGGGTGACCGCCTGAGCATTGAACATTTGGATGGAGCGGGTATATTATTTTCCGAAGGAAGAGGCGCTCCCGCATGGCCCCAAACTGCAATTACTGTTTAGCGTCTTCCTTGGTGGAAGCGATCAAATTTCGCACTCAATAAGGTTTTTTTTTTTTTGAAAATTGGGCTTGCTTCCAATGACTGCAACTTTTTTTAAAAAAAAAAAATCATTAACAATTATTGCAAATGATAAAATGGAATAGCAGGAGGCTCTAAAACATATAAAAGACCCTGTGGTTTTCCTTCTCTTATAATAATAAACTATAAATTATAATACATATAATAAACATATAAGAATAATTTCGTGACAGAAATGATTTTGGGTTGAAAGGATTTTTTTTTTGCTGGAGAAACTCCGCTCAGGGGACGCCCGAATGAGGCTCTTTTCAGGTCCCCAAGAGCTGGGACAGAGACAGGCACTCAATCCGTCATGCAGAACCTGGGTCTTGAACTGCTGACTTGCCGGCCTTCCAGCTAACAAGGTAAGCGTCACCCTTGCTCAGCGCTCTGTTCCATAGGTGAAGTTCCAGCGCTGTCTGCTTTTGCAGATGTTTCCGTGGTCACGTGGCAGGCATGCTTTTGAACTGCTAGGTTGGCAGGAACTGGGATATGTAGTACCCAGGAATCGAACTCCGACCTACCAGTCAGCAAATTAAGATGCTTAGGTCGTCCTTAGGTCAGCGTCTTAACCACTTGAGCCACCGCAGTCCTTAAGATGCAAAGCCCTCTGAAATGTGTGTGTGTGTGTGAAAAACTGTCTTTCGAGCAAGGGGGGGGGGCATATCCATCATCAGTGCTAATCTCAGTTTACATCCAAAGAGCCAGCGTTGTCTGCATCTACAGACATTTCCATGATCATGTGGCAGGCAGGTATAGACGCCAGAGCACACGGAACGCTGTTACCTTTCCCATCCAAACGGTACCTGTTCATTTACTTGCAATGCCTTGCTTTCAAACTGCTAGGTTGCCAGGAGCTAGGAGAGAGGCAGGCGTGCATTCCGTCCTGCAGTATTCGGGTATCGAGCGGTATCTGCCGACCTTCCAGTCATCAAGTTCAGCGTCTTAATCGCTCAGCCACCGCATCGCTTATGTGCATTTTAAGTCTGTGTGCTAGCATGCAAATTTCCACTCTCGCGCATTTGGCCTGATTTGCAAGCTACGGAGACCAGCTTTGGTTTCATCCGGCTAAAGGGCTCTGCCAGAGAAACCCGGCACGGCGACTCTGGTTTCCTTCAACTGGGTCTCTGGGTTGACAGAAGAGAGAGTAAAGCAGAGAACAGCTGGGACAAAACTTGCAATGGAAAAAAAAATAACCCCAGCAGAGAAGAGCTGTGGATGTGTTATTGCCGGTCTTGCTTTAGGTAGGTTTCCCTTGCTCGAAAGCCAGTCGTATCCGACTCTAGGCTTCAGTGCTCATCTCTGTTTCAAATCCGAAGAGCCAGCGCTGTCTGCTTCTGCAGACGTTTCCGTGGTCATGTGGCAGGCATGACTAGACACCGGAGCGCACGGAACGCGTGGGTGGGATATGGGTCTTTTAAAGTGTTTTTATGTGTTTTTAGAATTTGTTGTGATGCCGCCCTGAGTCGGGTTCTGCCTGACTGGGCGGCATATATAAATATGACTATTAAATTAAAATTAAATTACCTTCCCACCAGAGTGGTCCCTATTGATCTACTTGCAATTTCTTGCTTTCGAACTGCTAGGTTGGCAGGAGCCGGGACAGAGACGGGAGCTCATCCCGTCCTGCAGTATTTGGGAATTGAACTGGTGACCTTCTGCCTCCCAGTCAGAGTCTTAGCCACTCGAGCCACTTAGGGCAGCCTTTTCCAACCTGGAATCTCCCTAGCAACTCTTCTTCCTCATTCGTGTCCAGAGCAAACTTTAAATTGCCCAAATAAAGCCACTTTCTTGGCTTTGCCGTTGGCCAAACTTAAGTCCTCATTGGGCGGAGTGAGCTTCCACCATCTATCCCAGCTCCTGCCAACCTCGCAGTTTGAAAGCAAGACATTGCAAGTCGATCGATAGGGACCACTTCGGTGGGAAGGTAACAGCGCTCCGTGCGCTCCGGTGTCTAGTCATGCCTGCCACATGACCACGGAAACGCCTGCAGAAGCAGACAGCACTGGCTCTTCGGCTATAAAACAGAGATGAGCACTGAACCCTAGCGTTGGATACGCCTGTCTTTCGAGCAAGGGAAACCATTGGTAGGAAAGGTAACAGCGTTCCACCACCTAGTCATACCTGCCACATGACCACAGAAGCAGATGCAGATAGAGCTGGCTTTTGGGCTGTAAACGGAGGTGAGCACTGAACCCTAGAGTTGGATTCGACTGGCTTTTGAGCAAGGGCCACCTTGACCTTACCCTTTTAACCTGGAATTAATAGGCAATTGTTATCAATTCTGCACCGAGAAGAGCCCCACAAGTGTCTACTGATCGACTACAATTTACTCTCTGGGTGCTTGGTGAAGCAGGATTCGAACTCGCAACTCCAGGATCTTAGTCTAGATCTGGTCTAGTAGATTATTATGGCATGGAATAATTAAACCCTCGTCCCTAAAGACAGTTGTTTTATCTACCGGGCAGAACGGTCCCGTCTCTCCCCCGGCGGAGTCGCTGCTCCGTGCAAATCGAAATGTCACCCGGCACAATTTCTCTCTCTCGCCTGCGCGGCTTAAAATTCATTTTTCTCCAGGCTGGATAAATGGTGGGATGTCAACGGCGAGCCGAAAATACCTCGCAGGGAAGGCGGTTTGGAGACGTATAAATTTTAATGGGCTGGAGGGGAATCCAATTTGTTCCCCTCCTTTCTCAGCTCTGGTCAAAACAGGTTGGCCAAAATGGGGCTCTCTCTCTCTCTCTCTGTCTGTCTGTCTATCTATCCACCCATCCATCTACAGGAGAACCCCGCATAACGAAAAAGCTCCGTTCCACAGAGCTTTTCACTATGCGGGTTTTCCCCCGTTATGCAAAGCAAATGGGCGATACCATGCATAACAGGGGGAAATGTTCATTATATGGGGTTTCATTAAAGCCCTGTATGACGGGATTTTTTTTGTTATGCGGAGTATGCAAATAGTGCACGTATGCTTTGTTGTACGGATTTTTCTTTATACAAAGCATTCATTATGCATGGTTCCACTCTATCTATCTATCTATCTATCACATATGTGAAAGTCAGTTCTATCTATCTATCTATCTATCTATCTATCTATCTATCTATCTATCTATCTATCTATCTATCTATCTATCACATATGTGAAAGTCAGTTCTATCTATCTATCTATCTATCTATCTATCTATCTATCTATCTATCTATCACATATGTGAAAGTCAGTTCTATCTATCTATCTATCTATCTATCTATCTATCTATCTATCTATCTATCTATCTATCTATCTATCTATCTATCACATATGTGAAAGTCAGTTCTATCTATCTATCTATCTATCTATCTATCTATCTATCTATCTATCTATCTATCTATCTATCTATCTATCACATATGTGAAAGTCAGTTCTATCTATCTATCTATCTATCTATCTATCTATCTATCTATCTATCTATCTATCTATCTATCACATATGTGAAAGTCAGTTCTATCTATCTATCTATCTATCTATCTATCTATCTATCTATCACATATGTGAAAGTCAGTTCTATCTATCTATCTATCTTATCTATCTAACTATCTATCTATCTATCTATCTATCTATCTATCTATCTATCTATCACATATGTGAAAGTCAGTTCTATCTATCTATCTATCTATCTATCTATCACATATGTGAAAGTCAGTTCTATCTATCTATCTATCTATCTATCTATCTATCTATCTATCTATCTATCTATCTATCTATCTATCACATATGTGAAAGTCAGTTCTATCTATCTATCTATCTATCTATCTATCTATCTATCACATATGTGAAAGTCAGTTCTATCTATCTATCTATCTATCTATCTATCTATCTATCACATATGTGAAAGTCAATTCTATCTATCTATCTATCTATCTATCTATCTATCTATCTATCACATATGTGAAAGTCAGTTCTATCTATCTATCTATCTATCTATCTATCTATCTATCTATCTATCTATCTATCTATCTATCACATATGTGAAAGTCAGTTCTATCTATCTATCTATCTATCTATCTATCTATCTATCTATCTATCTATCTATCTATCTATCACATATGTGAAAGTCAGTTCTATCTATCTATCTATCTATCTATCTATCTATCTATCTATCTATCTATCTATCTATCTATCACATATGTGAAAGTCAGTTCTATCTATCTATCTATCTATCTATCTATCTATCTATCTATCTATCTATCTATCACATATGTGAAAGTCAGTTCTATCTATCTATCTATCTATCTATCTATCTATCTATCTATCACATATGTGAAAGTCAGTTCTATCTATCTATCTATCTATCTATCTATCTATCTATCTATCACATATGTGAAAGTCAGTTCTATCTATCTATCTATCTATCTATCTATCTATCTATCACATATGTGAAAGTCAATTCTATCTATCTATCTATCTATCTATCTATCTATCTATCTATCTATCTATCACATATGTGAAAGTCAGTTCTATCTATCTATCTATCTTATCTATCTAACTATCTATCTATCTATCTATCTATCTATCTATCACATATGTGAAAGTCAGTTCTATCTATCTATCTATCTATCTATCTATCTATCTATCACATATGTGAAAGTCAGTTCTATCTATCTATCTATCTATCTATCTATCTATCTATCTATCACATATGTGAAAGTCAGTTCTATCTATCTATCTATCTATCTATCTATCTATCTATCACATATGTGAAAGTCAATTCTATCTATCTATCTATCTATCTATCTATCTATCTATCTATCTATCTATCTATCTATCTATCTATCACATATGTGAAAGTCAGTTCTATCTATCTATCTATCTATCTATCTATCTATCTATCTATCTATCTATCACATATGTGAAAGTCAGTTCTATCTATCTATCTATCTATCTATCTATCTATCTATCTATCTATCTATCACATATGTGAAAGTCAGTTCTATCTATCTATCTATCTATCTATCTATCTATCTATCTATCTATCTATCTATCTATCTATCTATCACATATGTGAAAGTCAGTTCTATCTATCTATCTATCTATCTATCTATCTATCTATCACATATGTGAAAGTCAGTTCTATCTATCTATCTATCTATCTATCTATCTATCTATCACATATGTGAAAGTCAGTTCTATCTATCTATCTATCTATCTATCTATCTATCTATCTATCACATATGTGAAAGTCAGTTCTATCTATCTATCTATCTATCTATCTATCTATCTATCTATCTATCTATCTATCTATCTATCTATCTATCTATCACATATGTGAAAGTCAGTTCTATCTATCTATCTATCTATCTATCTATCTATCTATCACATATGTGAAAGTCAGTTCTATCTATCTATCTATCTATCTATCTATCTATCTATCTATCACATATGTGAAAGTCAATTCTATCTATCTATCTATCTATCTATCTATCTATCTATCTATCTATCACATATGTGAAAGTCAGTTCTATCTATCTATCTATCTTATCTATCTAACTATCTATCTATCTATCTATCTATCTATCTATCACATATGTGAAAGTCAGTTCTATCTATCTATCTATCTATCTATCTATCTATCACATATGTGAAAGTCAGTTCTATCTATCTATCTATCTATCTATCTATCTATCTATCTATCACATATGTGAAAGTCAGTTCTATCTATCTATCTATCTATCTATCTATCTATCTATCTATCTATCACATATGTGAAAGTCAGTTCTATCTATCTATCTATCTATCTATCTATCTATCTATCTATCTATCTATCTATCTATCACATATGTGAAAGTCAGTTCTATCTATCTATCTATCTATCTATCTATCTATCTATCTATCTATCTATCACATATGTGAAAGTCAGTTCTATCTATCTATCTATCTATCTATCTATCTATCTATCTATCTATCTATCACATATGTGAAAGTCAGTTCTATCTATCTATCTATCTATCTATCTATCTATCTATCTATCTATCTATCTATCTATCTATCTATCTATCACATATGTGAAAGTCAGTTCTATCTATCTATCTATCTATCTATCTATCTATCTATCTATCTATCTATCTATCTATCTATCTATCACATATGTGAAAGTCAGTTCTATCTATCTATCTATCTATCTATCTATCTATCTATCTATCTATCACATATGTGAAAGTCAGTTCTATCTATCTATCTATCTATCTATCTATCTATCTATCTATCTATCTATCTATCTATCACATATGTGAAAGTCAGTTCTATCTATCTATCTATCTATCTATCTATCTATCTATCACATATGTGAAAGTCAGTTCTATCTATCTATCTATCTATCTATCTATCTATCTATCACATATGTGAAAGTCAGTTCTATCTATCTATCTATCTATCTATCTATCTATCTATCTATCTATCTATCTATCTATCTATCTATCACATATGTGAAAGTCAGTTCTATCTATCTATCTATCTATCTATCTATCTATCTATCACATATGTGAAAGTCAGTTCTATCTATCTATCTATCTATCTATCTATCTATCTATCACATATGTGAAAGTCAATTCTATCTATCTATCTATCTATCTATCTATCTATCTATCTATCTATCTATCACATATGTGAAAGTCAGTTCTATCTATCTATCTATCTTATCTATCTAACTATCTATCTATCTATCTATCTATCTATCTATCACATATGTGAAAGTCAGTTCTATCTATCTATCTATCTATCTATCTATCTATCACATATGTGAAAGTCAGTTCTATCTATCTATCTATCTATCTATCTATCTATCTATCACATATGTGAAAGTCAGTTCTATCTATCTATCTATCTATCTATCTATCTATCTATCTATCTATCTATCTATCACATATGTGAAAGTCAGTTCTATCTATCTATCTATCTATCTATCTATCTATCTATCTATCTATCTATCTATCTATCACATATGTGAAAGTCAGTTCTATCTATCTATCTATCTATCTATCTATCTATCTATCTATCTATCACATATGTGAAAGTCAGTTCTATCTATCTATCTATCTATCTATCTATCTATCTATCTATCTATCTATCTATCACATATGTGAAAGTCAGTTCTATCTATCTATCTATCTATCTATCTATCTATCTATCTATCTATCTATCTATCTATCTATCACATATGTGAAAGTCAGTTCTATCTATCTATCTATCTATCTATCTATCTATCTATCTATCTATCTATCTATCTATCTATCTATCACATATGTGAAAGTCAGTTCTATCTATCTATCTATCTATCTATCTATCTATCTATCTATCTATCTATCACATATGTGAAAGTCAGTTCTATCTATCTATCTATCTATCTATCTATCTATCTATCTATCTATCTATCTATCACATATGTGAAAGTCAGTTCTATCTATCTATCTATCTATCTATCTATCTATCTATCACATATGTGAAAGTCAGTTCTATCTATCTATCTATCTATCTATCTATCTATCTATCACATATGTGAAAGTCAGTTCTATCTATCTATCTATCTATCTATCTATCTATCTATCTATCACATATGTGAAAGTCAGTTCTATCTATCTATCTATCTATCTATCTATCTATCTATCTATCTATCTATCTATCTATCTATCACATATGTGAAAGTCAGTTCTATCTATCTATCTATCTATCTATCTATCTATCTATCACATATGTGAAAGTCAGTTCTATCTATCTATCTATCTATCTATCTATCTATCTATCACATATGTGAAAGTCAATTCTATCTATCTATCTATCTATCTATCTATCTATCTATCTATCTATCTATCTATCTATCACATATGTGAAAGTCAGTTCTATCTATCTATCTATCTTATCTATCTAACTATCTATCTATCTATCTATCTATCTATCTATCACATATGTGAAAGTCAGTTCTATCTATCTATCTATCTATCTATCTATCTATCACATATGTGAAAGTCAGTTCTATCTATCTATCTATCTATCTATCTATCTATCTATCACATATGTGAAAGTCAGTTCTATCTATCTATCTATCTATCTATCTATCTATCTATCTATCTATCACATATGTGAAAGTCAGTTCTATCTATCTATCTATCTATCTATCTATCTATCTATCTATCTATCTATCTATCTATCACATATGTGAAAGTCAGTTCTATCTATCTATCTATCTATCTATCTATCACATATGTGAAAGTCAGTTCTATCTATCTATCTATCTATCTATCTATCTATCACATATGTGAAAGTCAGTTCTATCTATCTATCTATCTATCTATCTATCTATCTATCTATCTATCACATATGTGAAAGTCAGTTCTATCTATCTATCTATCTATCTATCTATCTATCTATCTATCTATCTATCTATCACATATGTGAAAGTCAGTTCTATCTATCTATCTATCTATCTATCTATCTATCTATCACATATGTGAAAGTCAGTTCTATCTATCTATCTATCTATCTATCTATCTATCTATCTATCTATCTATCACATATGTGAAAGTCAGTTCTATCTATCTATCTATCTATCTATCTATCTATCTATCTATCTATCTATCACATATGTGAAAGTCAGTTCTATCTATCTATCTATCTATCTATCTATCTATCTATCTATCTATCTATCTATCTATCTAACTAACTATCTATCTATCCATCCAGATCTATCCATCCATCCACCCATCTCCCCCCCTCTATCTATCTCGCTGCAGTCTTCACCCCAAATTCATGCCACTCTCCCTGTGCTCAAAGCCTGCCCTGCACCCCAACTAGCTAGACTTCAAGGGATGCTCCACAGTGCGCCTCCATCACCACAACAGCCACCGATGCCGCAAAAGGGCTCATCTCAGCCCCAGTTCTTTTCACTACCTCTTATCTTCTAAAAAAACCCCCAAACTCTTAATCCAGTTTAAAAACAGAGAGACGAGCACACAATTAATTTGAAACACAACCCTCTCCTCCCCAGAAAAGGTTAAGACTGCAGGAAAACTGCCTCTGCCCCCCCCAATACCTTCCTTGCCGTCTCTTCTCCATGCCAGAGAAAAGGCAAAAGAAAAAGAGGACAAAAGGGAGAGGAAAACCCCACAACATTAAACCCCATTTCCATCTAACCACACGGGGAGAGAAAACAGCTTGCTTCTGGTCCCCTTTCCGGATGTCATGGAAACAGCAATGCCGATCATCCGGCCAGCCTGGGAAAAACTCACAGACCCGCCAGCGAATGTCCCAGAATTAACCACACACACACAGAGACACATGATGTGTTGCAAATGAAGCCTTTCTCAAGTGCCTCTGTGTGTCCCCATAAATGTGAGGTGTCCCCCCCACACACAAAAAGATGAGTGAAGGGGATGCATCGGTTGCAAGAGACCAAGCAGAACAGCTGGAGAGAGGAAAGACTTCTCCTAAGACACGCTTATCCTGAAGACCCAAATACAGGAGAAAAGCATCCTAAGACACTGTCGGTCCATGAACGCTCCTGCACCAACAGAGGAAGCACAAGCGTCTGGCGCTACATCAGAAACAAGAGCAATGTCCAAAGCGCCAGCCGGAGCATGGGGCACTGCTTTGCTTATTGTCCTGAAGGAAACTGCATGCAGCAAAATCCCCCCCCCCCCCAAAATTTCTCAGGAAGGGTTGGGGGAGAAATGCAATGAGACAGATCCAAGGAAAATCAAAACGGAAAAATCCAAATGAACGCAAACCCCTTACCTCGAGTTCGGCTGATGCGTTTGGGTCCAGAGCATTGGGAACGAAAGCCACAGCGAGGTGTCAGGGGAATGACAGAGAGGCGGGTTTTTTGGTGGGTGGGGGAAGGATGTGACTTAGGAGTAAGAAAGCAAGAGTAATGGGGTGGAAGGGAAGGAGAAGAGCATGGCGTGTGTGTCCGTCCCCCCCCCCCGTTTACCCCATTTGCCCCTCTCAAGATTTGGGGGATGGATGCTCAGCTTCGGCACTGAAAAGTCTCTGTTCTGCGTGGAGCTGAAATCTGTTTGCCAGGACTTGGGCCAGCAAATCCAACCCACCCCGTCCCCGTGTTTCCCTCCACCCCTGCTCCTGATCTCATTGCTGCAGGAGCATGTTTCATATACTCAGCGCTTGAGTCAGCGGGAATCGGTTCCACCAGGCATCCGTGGCTGAGTTTTGTTCCCCACCACTGCAGCTAGAGGAGAAGCCGTCAATGGGGTTAAAGCGCCAGAGCCCGGCAGGGAATCCTTACTTGAGCCCCATCAGAAGGAAAGATGAGTCAAAGCAAGGCTAGCTCTTCCAATTAGCAGAATAGCAATTAGCCTTATAGGCCTGGGCTGTGGTGGCTTAGTGGTTAAGATGCTGAACTTGAAGACTGGAAGGTCGGCAGACCAGCAGTTTGAGACCAGAGTACTGCATGATGGAGTGAGCGCCTGTCATCTGTCCCAGCTCCTGCCAACCCAGCTGTTCGAAAAACAAGAAATTGCAAGTAGATAAATAGGTAGCGCTTCGGTGGGAAAGGGTAGCAGCGTTCCATGTCTAGTCAGGAGTGAGCGCCTGTCATCTGTCCCAGCTCCTGCCAACCCAGCCGTTTGAAAAACAAGAAATTGCAAGTAGATAAATAGGTAGCGCTTCGGTGGGAAAGGGTAGCAGCGTTCCATGTCTAGTCAGGCCTGCCACATGATGACGGAAACGCCTGCAGACGCAGAGAGCGTTGGCTCTTTGGCTATAAACCGAGATGAGCACCGAGTGAGATACAACCGGCTTTCAAGCAAGGGCGACCTTGACCTTATAGACCAAGAGTTCTCAACCTTTTCATGCCGGGGGCTGAGTCACACTCCCTCAGACAGCTTTGGGGGCAGGATGACCATTTTGCCCTTCCTCCACCAGATGGCACTTCTGGTTGTGGTGGAAGCTGGTGGGGCACACATGAAATGGTGCCACAGGCCGCATCTGGCCCATGGGCCGCAGATTGAGAATCCCTGTTATAGACTATTCCATAGTACTTAGAGCACTCTATGGGTGGCCCATGAGGCAATCAGCATTTTGTCCCCATCTCTCTGGGGATTCATTTGGTTGACCTTGGAAGAATGGAAGAAGGGTGAGTCTACCTGGAACCCATTGGTATCAAACTCAGGTTGCAAGCAAAGTTTTGGATGCAGGACTGGACAGAGATGCAGAGGGAGAAGAACACACAGTGATGGATTGGGAAGAGGGAGAAAAAAAGCAACCTTTGTAGGGTTGGTTCCCCTCCCCACAGGGAAAGCCCAGAAAATAACAGAGATATCACCTGACTGATTGATAGACACCCTCTGAATGGAGATGAGCCTCAATTCCACCAGTTCAGATCCAGGAAGAGCTTTATGGCAAGAACATTCTTGAGGGTAGGCAAGAACAAAACCAAATTAGAAGATTTGGAGCTCACAGGGCAAGGAATGACGTCAAAGGAGGGATCTGGCTGAGTGTTGTGATCCAGTCCTCGTCGGACTCTGAGGATGGCTTGGATCTGGGGGCACTTCCTATGCCCAGCCAAGTTCTGCCTGCATCCGAACCTGAGGATGTTCTAAGCCAGGGACCTCAGCCTGCACCTGGCCCAAGTCTGCTTTCCCCAGCAGCTGACCTGTCAGAACAGAAGTCTGGCTCTGACAGTGATCAGCCCTCAGTCAGGGAGAGGTCCTGGAAACAGCTACACCTGAGACACAGGCAGGCTAGAGCGAAGTACCAAAGAAGGCTCCCAGCTGATACCAATTAGCTGGGAGACTTATATGCAAGCTTCTTGCAGCCTGCCAGCATCGGTACAACTCTTTAGTGCAAAGACCAACACCCTGCTCGACTCCAGTCTGCCTGCCTAGACTCTGACCTGCCTGCCATGACCCTGACTTCTCTGCCAACCCTGCCGATGCCCCTGGACACCCTTTGGATTAGACTACTGACTCGGACTACCATTAAACAGACCTTGGCTTGCCCTTTGGACTTTGATTGTCTGGACTCTCCTCAAACAGACTCTCTGTTAGTGCTGCCGTGCAGCGACCATGCCCGCTCGGGTAGGTCAGTAGACTGAGGAACTCAACCTCCCCGACGTCACTTGGAAGACCCTGAATAGGCTGAGGGTCGGAGTCCCTAAATGAAAGACCAACAGGTCCAAGTGGGGGCTGCTGGTGGACAACAACACACTGTGTGAATCTGGAGAGATACAGAATCTGGGGACTTCACATACCTTCCCCAAATCTTGGAGGACCAATCTTTCTTCATTCCCTTTTTTTGTTTGCAGCTTTTATAACACCCCCCCCCATCTCTTAAGTTCTCACAGAGGAGTACAATGATCAAAACAACATGAAACATCTCAATACCTTTTTAAGGTAAAGGTCGCCCTTGCTCGAAAGCCAGCCGTATCCAACTCTAGGGTTCGGTGCTCATCTCTGTTGACAGCCAAAGAGCCAGTGCTGTCTGCGCCTGCAGATGTTTCCATGGACATGTGACAGGCAGGACTAGACACAGGAATTCATGGAACTGTTTACCTTCCCACCGAAGTGGTCCTTATTTATCTGCTGTATATACTCGAATATAAGCCGATGTGCCTAATTTTGACCTGAAAACCCAGGAGAATAGATTGACCCAAGTATACGCCGAAGGTGCAGCTGCTGCTAATGAGTTTCAATAATCAAAAATACATGAAAATGTAGTAAAATTAATTAAATTGTTTGCACGTCTCAATCCTCACGGTCGTTGACTCGAGTATAAGCCGTATCCTCCTTTTTGGGGCTAAAAAACTTGGCTTATACTTGAGTATACAGTATATGGTCCTTGCAAATTCTTGCTTTCGAACTGCTAGTTTGGCAGGTTTTTAAAAACAATTTATAATTTCAAAAAGTGCAGCACATATCCAAGTCAAATAGCTTCGAAGATTGTGGCATTTTTGAACCATAATTAAGCACGGCCACCTTGTGTGGCCGGCTAATCTTTCCCACATGAGGTCAGGTGTAAGGAACTGCAGAATGAGATCACCAAATGGTGCCTTCATTATCCAAGCCCTTCTCGCAGGTCCCAAGACTGATATCAAAGCTTTAACCTAGATTGCTTTAACCTGGTTTGACCCAGCGCCCCTAGACTGCAGCAAATGACCTTGGCATTCCTGGGGATTATATAGATAAATCAAAAGCCCAGACACAGCTGAAAGGACACCTCTTGTGTGTTCAAAAATTTAGATAAATTCTGGGTGCCAAAGAGAATGAATGAGTGGGGGAAGACTGTGACATACTTTTAAAAATGAACCATTTCTTGAAGGCTGTCAAGAGCAACCATTTTTTGCCTAAAATATTTTTTCATTTATATAATTAAATTTCTACACCACCCATTTAATTTACAGTCATTCTGGGGCGGTACAGTCAAAGAATACATTGCAAATTTAAAAAATGTATAGTATCCACCTTACAAAATGTATCGTATCCATCTTACAAAAATCTAAATATTTACTTTTTAAAAAGCAGAAATAGAAGACCATAAAAAACCTAATTAGTGGTTACCGGAGGCAAATTAACTGAAGGACAAGTTTATTTATTTATTTATTTATTCATTCATTCATTTATTTATTACTCATATTGCATGAGTTGATCATGAATGCTCCCTTAAAGAGTTTCTGGAACAGAGGGAGGGAGGGATATGAGGAGACAAAGAATCAGTGGTTCCTAATCTTTACTTTTTGGACTCCAAATCCCAGAAGCCTTAGTAAATTCCCCAAAGCACTGATCAGCCAGTGGACTGACTGAGGCTTCTGGGAATTGAAGTCCACCAGTGTTCCATGGAACATAGTTAAGGAAACACTGATTATTATAGAACAGTGGTGCCAGCACCAAGAAGGCCCTGTTCCTAGTGGAAGACTCCCAAGTCTTGGGAAGATTGGGTTGTCCAGGCTGAATCCATCCATGAGATTGTCCACTAGGTATCGAGGTCCTACCTAAGCCATTCAGTGGACACTGAGGGAACTAAGCATCTTCTGAAGGGAGATGAGCCTCAAGTCCGCTGGCTCAGATCCAGGAAGAGCTTTGTGGCGAGAACAAACATTCTTGAGGAGACGCAAGAGCAAAACCATATTAGAAGGTGGAGGAAGGAGATAGTGGTTAGAGTGGTATGACAACAGAACCCATGACCTTGGGAGGTGGGGAACAACCCAACATTGGAGGCCTTCAAGAGAGAATTGGACCGCCATCTGTCAGAACGACTTTGATTTGGATTCCTGCATTGAGCAGGGGGGTTGGAGTGGACGGCCTCACGAGACCCATTCCAACTCATTCATTCTGTGATTTTGTGATTCCATGATTCTACGCCAACTTCTCTCTCACCCCTTCAAGGCGTCAGCGTATGGACAGTTCGCTTGCTATTAATTGGCCTCCAATGCCCTGTTGCCCGACGGGACACTTCCTCGGAGTGGTTTGGAGAAGGAAAATGAGATGATAATTAAATTCTCCCCAAACTCAAAGTTGAAGGCCCTAGACCTCCACTGAGTGGACAAAAATGAACTCTTGCTCGCAGTACATATGTGCAATTCCACAGATGAAAGATCTATTTCTACAAAGAACATGGAAACATATTTTTCTTGATTTTTCCCCCTTTGACATACATGGGGTTTTAATTAACTTGTAAAACGTTCATTTAACCAATATTTGAACGTTTTTGAAAGCTCGCACTGTGCAGGGTGGCAGAACATCAGCAGAAGACCTGGGTTCAAATCCCTGCTTTTCCACTTTTTTTTTGATATCTTACATCTTCTTGGAGGACCCTGAATAGACTGAAGGTTGGCGTCACTAAACACAAGACCAACATGCTCAGGCTGGTTGACAACAACATGGGGGAGAGAGACAGAACCCATGGGCTCATTAACTGGTTTGGCAATGACTACAGGAAGCATGCACCAATGAAGACTTGAGTTTGGCCAACGACAAAGCCAAGAAGATGACTTCATTTTGGCAATCCAGGGTTTGATTGGGACACGAAGGAAGAAGACATATCTTAAATATGGTGAAAACTGTACTAGAGTCTCCATAAGTCCCTTGGATGCTCAGAAGAACAGCAGCTAACATGTTTATAGTCAGTTTTTCCTACACTGAACTCATAAATCTTGACCCCAATTTAAATTTTTATAGTTAAGAAAAATTACAGAAAACTGCAGGAAGAAGAGAAAACATAAACCACGCATGCATACATAAAAGCATTAATCTCCATGAGCTCCTGTGGTAGGAATTCTTAACAATATTCAATTATTATTTTCTATTCCCTTGCATTTTCATATTTGCTATGCCCAAAAAAGGATAATATATCTTGTTATGGCTTTATCGCTTTTTCTTTTCACTAATACATAATCCAGGAATTCTAAAATTGTTCCCCCCCCCCCCAATTTATCCCTATCTTACCTTTATTTCCCATGTTAATTTATCAATAATAGCTATGTTCCATAACTCTTTTTTGTTTGCATTTTCACAACAACCTTGAGAGGTGAACTAGGACCGAGAAAATGGGACCAGCCAAACTCAAACGACCAGTTTCATGGTTCAGCCAGAAAGAGACTTGAACTGGGAGATCTCTCGAAGGCCAACCCAACAACTCTTAAACACGAAACCAGATCCAAGAGAAGAAGGCAAAATATTGTGATGTTTCTTAAAGACTAACTGATTTTTCTTTGCCATTCTGCCTGGTAGATTTGTACCATTCATCCCTAAGATTTTCTCCCCCACCCCCTGCTAGGTGGGACAAATTCCAGCGCATCTCTAAGGGCCCGGATAGCGACTGGGCCTTTTTTTAGCATACTAAGCTCTCCCTTGCTTGAAAACCAGTCATGATCTGACTCTAGGAAGTGGTATTCATCTCAATTTACAGCTGAAGAGTCAATGCAGATGTTTCCCTGGTCATGTGGCAGGCATGACTTAGGTGCCGAAGTGCACGGAGCGCGGTGACCTTCCCCACTGAAGTGGTACCTATTTTTCAACTTGAAATTTCTTGCTTTCGAACTGCTAGGTTGGCAGCAGCTGGGACAGATGGCGGGAGCTCACTCCGTCATGCAGTACTCAGGCCTCGAACTGCTGATCTTCCGGTCGGCAAGCTCAGCGTCTTAACCCTAAACCAATGCGGCCCTTTTGGCATGCTTAACCCAGCTTTTTGTAATCTCCTTTTCATATAGAAAAGTGTTCTCTCCTAATAAGCTCTGTCCTAGAAACAACTTTGAGCATCCTTGTGACAGCTCATATCGCCCCTCGCCTTGGCTGCTAATTAACATCTTAATAATTCCGCTCCCGGGTTAATGAACCATTTTTGATCATCTACATCTTCCTGTGGTTGTGACTTTTATGCGCCATGTGGGTAAATAACAGGGGGATATATATCTGCCCTTCTTAGTTCTGAAACGACATATTTTCATCCACTAAAGAGCACAATGAAATAAACCTGTTAGTCTTTGAAGCAACCACAATGGTTTTTCTTTCTTCCCCTCCTTTTAATTTTGCCTCCTTGCTAAAGATAGACCACAGCTTTGTATGTTTCTAAAGTCTGGGTGCAAAAGAATATCCCGTTCTGTTTGCCATAATAGACTCTGCAGACGACTTTCTATATTTTAAATAAATTTGTGGCTGCCTTCTAGATGCCTGCCGTGCTCCTGTGGGCACTTATGAAGCAGCCACACACTCAATGGTTCCACCCTGGAACATCTCCAGGATTCAAAACCATGCCTTTAACACGGACTGCACCACCTCGATTTGCCTTGACAAGCTTCCAGGGTCACCGACAGAGGTTTGGCCAAAACCCCAAATGAGCCACTGGATCACCTGGACTCGGTTCTATGGGCAGAAGGTCCAGGTCAACCGGTCAAGAATTCATCCTAGGGCGAAGCAAACCAAGCATACAATGGAGTCTACAGGTGGAGACTCAAAATCAGGGAGGGGTACGAACTGTTCCAGACTGAAATGGGACCCATCCGGAAGTCCCAAACTAGTGTCTACATTGACTATGAGAATTGGTGCGTAGCCCTCATTGCAACACCTACTGCAGATTGGTGAACCTTGGCACTCCAGGTGTTCTTGAACTTCAATTCCCAGAAGCCCTGATCAGCAGGAGTGCTGACTTGGGCTTCTGGGAATTGGAGTCCAAGAAGACTTGGAGAGGCAAGTTTGAGGAGCCCTGGGTTAGATGGACAAAGTCTGAGGTCTAGATCATTGCCCTCAAACTTGGCTCTCCAGATGTTCTTGAACTTTAATTCCCAGAAGCCCTGATCAGCAGGAGTGCTGACTTGGGCTTCTGGGAATTGAAGTCCAAGAACATCTGCAGTGCCAAGGTTGGCCATTACTGGACTACTGTACTTTATTTATTTATTCAATTTGTATAGCCACCCCAATCAACATGCGAGTCTGGGCGGCATACATAAAATTCCCAACGTTTAAACTATAGAGACCCTTAGAATTCCTAAAAATACTGAAAGCCTCCCTCCCACCCGCACCAAACAAAAAATGTAGTTACTGTATACCCTGAACTCCTGTCATCTGTCTCAGCTCCTGCCAACCTAGCAGCTCGAAAGCAAGAAATTGCAAGTAGATAAATAGGTACCGCTTTGGCAGGAAAGATAACAGTGTTTCGTGTGCATCTAGTCATGCCTGCCACATGTCCATGGAAACACCTGGAGATGCAAACAGAGCTGGCTGTTTGGCTATGAACGGAAGTGAGCACCGACTACTAGAGTCAGATATGACTGGCTTTTGAGTAAAGAAGACCTTTACATTTACTCTTCCCCAGACTGGTCACCTAACAATAACCAAGTCAATAACCCGCCAAGTCAATTCAGAGTCATGGCGAAACTTGTTCCAAGGAGGGTTATCAAGACCAAAAAGGTCCAGAAACCAATCACGACAGCAGAGGTTCTCAACCTTTTAAAGCCAAGGGCCGGGTTACGCTCTCTCTGTCAGCTTTGAGGGCCAGATGGCCATTTTGCCTGTCCTGCATGATGGGGTTAGCCATTTTGTCACAACAGCTTCAAAGGGGGAGCCATCTTGTTTCTCGAATGGCCTTGGAGGGGTGGGGTGGGGGCACATGAAATTGCACCGGGGGCCGGATCCAGCCCATGGGCCTTAGGTTGGGAACCCATGCACTACAGGGAACCATTGAGGAAGCTAGGTATGTTCAGGTTGGGGGTGAGCAGATTGGAAGACGATTGGATAGTCATGTCCAGCTATCAACATGTGGATGACTAAGTAACACAGTTTCCTTATACTACCGACAGTAGTTGAAGTTCAACCGAGTTGAAATTTCATTCGGTAAAAACATCCTGAGGCTTCAAACTCTTTAGTGGTGGAACCCACCACCACTTCACTGGAGGCGTTGAGTAGAGCGTAGACAGTCACCTATCAGGAATGCCATGGATCTCCTACTTTGGATGGGAAATGGTCTAGATCAGGGCTTCTTAACCTTGGTTGGGCCTTCAGGTGTTCTTGAACTTCAATTCCCAGAAGTCCATGTCAGCACACCTGCAGATTGGGGCTTCTGGGAGCTGAAGCCCAAGAACATCTGGAGGCCCAAGGTTGAGAAACTCTAGACTAGATGGCTTTTAGGATACCTTGCAACTAAACAATTCTAAGGGTCTACACAACAGTGTTTCCCAACCTTTAGTTGTTGGACGTCAATCCTCCAAAGCAATGATCAGCCAATGGACTGACTTTAAGCTTCTGGGAATCAAAGCCCCCTTGTGGGGTGTGGGCCCCACGTTGGGAACCACTGGTCTACAACTTCTAGAGGTCCCCATGGTAGGAGATGTCATAGGCGAGGCCTAAGCTCACTCATCGCTCCACAGCTGGAGAGCCAGAGACCAGGATTATTCAGCTATTCATTTCTTGAAACACATTTTAATCCAAAGCATCCATGGCTTTTTAATTTGTGCAGAGGGAGAGAACGTCCTTGCCGGGAGGCAAATCTTTCAAGAAGTTCCCGGTGACTCAAGCCCTTTCCAGCAGAATTGCTTGCCAGTTGCTGCTTCCCAGAGACCCAAGGACTCTCGTCTAAGGACCCTCTGGATAAATTCCCTCCATCAGAGGAGGAAGCCCTGGCACTTAACATAAGGACACAAGAACAGCCTTGCTGGAAGAGGCCACAGGAGCCCATGATCCAGTCCAGCCTTCTGTCTCACACAGTGGCTCACCATTTGCTTCAGGGTATTCTTCCCAAGCAGATGCCTTCACCTGCTTAGGATTCCCTGGAAATGGCATTGAGAGATATCCTGCCTCTCTCTCCAACCCGGAGGTTGTCCTTAGGTATCCATTATAATTATAGCCATGGATCCCCTTGTCCTCCATGAACTTGTCTCATCCTTTCTTAAAGCTGTCAAGACTGACAGCTGTCACCACTTCTTCTGGCAGGGAGTTCCATAGACCAGTAATCCTCTGGGTGAAAAAGTACTTTCTCTTATTTGTTTGAGAACTAGTACCCAAAAGTTTCATGGAGTGTCCCCTAGTTCTAGTGTTGTGCGATAGGGAAAACAGTTTTTCCTTATCTACTTTGTCCACACCTTTGTGCATGATTTTATAAACTTCAATCAGGTCACCTCTTAGACGTCGTCGTTCAAGAGTGAAGAGGCCCAACCGTTGCAGCCTCAGATGGTAAGGAAGGTGTTCCAGTCCCCTCATCATCCTTCTGGTTGCCCTCCTCTGCACTTTTTCCAACTCCATAATATCCTTCTGGAGGTATGGCGACCAGAACTGTACACAGTATTCCAGATGGGGCCTCACCATAGATTTATAAAGAGGCAAAATGACACTTGCTGACTTATTTTCTATACCCTTCCTAATGATCCCTAGCATTGAGTTTGCTTTTTTCACTGCTGAGGCACACTGGGTTGACACCTTCATTGCGCTCTCGTCCACCAGGACACCAAGGTCCCTTTCCTGATTTGTCGCAGAGAGTTCAGACCCCATCAGTTTATAAATGTAATTGGGGTTCTTTGCCCCAACATGCATCACTCTGCACTTACTAATGTTGAAACTCATTTGCCATTGTTTTGCCCACTCCCCCAGTGTCGAGAGATCCCTCTGGAGCTCCTCACAATCTCTCACAGTTTTCACTACCCTGTATAATTTAGTGTCGTCAGCAAATTTGGCTACCTTGCTTTTTACTCCTACCTCTAGATCATTTATGAGGAGGTTGAAAAGTTTCTCTTTCCTCCAACATGGATCTTTTACGGTAAAGGTCTCCCTTGCTCGATAGCCAGTCATATCTGACTCTAAGTCGGTGGTTCAAGACCCGGGTGCTGCATGATGGTTTGAGCACCCATCTCTGTCCCAGCTCTTGGAGACATGAAAGGAGCCTCATTCGGGCATCCCCTGAGTGGAGTTTCTCCTGCAAAAACCCTTTCAAGCCAAAATAATTCCTGACATGAAATTATTATTATTATCTATTTGCAACTGGTTGCTTTTGAACTGCTAGGTTGGCAGGAGCTGGGACAGAGATTGGCGCTCACTCCACTGAGCAGCACTCGGGTCTTGAACCGCTGACTTGACAACTGTGCAGCCATCAAGTTCAGCGCACTAAGCCACTGCAGTCCCCTAGATCTTTTGCCGAGGTTGAAAATCAAATCCAAAACAAATGCTCGCCTTCGTTCTGCAGAGGGGGAAGGGGAAGAAAAGATGGAAGGGGAGACCCATTTTTCCCAAGACTCTGAGTCATAAATACTCTATTTTTAGACTTCTCTTATGAGACAGTTAGGGAGAAAAATCCCTTGGATAGGAAACAACGGATTGTGCATTTGTTTTCCTTACTTTTACACAGAGGAACCAAGGCTGAAATCAAACTGCTAAACTCAGTGCAAAAAGTCCCAACGAACTGGGGTCTGGACACAAACCCACTGTTTGGAGATGATGCATCAAAAAATTAACTGAGTTGTGATGATGAGGTGGAATGGATCGA
Source organism: Bradypodion ventrale (assembly GCA_035047345.1). Classification (NCBI taxonomy): domain Eukaryota; kingdom Metazoa; phylum Chordata; class Lepidosauria; order Squamata; family Chamaeleonidae; genus Bradypodion; species Bradypodion ventrale. The sequence continues at coordinate 14,131,856 of JAWDJE010000017.1, read as the reverse complement.
TATTTTGATCTATAAATGTTCATTTGTGAAACGGCGTGCCAAGAACGCCGGTGCATTTGCAGAAGATAGTGTCGCACTAAGAGTCTTGGGTTCAAATCCCTGATCGGACCCAAGAACTCACTGGGTGATAGAAACAGTAAATCACTCCTTGAACATCCCATATAATTTGGAAACCCCATTAGGGTCACCGTAGGCAGTGGTGGGCTCCCAAAAAATGTACTACCACACTGCGTGCAAGCCCTGCGTTGCACCCAAATTAAGACTACTTTCTTTCAAAACTTCAATGGGCACGGCCAGCCAGAATTTCTGCTACTGGTTCTGGCGAACTGGTGAGAACCTGCTGATGCCCACCACTGACCGTAGGTCAGATGCAACTTGACACCCCATAACACAATACTGTTCACTGGTGTCCAGACATTTAAGTTACACAGAGTTTGGGAATATAATATAACCGCCCTAAGATTTCAAAGAAACTCCCAGCCTATTCAGGGTCCTCCAAGTGACGTTGGGGAGGTTGAGTTCCTCAGCCATCTCCTCCTCCTTTAATGTTGTTCCTTGTCCAGTGAACTCCTTCCTCCATCTTCTAATTTAGTTTTGCTCTTGCATACCCTCAGGAGTGATTGTTTGGAGGATGTCCTTATCTTGCTTAGTTCTCTCGGCGTCCACTGCTACTTCTCTCTTGATCTTAGGTGGAGCGATACTAACAAGAGGGTCTATTTTCTCAACTGGTGTAGGGTTGAGGCATCCAGTCACTACTCACAGCTTCATTCATAGCCATTTTCAAAGGTTCTTCCTGGATCTGAGTTGGTGGACTTGAGGCTCATCTCTGTCCAGAGGACGTCGAGGGTCCTTCTCTTGCTTAGTTCTCTCAGCATCTGCTGCTACTTCTCTCTTGATCTTAGGTGGAGCAATACTAACAAGAGGGTCTATTTCCTCAACTGGTGTAGGTTTGATGCATCCAGTCACTCTACGCATGGCTTCATTCATAGCCATTTTCAAAGCTCTTCCTGGATCTGAGTTGGTGGACTTGAGGCTCATCTCTGTCCAGAGGACGTCAAGAGTCCTTCTCTTGCTTAGTTCTCTCGGCGTCCACTGCTACTTCTCTCTTGATCTTAGGGAGCGATACTAACAAGAGGGTCTATTTCCTCAACTGGTGTAGGTTTGAGGCATCCAGTCACTCTACTCACAGCTTCATTCATAGCCATTTTCAAAAGCTCTTCCTGGATCTGAGTTGGTGGACTTGAGGCTCATCTCTGTCCAGAGGACGTCGAGGGTCCTTCTCTTGCTTAGTTCTCTCGGCGTCCACTGCTACTTCTCTCTTGATCTTAGGTGGAGCGATACTAACAAGAGGGTCTATTTCCTCAACTGGTGTAGGTTTGATGCATCCTGTCACTCTACGCATGGCTTCATTCGCAGTGATGTCAACTTGTCTTACGTCTGTGGATGTGCTCCATATTAGAGCAACATGCTCTGCTGCGGAGACGCTCGGGGCCAAAGCTGATGTAGGCAGCGTGGAGGGTTGAGTCCCCCATTCATAGTTTGTGGGTTTCCTGATGATGTTGTACCTTGTACTAACTTTGGCTTTGGTATCCAGGCAGTGCTGCTTAAAAGAGAGTGTCCTCTCAAGTGTCACACCGAGGTATTTTGGTGCTGGACAATGCAGCAAAAATTATCAGACAACAGAGGAGGCTCACTGCTGCATCCCTGCAGGAATCCCTGGGATGGGCTTTCCAAACCCCATTCAATTTCTTTGCGGATCATCGACCCCTGCAGAAACAAGAGAAGGCAGAGGCTCTTGCAAGGTGACTAATGCTTTCGCAGCCTAAAAGCAAGCCTTTCCTTCTGGAAGAGGAAAATGAGCACATACAGTACCTATCAGCTGTTTGAGGTTTAGCTGATGCAACATTATTTTAACATAAATTAGCCTAGCCAACGTGGCCTTATGAAGGTATGCATTGAAAATGCATGCAAAGCTGAGCATTTCTGCAACCTTGCAGTTCTCACCCACTTCTTCTCTAGCATGGCACAATTTTAAAAAAATTATTCAAGCAATCACACACACACACACACACACACACACACACAGACTAGCAGGGCTGGATGTTGCTAAAGTCAGAGGTGAAGAGTAGATTAATCGCTGGGTGTGCGACACAGGAAGTTGAGCAAGATTCTTTTTCTAAAAAATGTTTTTGCAAAAGAGTTAATGGGCAAAGCAAGCCATAAAGCTACAGTTTCTTCTAGGATGGAGGGGTGGTGGTGGTGGTAAGGAGAAGCCATTTCTCTACAGATTCTTTCAAGAAAAAGAATAGTTTTGAAAAAATGTGTTTGCATGACACGATGCAAAACAGCGGCTAAGGATTTTTAATGCCGGCCTTTCCTGGGCAAAATAAAGGAGGAAAATTGGGGGCATTTTAGGCTTTTGTAAGATAGATAGACATTATTATTAATAATAATAGTTTCGCGTCAGAAATTATTCTGGGTTGAAAGAGTTTTTGCGGAAGAAACTCCGCTCAGGGAACGCCCAAATGAGGCTCCTTTCATGTCCCCAAGAACTGGGACAGAGACGGGTGCTCAATCTGTCATGCAGTACCTGGGTCTCAAACTGCCACCTTGCCAGCCTTCCAGATAACAAGGCAAGCTTCTTAACCACTAAGCCACTGCTGCCCCTAGATAGATAGAGATGCTTCAACTGCAACCAACCACCATGTGTTGGTTGCAAGGGACCAGTTTCAAAGTTTGCAAGTCATTTATGGCCGCTCATATGAACCTGCAGGTGTGTGTATGTGTTTTTAATAATGCTGGTTATTTCACCTTTGCAATTGTTTAGGTACTTGATTCTGAAGGCAGTGTTGAGCACGCAAGAGCAATGCAAAAATATATAAAGCAAATAAATAATACACATCAAGGAAGAGGAAGTCAGGATTCTAATGTGTTTAAACATTTTGAGAAATGTTATGTGCACTGAGAGTCCCTGGAACTATCCTGGATCTTTGACTTCTCCTATCAAGCTGCATTTGGGCCCTTGGATCGTCAATGCAATCCCCAAAGCCAAAACAGAAATACAAAAATGGAAATCCCTTACGATTTTTGCTAAAAAGGTCTGCAACACTTAGAACAGGGGTCTGCAAACTACGGCCTGCAGGCCGGCCCCGGCCCCTGACACCGTTCCATCTGGCCCATGGTGACGACCCTGGAAGCAGAAGCGGACATGCCAACGCAACTGCGCATGTGCAAACACGGTTGTGTCCAGCCCGTTCTGCTGTCTGAGTGCGAGTAGTCTGGCCTGTGGCATGAAAACCTTGAGAACCTCTGGCTTAGAAGGTGCAACATACAGGAAATAGATACTGTCACAATTTTGTTTACCACAGTGGCTCCCAATGTGGGGCCCACACCCCACAGGAGGATTTCATTTCCCAGAAGCCTATGTCAATGCATTGGCTGATCAGTGCTTTGGGGAATTGACTTAGGCTTCTGAGAATTGAAGTCCAAAAACCAAAGGTTGGGAAACGCTGGTTTAGCTTTAGCAGCTTCTTCATGGCAGTAACAATGTCTTCCCCATTTGTGAAAGTAACCAAAAAAGAATGGGAAGTATTTGGTTCAACAGACTAAGGCAACAAAGGGTCAGGCCCTGTTCAGGACCATTTCATGTGCCCTAAACTAGCAGTTCGAAAGCAAGAAATTGCAAGTAGATAAATAGGGACCACTTCGGTGGGAAGGTAACAGCGTTCCGTGCGCTCCAGTGTCTAGTCATGCCTACCACATGACCACGGAAACGTCTGCAGAAGCAGACAGCGCTGGCTCTTCGGCTTAGAAACAGAGATGAGCACTGCACCCTGGAGTCGGATACGACTGGCTTTCGAGCAAGGGTGACCTTTACCTTTACCTTTACCTAAACTTTTACTGGAATTGGTAATTGGTAATACAGTACATTTCTCTCTCTGTAGACTCCAATCTTCTGCATTTTTGGGTCAATAACCATTAGCTACTGATTTCTAGGGACTGCGGTAGCTTAGTGGTTAAGATGCTGAACCCGATGACTGGAAAATCACCGGGTCAGCAGTTCGAGACCTGAGTACTGCACGACGGAGTGAGCTCCTGTCTCTGTCCCAGCTCCTGCCAAAAAGCAAGAAATTGTAAGTAGATAAATAGGTATCACCTCGCTGGGAAGGTAAACAGTGTAACATGCGCTCCGATGTCTAGGCACATGACTACGGAAACATCTGCAGAAGCAGACAGCACTGGCTCTTTGGCTATAAGCAGAGATGAGCACCGAACCCTAGAGTCAGATACAACTGGCTTTTGAGGGAGGGCGACCTTTGCCCTTACTGATTTCTTAGATAGGTTTGACCAAACAAACGCCTTGGAAAGTTGGCGTGTGCTGAAATTTTCTTCTAAATTTCTGCTACTGCAACAAAGAGAAGGACCCTTTCCAAGCATCGGATTATGTATAATTAACTTTTATCGGCCCCAAGAATAATTCGGATCTGCTAAAGCGGGCTAAAGCGAAAAGGACCCATTAAGTGTGTCAGCCTTGAAGGGTCCACGAGATTCTTTGTTGTTTTTACTGCAAAGGGTTCATAACATCTAACAAGGTTAGTAAATATGTGGCAAAAAAAACCAAACATAAAATGGAAACATTTTCCCAAACATTTTCAAAATACACTGTAAAATATACTCAACTTTCCTATCCCTCATTTAGGAAATGCTATGCCACCCACTCGCCCAAATGCAGGTTTTTTTTCTTGTTTCACAACGCATCTTGTTTTCTAAAAAGGAAATGCAGCCACAGGACATCTCTCACTCTTTCCCGCAACGCGCCAATTCCGGTCTCAGAAGCCACAAAAATTGCTCTGCTGAATCCAACCAAACTAGCTCGCATTCCGTCATGGGTTCAGCAACTGGAACAAAGGCAACATGACCCTCTTCTGAGATGCCATCAACCACATCAGGCAGGGAACAACACATTGCAAGGCATGCGCTCAGGTTTGCAGGCCTGCTTCTCAGGGCTTTAGAGCAGGATCTAGCCCTCCTGCAAGAAGAATTGGCACCAACCAGGCTATTATCCACCCACCATCATGCGCCATGCGATGGAAACTAAGAGCCCAGGAGAGGGCAGGAGGAGAGGGAAAGGAGGGGTGGGTTGCATGCTGGAAAAAGGGAGGAAAAACCCACCCAGATCAAGGGCACAACAATCCAGGTTAGAGGAAACCTCAGATAAAGCGGAGCTTTGACACGCTCTGGATCTGAGCTTATGCTCTCCAAGCACATTTAATTTAATAGATTTATATGCCACCCTATCCAATGGACTCTGGGCAGTAGGTGTACACAAGTTAAAACCAATATAATCAGAGTCACTGCAGTATCTGCCAGTGCAGATTTTCCCCCAAAGGGGGAGAGAGGAAGCATGACATGATCCCAAGGGTAGAAGCACACTCAGAAATAATGCACACAGAAGCACAGCTTTTCCTGCACTGAAGCTTAATGCAAGCATAAATGCAAAAGGATCGGGACCCCCACCCCTTCCCACACTCCAATTAGGGTCAGAGAAGGCGCTTTCTGGCTCCACAATGGGGCGATCGACCCCTTGCATCAGGCCAAACCCCTCCCACATCGAAACAAAAAAAAATGTGCAATGTTTTCAATTTTTGGGAAATGGGGTGGGCGCCTCCAAACCCCCTCCCCACCCCATAACACAGCCTTGCAGAACAATAAAATAATGATAATGATATTCTGAGCGGTGCAAAGGGTCCCGATCCTCCCCCCCTGCTTTGCAAACCCCATTGCACGGCGGAGCCCCCCTCCCCTCCCCCCCCGCCCCTCGGCACTCCCCCCCCCCCCCGCACCTGCAACCGGAGATCGCCGCAACAACACCGCACGCCGCAGCCGCCGCCGCGTGGAGGACAGGCAGGCCCCGCCCCCGCGCCTCCTCATTGGGCCCCGGGACGCGTCTGTCGGCGGCATGCAAATGAATAGAACGTCTGCGCGGGCGGGGATTGGCTAGAGCGCAGAGTATTGCCCGGGGACTGAGGGCCGCCTGGCCGGCAAGCCCCGCCTCTTTGGTACCCAGGTGAGTCTCTTCTGCATCTCCTCCTGTATCCTTTGGCGCCCGGAGCATCCTTGGCCGCCGCCTGGGCATGCGGATGCTCCTTTTGGGGCTTCTGTTCCCCGCCCGGGCCAATCCCAAGGTGGGGGGGGGGGGCTGGCTCTTGAGAAGACCCAATCCGCACAGAACCCAAGAAAGAGACCCCCCCAAAAAAATAAATAAAAAATAAATAAAGGAGGCAGCCCATTGCCACGATGGGTTTAAATTGCCACATGTTTAATTTCTGGTGACAGGAGGCATGGAGCAGGGGCTTTGACACAGACACCCTTCCAACTACGTTATTCTATTATTTTATGCAACCAGCACTTTTTGTTGTTGTTGTTCAGTCGCACAGTCGATTCCCACCCTTTGCGACCCTATGGACCATTTTCCTCCAGGCGCCTCTGTCCTCCACCATCCCACTCACCCCTCCCACTTCTGTGCTCATTGTGTCCACAATACCATCTAGCCATCCCATCTTTGACCTCCCCCTTCTTTTGACCTCCCCCTTTCCCAGCATCAAGGCCTTCTCAAGTGAGTCCGCCCTTCTCATTTGATGTCCAAAGTACTTTAGCTTCATCTTTACTATTTGCCGTTCCAAGCCAGGGTTGATTTCTTCTAAGATTGACTTATTTGTTCTCCTCGCTATCCAGGGGACTCTCAAAACTCTCCTCCAACACCACATTTCAAAGGCATCGATTCTTCTGCATTCAGCATTCCAAATTTCCAGCTCTCGCACCCATACATTACCACCGGGAATATCATTGCTTTGACTATTCTAATTTTTGTTTGCAATGTGATGTCTCTGCTTTTCACTATGTTCCCCAGGTTTCTCATAGCTTGTCTCCCAAGAATTAGTCGGCTTTTTATTTCATCTGCAGTGATCTTAGATCCTAAAAAAGTAAAATCTGTCACTGGTTCTACTTCTTCCCCATCTATTTTCCAGGGACTGATGGGGCCAGTTGCCATTATCTTGGTTTTCTTGACATTGAGTCTCAAGCCAGCTTTTGCACTCTCTTCCTTCAGCCCAATCAAGAGATTCTTTAGGTCTTCCTCACTTTCTGCCATTAGGGTGGTATCGTCTGCATATCTCAGATTGTTGATGTTTCTCCCAGCAATTTTAATCCCATATTGTGATTCCTCCATCCCTGCATTGCGCATTATGTGCTCTGTGTATAAGTTGAATAAGCAGGGTGACAAAATGCAGCCTTGTCTTAACTGTCATTATTAAAACCACTGTGGTTCCCCTCTTACAACTGGATTTTAAAAAAAAGAGTATGAATAGCAAGTTTCCTGCCTTCACCCCTCAATCACATCACCTTTTGTATAGGTAATCCTTTTTGGCCTGGCTAAACATTCATTTTATCTGAGGAAGTGGATCAGAAATATCGAAAATGACACTGAAATGCACCCATTAGTCTTTCAAGTATAAATATAGATAAACACAAGAGCTGTGGCACTTGAAAAACTAACATGTGCATTTCAATGACATCTTTTGTCACCCCGATGGTGAAACAAGCTAGGTGGCTGTCTCAATGAAGACAAGGGAGAAGGCTGCCCCCGGGAACCCCTTGGCTTAATCTAAAGTCTAGCGTGCAGGGTGGATAAAAGAATAATAAAATTATTATCTGCGCCACAGGGCACCAGAGGCGAGGGCACACCGGGATCAATCCCCCTGTTCCGGTGGCCCAGCCCATGGTTAAATGGATATTTGTTCTTTATTAGTAAAACTTCCTTCCTATCTATCCACCAATGAGCTCAAAAGAATGGTGGCAGAACAATTAAGCTGTTGTACTGCAACTAAAAGGTTGTGCGTTCTATCCTGGTCAGGGATCAAGGTTGACTCAGCCATCCATCCTTCTGTCTGAGGTCGGTAAAATGAGTACCCAGTATTGTTGGGGGCAAAATGCTAATTAACTTGTGAACCACCCAGAGAGTGCACTAAGCGCTATGCGGTGACAAACTGTGACTTCAGAAAGAGTTGTTTTAATTTATTAACATCTTTCCTTAACAGAATAAGCATGCAATTAAAGATTACAATGAAGCTTGCATAACTACTTTAATTAATCGTGCTAATTTATAGTGTGGCCTGGAGAAAACCATTTTTATGAAAAGACAGTTACACAAAAAGTACCGAGTCATTTATCTAAGAGGAATAGACTTGTGTGACTGCACATTTCTTTATGAAATGCCTTCCACCCTTGGCCCCATCTGCGCCTAGAACACATGTGTATAGTTTGTCAAAAGTATTTAAGTCTGATTGAATTGTTAATTGGGGTTCTACATGGAACCGAGCACTGTATAGGTTATGTTATAATTGATCTTGCTGATAAAATCTCTTTTTCCTTCAAAGCCTCTCTGGCTGTTTCATTTCTGTTTAAAGAAACTTATAAACTGATTGCTTTTAAAGAGTTTTCAGGTGTCAATATACACTTATATTGTTGCTTTGCTTTGTCTATAGACATTGACAGTCTTGGTTCATTGCTCTAATGGCCACTTCATCATGTGCTGACTTTCCAGAAACAGCATGTGTGACAGGAGGCAGCCTGGTGTGATGGCTAGAGCTGCTCCACTGAGATAAAGTCCTCATTGACTGAGGAGCATGAAAGGATGGCATTGGGCCTCTCATTATCGTCTCAGCCTTTCCCACCTTGCAAGATGGTTGTGAAAACTGGAGGAAAGAAACACTACGTCCACTGCACAGCCCTTGGCCCTCCTATATGAGATGCAGGCGATGTGGCCATAGAATAAAAATATAAATTACGCTAAGAGTGGGAAATATCCCACAAGGGCAGTATAAAAAAAAATAGAATAAATAAATAAATTGACTGTTTTTGCAACGCCATAATTTTTTATTGTTTTAAATTGGATAACAGATAATAATAATGGTGTGAAGGGTAAATTGCACCAAGGAGAGAAAAATAACCCCCTTCCAAAATGCACAGGCGCAGCAAGAACTGAAAGGCGTTGGCAACCCACAGCTGAGCCTCGTTCCGTCATTTTATTTTAATTTTTGGCTTCCCGCGCGCGGGATTTTCTGCTCCGCCCAGGCCACGCCCCTACGTTTCCAAGGCAACGCCGAGGCTTCCACAGTTGCTGCCGCCGCTTCGCCTTCTCGGGTTCGTACCATTTATGAAGGGGGGGAGTTAAAAAAAAGAGCGGGAAAGACGAGGGAACGCAGGGGAGGTACAAAAAGATAAATATACACCTAAAAACTAATATTGGGATCATTCTATAGTAGCGGAGGCTTTTTCCGAGGGGGAACGTTTTTTAAGGGTTATCGATCCCCCCCTCCTTTAGGCGAGTGGTTCGACCCTCACAAAATGGCGGCTGCCCGCCGAGAGAAGGCAAGCTGGGAGAGTGGCAGGTAAAAGCGGGGGGCGGGAGAAGAATTTCGGGCGCGAACCCTTTTGGCCCTTCTCATTGGGGGATTGCATGAGAGGAGAGCGCTGATTGGTTGCCTCGCCCCCAGTTCCACGGCTTTGAGGGGCGCCGCAGCGCCCTGCTTTTCTTGAGTTGGGGGCGCTGATTGGCTGGTTGTGGAATTCCCCTCAGGATCCGCGGCGACGGCGCCCTTTTTGGATTCTTCTGGAACGTTCTCGGCGGCGCCTCACATTTTGGCGTTTTTAAACTCCGTTTGCGCCCCCCTAAATACATGTTGTAAAGGAACGGAAATGCCCAGGAAAAGGAGTGGGTGGGTGAGTGAGGAGTGGAACCCTGACAGGAAAAGTGTCTCTGAACATGTGCAGAGTTCGCCTTTCCTCACTACCGTGAGGGGCCAATAGCCTCCAAATTAAAATTTTATAGGCTTTTTGCAAAATTATTCTTTTTTTTTTAAGAAGTGAATTCTTACCTGTCTTATATCGATAACTCAGGGTAGGCATTAAATTTACCTGCAAAACAGTAGGAAGACATATAAAATATTAACATTATAAGCTGTTTTTGTAGCTTCCTGTCCTGAAAACCTGTCTCAAAAAAGGCCAAAATAAAACTGTCCCAGTGAGACACACTTTGGAGTCATTTTTTAGAAGTGAGTTCTTGCCTGCCCTATTTTTATAATTCTTAGGGCAGCAGGTGATCCATGAAAATAACCTGAAAAGAGTAGGAAAAAATGTATAAGCTGTTTTCGTAGTTTCCTGGCCTGAAAACCTGACTAAAATAGGCCAAAATAAACTGGCCCAGTGAGAAACCCTCTAGAGTTTTTGGACTACAGAACCCACACTCTCCTCTGAAAAGAGTAGGGAAAAGTGTAAAATATTAACATTATAAGCGCTTTTTGTAGCTTCCTGGCCTGAAAACCTGTCTTAAAAAGGCCAAAATAAAACTGTCCCAGTGAGAAACCCTCTGGAGTCCTTTTAAAAGTGAATTCTTGCCTATTTTATTTTGATAATTCTTAGAGTAGCAGATGATCCATGAAAATAACCAGAAAAAAATGTAAAATATTAACATTATAAGCGGTGTGATAATATGCATGATAATATGTTGTCTTAAATGTTTTAAACTTTTAAAAACTGTGATAAACTGTATGAGGGGGGAAAATGGCGTAGAAACCGGCAAACCACGCCACAAAGCTTGCCAAGAGAACCCTATTGGCCAAAACAAAAGGCAAAACAAAGGAGCAGGGTAGGTGATACAGGATGCTTAACACCACAGAGGGGAAGAAGGGGAGGGACAGGAAAGGGGGAGGGGAAATGCAATGTTGCAAGGAACAATACTGCATAGGGACATGGAATGTGAGATCAATGAACCAAGGTAAACTGGAAGTGGTAAAAAATGAGATGGAAAGAATAAGCATTGACATCTTCGGCATCAGTGAGCTCAAATGGACAGGGATGGGGGAATTCAGCTCTGGAAACCATCATATCTACTACTGTGGGCAAGAAAACCTTAGAAGAAATGGAGTAGCCATAATTGTCAATAAAAGAGTGAGAAAAGCAGTAATGGGATACATTCTCAAAAATGACAGAATGATGTCAGTCAGAATTCAAGGCAAACCTTTCAATGTCACTGTGATCCAAATATACGCACCAACCACGGGTGCAGATGAAGCCACAATGGACCAGTTCTATGAGGACTTACAACAACTCATAGAACAGACACCAAGAAATGATGTCCAAATTATATTAGGAGACTGGAATGCCAAAGTAGGAAATCAAAAAGTGGAGGGAATAACAGGCAAATTTGGTCTTGGAGTACAGAATGAAGCAGGGCAAAGATTGATAGAGTTCTGCCAAGAGAACGCACTGGTCATAGCAAACACTCTCTTTCAGCAACACAAGAGGCGACTTTACACATGGACATCACCAGATGGCCAACACCGAAACCAGATTGACTACATACTCTGCAGCCAAAGATGGAGAACCTCCATACAGTCAGCAAAAACAAGACCTGGAGCAGACTGTGGCTCAGATCACAACCTATTGATCGCAAAATTCAGGCTTAGACTAAAGAAAATAGGGAAAACACGGAGACCAGAAAGATATCACCTAGACAGCATCCCTAAAGAATACACGGTGGAGGTGATGAACAGATTTAATGGCTTAGACTCGGTAGACAGAGTACAGGAAGAATTATGGACGGAGATGAGGGACATCATGCAGGAAGCAGCAAAGAAAACCATACCAAAAGAAAAGAAGAGGAAGAAAGCAAAGTGGTTGTCTGATGAGGCTCTTAAAATAGCAGAGGAAAGAAGGAACGCAAAAGCCAAAGGAGAAAGGAAAAACTACAATCATTTGAACACAGAATTTCAAAGAAAAGCAAGGAGAGATAAGGAAAACTACCTAAAAGAACAGTGCAGAGAAATGGAGGAAAACAACAAAAGAGGCAGAACCAGAGATCTTTTCAAAAAAATCGGGGAAATTAAGGGAACATTTAAAGCAAAAATGACCATGATAAGGGACAAAGAAGGAAAGGAGCTAGCTGATGCAGAAGAGATTAAGAAAAGATGGAAAGAGTACACAGAGGAACTCTACAAAAAGGACCTCAACACTCCTGACAATCACAATGATGAAGAAGTAGAACTTGAGCCAGACATCCTGGAGAGCGAAGTCATAAAGGCCCTAAAGAGCACTGCAAACAACAAAGCTAGTGGAGATGATGGTATCCCAGTTGAATTTTTCAAAGCGCTAAAAGATGACGGCATCAAATTACTGCATTCAATATGTCAACAGATTTGGAAAACAAAACAATGGCCACAGGATTGGAAAAGATCAGTATACGTCCCAATCCCAAAAAAGGGCAATGCCAAAGAATGTTCAAATTATCGAACAATCGCGCTCATCCCACACGCCAGCAAGGTGATGCTCAACATAATACAGGATAGACTTCAGCAGCATGTGGAAAGAGAATTACCAGAGGTGCAGGCTGGTTTCAGAAGAGGCAGGGGGACTAGAGACCACATCGCCAACATACGCTGGATCATGGAGAAAACAAAGGAATACCAGAAACAAGTTTACTTTTGTTTTATTGACTACACTAAGGCATTTGACTGTGTGGACCACAACAAGATGTGGCAAGTAATTAAAGAGATGGGAATACCAGAGCACCTCATATGCCTTCTGAGAAATCTGTACATGAAACAAGAAGCAACAGTTAGGACAGAACAGGGAATGACAGAGTGGTTTGGAATAGGGAAAGGAGTAAGACAAGGCTGCATTTTGTCACCATGCCTATTCAACCTATACTCACAGCACATAATGCGCAGTGCAGGGATGGAGGAATCACAATATGGGATTAAAATCGCTGGGAGAAACATCAACAATCTGAGATATGCGGACGATACCACCCTAATGGCAGAAAGTGAGGAAGACCTAAAGAATCTCTTGATTGGGCTGAAGGAGGAGAGTGCAAAAGCTGGCTTGAGACTCAATATCAAGAAAACCAAGATAATGGCAACAGGCCCAATCAGTTCCTGGAAAATAGACGGGGAAGAAGTAGAAGCAGTGACATATTTTACTTTCTTAGGATCAAAGATCACTGCAGATGGGGATTGTAGCCATGAAATAAAAAGGCGACTGATTCTTGGGAGACAAGCGATGAGAAACCTGGGGAACATAGTGAAAAGCAGAGACATCACATTGCAAACAAAAATTAGAATAGTCAAAGCAATGGTATTACCAGTAGTAATGTATGGATGTGAGAGCTGGACAATTAGGAAGGCTGAATGCAGAAGAATAGATGCCTTTGAAATGTGGTGTTGGAGGAGGGTTTTGAGAATCCCCTGGACAGCGAGGAGAACAAATAGATCAATCTTAGAAGAAATTAACCCTGACTGCTCATTGGAAGGTCAAATAATAAAGATGAAGCTAAAATACTTTGGACATCAAATGAGAAGGGAGGATTCGCTTGAGAAGCCATTGATGTTGGGAAAGGTGGAGGGCAAAAGAAGAAGGGGGAGGCCAAGGATGAGATGGCTAGACAGCATTGTAGACACAATGGGCACAGAGCTGGGAGGGCTGAGGGGGATGGTGGAGGACAGAGGCGCCTGGAGAACAATGGTCCATGGGGTCGCAAAGAGTCGGAACCGACTGTGCGACTGAACAACAACAAGCGGTTTTCATAGGCTTCCTGGCCTGAAAACCTGACTAAAATAGGCCAAAATAAAGCTGGCTCAGTGAAGAACCCTAGAGTTTTTGGACTACAGTACCCACACTCCCCTGAGGAGAATTGCTGGCTAAAGCCTCTTTAAGGTTCCTTGCCCTAAACTTGCTTTACTTGCAGTGCTTGCTTATTTTGTTTTGAAAGGTTATTTTAAAACCTTGTTTGGTTCTCTTTCAATATTGTTGCAATTGTTTCTAGCTTTTCATGCGTTTTTTTTTAAACAATGTGACCCGCTTTGGTTCCTTTTAAAGGAGAAAGGCGTAGTAAAATGATGTTAAAGAAATCAATATATAATGGTGCATTTCCAATTTGCAATTATAAAGCAATACAATTATAACCGTTATAATTGCATTTGCAGTTATAAGGCGATATAAATAAAAGTAATCCCTCCCAAAGAAAGCCACAAATTATCAAGAGGAATATATTGAGATACAGTACTCCCCCTCCCCAATTTTTCTCTTAAATGTTTGGCAGGATAAAAAGTGTTTACATTCGATTAAAATTAACAGAGGAGATGAATGGGACCCTCATGAGTTTCAGACTTCAAAACTCCTGCACAGGTGGTATTTCTTCTAAAGGTGCACATTTCTGTGCAACCCAAAAGCTTGCATTTGTAAATCAATCATCTATTCAATAATATTACAGAGCCCTGGTGGCGTAGTGGTTAAACTACTGTACTGCAGCCAGAACGTTGTGAGTTTGATCGTGACCAGGGCTCAAGGTTGACTCAGCCTTCCATCCTTCCGAGATTGGTGAAATTAGTCCCCAGCATGTTGGGAACAAAATGCTAATTAACTTGTGAACTGCCCAGAGAGTGCACTAAGCACTATGGGGTGGAATATAAGGGTAATTGCTAGTGCTTCTGCTCTGTTTACTTTCCAGTGACTAATCACAAAACAAAGCATGTTGAATACAAAAAGTACAGATGAAAAAAATCTCATACCAAGAGTGACATTTTCCACCAGTGAGGGTATTATATATTTTGACTCTAGTACAAGAAGGGACTGCAGTGGCTCAAATGGTTAAGACGCTGAACTGGCTGAAGGTCAGAGTTCGGTTCCCAGGTATCGCATGAAGGAGTGAGCTCCCATCTCTGTCCCAGCTCTTGCCAACCTAGCAGTTTGAAAACAAGAAATTGCAAGTAGATAAATAGGAACCACTTCGGTGGGAAGGTAAACAGCGTTTTGTGCACATGCCTGCCTCATGACCACAGACATGGCTGGCTCTTTGGCTATAAACAGAGATGAGCACTGAACCCTAGAGTCGGATACGACTGGCTTTTGAGCAAGGCTGACCTTTACCTAGTACAAGAAGGTGATGAGGAAAAGAGAAAAGTAATCTCGTTAGTATATTTTTACAGTGCAGAGGAGAGGAAGAATAACAAGTTGAGTCAAGTCTAAATTAACAGATTCTGTCATCTCTTCCGTAGAAGAGGGAGATTGTTTTCCATTGCTCAAGTGACCATTGCTCATATATTATTTCAGCTTAAGCAGTTTAGTGTTGCAAGACAATATGTTCCACAAGCTTCTAAGAGCCCCGGAATGAACTCTTGTTTCTGTTTTCTACTTTCAGTGTCTAGAAGCATTGCAGCACTTTTCCTGACTGAAGAGGTGATACATTGGTTTTCAGGCATGAAGACAAGCCTTTCCATCATGGGAACTACAGCAACTTGCACGTGATTTGGGGCTGATTTCTGGGCACAAATAATAGAACAAGAATTGTGTTCATTTTGCACCTTCAGCTGTTTTACAGGTTGAAATTGTGTCTTGCTAAAATCACAAATGCCCCACTTGTTAAACTTCCGAAATGCATGTTACCACCACCCATATTTTAAGTCCCCAAAGGCTTGTTATCTTCCAGTTTAAAAGCCAAGAGAGCATTCTTTTGCATAAAGAGATAAGTGAAGCAACTGTTCTCTAGTACGTTGTCAATGCTTCATAACAATCCTTAGCATCTATTGGGTATGGAAAAAAAAGGAAAAACTTCTAGACATGTTGGACTGTTCTAGAATTACTGTTTTCAGTCAGCCTATGGTAGTGATGTTTGCGGAATTACATTTCTAAATAGTCCTGCTTGTTTAAAAACAAGCCTACAACATAACACAAGCAATTTGCAATTAATGAACTGGTACATCAATGGGAGGGACTGGAGTGGCTCAAGTGGCTAAGATGCTGACTGGGAGGCGGAAGGTCAGCACTTCGATTCCTGAGTACTGCAGGACGGAATGAACTCCCGTCTTTGTCCAAGCTTCTGCCAACCTATCAATTCTAAAGCAAGAAATTACAAGTAGATAAATAGGGACCACTTTGGTGAGACAGTAACAGCGTTCCATGTGCTCTGGTGTCTAGTCATGCTTGCCACATGACCACAGAAATGTCTGCAGAAGCTTTGAAACAGATGAGCACTGAACCCTAGAGTCGGATACAACTGGCTTTCAAGCAACAGAAACCTTTACCTTTTACATCAATGAGAAATATTTACCTCAAGTTCTCATAGGGATTTTATTTCTTGGATGGATTGGATATAATTTATAGTGCTCATATCTAAGCTCTCATTCACATGTTAGTAGGGGTTGCGGTGGTTCAGTGGTTAAGAAGCTCGCCTTGTTAGCTGGAAGGCCGGCAGCAAGTTCAAGGCTCTGGTACCGCATGACGGATTGAGCGCCCATCTCTGTCCAAGCAAGAAAGGAAGAAATTGCAAATTCAGTCGAACCTCTACATATGAATTTAATTCGTTCCTTGAGGTTGGTTGTATCTCAAAATTCAATGCATTGAATTTCTTATCTCGAAAAAACCCTATTATTTTTATTTATTTATTTTATTTTATATTCAAATTTATATGCCGCCCAATCAGGTAAACCCGACTCTGGGCGGCTCACAACAAGTTAAAACACACATAAAACAGTACAACCAATTAAAACCAATTAAAACCCAACATACTCACCCACCTACCCCATTCCTCTTAAAACCCACATAAACCCACATTAAAAAAAATCTTATCTTGAACCTGATTTTTTCCTGGGATTTCTGGATGTATCTCGAGTTTTAAGTCAAGCCATTTTTATCTCAAGGTTTGACTAGATAAATAGGGACCACTTCGGTGGGAAAAGATTTTGGGGACATGAAAGGAGCCTCGTTTGGGCATCCTCTTAGGGGAGTTTCTCCAGCAAAAATCCTTTCAACCCAGAATATTTTCTGATACAAAACTATTATTATTTACATGTTTTCACCCAGTACATCAGGGACCAGGTCAAAGGCCACTTCCTCTAGATTTTAACTAAAATAAATCTGTCATTTTATTGAGAACACAGACTCAGTGACTGAAATGAAATGGTCTTCTTGTTTCAGGCAGCAGGATGGGGGAATGGCAAAGAACCTTTTGTCAAAATTTGGCTGTCCCGCCACACAACCAGAGGAGACGTCACTCGACACCCCAAGAATCAACAGCATTTCAGTGCGTCCTGAAACAGCTAGAAGGGAATATCTTGAAACAGGTAAAACTGGCATATTCCAAAGTATGTTTCACTATTTTAAGTTGAATTCAGATTATAAGGCAGGAAATTTGATCTACATATTATCATTTTTGTTCTTGTTGACATTTATACCTTACTCAATTAGTTTAATTTTTATTGTAAAGTTTTTTTAATATGTTGTAAGCCACCCAGAGTGGGAAAATATCCCAGATGGGCACCATTCCATCCGGCCTGTACCGCCTGCACCACTCCCGGAAACAGAAGTAAAACACACTCCCGCATGTGCAAAACGCTGCCGTAAATGACCTGAAACTGTTGTAAACGCATTTATGACAGCCGAGGATGCATTTACGGCAGTATTATGCACATGCATGGGCACCTTTTACTTCCGCTTCCAGTGGGAGGAACCACGTGACCCATGAACCATGTGACTGGCCCACGGCCTGAAAAGTTAGGGCAGCCCTGGACTAAATGATCCTTGGATCCCTTCTAAACCTCAATAGTTCTGTGATTCCTCCCATACAGCTCTTATCACAGAGGAACAAAGAGGATGTCAGGTCAGGGATATTTTAAGATTTGTAGGTAGGACAGAGGTGGGAATCGAACATTTATTCAATAATATTATAGAGTCCTGGTGGTGCAGTGGTTAAACTGCTATGCTGCAGCCGGAACATTGTGAGCTCGATCCTGACCACAGCTCAAGGTTGACTCCTCCTTTTCCATCCTTCTGTGGTTGGTAAAATTGGTCCCCAGCATGTTGGGGGCAAAATGCTAATTAACTTGTGAACCTCCCAGAGAGTGTACTAAGCGCTATGGCCTATGGGGCGATATATAAGTTTAATTACTGTTGCTAAATAAATACACGTGTAGAAACAACCCCCTCCTTCCTGAAAGAAACACTGAGCAGCATACTGTCACTGTTGTATTGGTAACTGAGCCCTGGTACCCTGGGACCATCAAATCTTGGAGGAGAGTCTTGACCTAAAAAGAAACTTTTGAAAGTAGCAATTCATGATTATTTATTTAGTCTCAATGTTACTTGACACATTTATGCTACACCAGCTAAAATAGAAACATTTTCCATCTTATAAGGAAACATGGAGTGCGTGGTAGGCACCTCTAACACTGAACATTTTGAACACTGCCCTCTTTCTGCACCGTCCTGTGGAGAGATTATCCGTGTGTGTGTGTGTGTGTGTGTGTGTGTGTGTGTGTGTGTGTGTGTGTGTGTGTGTGTGTGTGTGTGTGTGTGTGTGTGTGTGTTGCTTGTTTCTAGACTAGGTCATTCAGTGAGTTAAAATACCAGGTCGCTAAATAATGCAGAACAACTAAATCTTTAATAGCACTCTTGGTAATATGTTTCTGCTCCAATTCTGGTTTTGCTGATGGTATTAGAAGTGATGGGACTGCACTGGTTTAGTGGTTAAGAGGCTGAACTTGACGACTGGAAGGTTGGCAGGTCAGCAGTTTGATACCTGAGTGCTGCATGACGGTGTGAGCTCCTGTCTCTGTCCCAGCTCTTGGCAGCCTAGCAGTTTGAAAGGAAGAAATTGCAAGTAGATAAATAGGGACCACTTCGGTGGGAAAGGCAACAGTGATCCATGTTTAGTTATGCCTGGCACATGTCCATGGAAATGTCTGTAGACACAGTGAGGACTTGTTGGGAGAAGAAGGTCGTTGAATCAGAGTTGCCTGTGGTTGGCATATGGGCCAGACTAGGTTCCCTGTGTTAATCCAGTGGTTTACAATGATAATTGGTCCCCGTTTCTATTTCAAGACAAAGAAGCAGTAACGGATATTTAGCACACTTGCTTGTTTACTGTTTCTTTAAAAAAATAGCAATTTCTCTTTCTGATGGGGCTCAACTCTGTCATCATCCACCAGGGTCCTGCTCATGATGACCTAGGAAGGAAGCAGTCAGCCATCCGGGTCCAGCATCAAAGTAGAGCATGACATTCTACGCAGACTTTTGGTATTGATTGAGACTTCTCTCTTAAGGCAGTGAACCAGTCATGACTTCCAGTCATGGAGGTGATCTCGCCTGTGGAGATTGATTCTCCATCTGGTCCACTGCTTCTTTTGCTGTTGTCTAGCCAGAGATAAAAGACCAGCGCTCAGGGGGAAGAGGTTAAAGTTATTCACAGTCTGGAAACTGAGCTCTTCCACATACTGAAAGGACGGCCCCCAAGAGATCGGTTGCAACAGATACAAATAATTCAAGTATATTAGAGAGTAAACAAAACAAAATGACAAAAAAAAAAACCCAACAACCCCATTGTGGCACTGTAAAGACTTAACTGCTGTATTTTAATGTTAGCTTTCATGGTTCAAGTTCACTTCGTCAGACATAAGTATGAGACTCCATAGCATCAATTTATACACATCATGTACAGAGGTACACAATGGTTAGCGTAACACAGGGTTTCCCAACATTTTTAATCTGTGGGCCGGACCATGCCCCCTCAGACAGGTGAGCGGGCTGGACTGGTGGTTCTCCACGCCATAAACACTGCCATTAAATGCATCCATGGCTGTTGTAAATGTGTCTGCTTCTGCTTCCGACGGTGATATGGGCCACATGAAATGGTGCTGTGGGCCAGGGCCAGCCCACAGGCCGTAGGTTGAGAACCCCTGCATAACAGATCAATGCTAATATTAAAAAGTTAACACTAAAATACAGCAGTTGGTCTTTAAAGTGCCACAATGTTCTTTTGTTGAACCACAGACTTACATGGCTAACATTTCAAAATTTTCAACAAATAATTCACTTTCTCTCCCTCCCCTCCCCCCGGGGCAGCCACTGCAGGAGCTGAAATAGCATTAACTTAGCTTACTCATGTTGGGTTTTCTATTGGCAGAGGGCATTGGACAACATGTCGGACGTTGAATTCCAGCTGCGCCTTTCCTTCTTTGATGTTGCCTACCATCATTTCTTTGGGAAGACATGGAGAAGTGCCACAAAGCCCCTCAGAACTACACAAGGACATCCTCCTTCAGTGGTCTTTGGTGAGGTATGGAAGAAGCACTCTGAGCCATAAGTCCAGTATGGGGAACTAAGGGTAGTCCTTGATAACTCAGGGAGTTGTGCATCTGACTGTGGAGCAACAGGTTGGGAGTTTGATTCTTCACTGTGTCTCCTACAAGAAGAACTGGCCTGTGTAATCTTGGGCAAGGTGTTTAATTGCAAACTGTCCCCACCTCAGAGGCACTAATAAATCACTTTTGAGGACACAATATCTAGAGCAGTCTTTCCCAATCTTTGGATTTTGTACTTCAATTCCCAAAAGCCTAAGTCAATTCCCCAAAGCGCTGATTGGCTAATGAACTGGCTGAGGCTTCTGGGAATTGAAGTCTACCAATGTTCCGCAGAACATAGTTTAGGAAACGCTGGTCTAGAAAACCCTGAAAAAGTGTCTCCAAAAGTCAGGATCAACTTCACAACAAGGAAGTATTATTACACTGCATCACAAAAATAAATATTGTCTGCTACTAGGTCTAATCCATATGTCCTATACTAAATCAAGTGCGCTGAAATCCAAATCTGAAGTCCAATTCTGCCTAGGATGGCAGTATCTTAAGTTAGCAAACCTCACCCTCTTGGTTAGGTTCTTGTGTTGATCACGCAGGGCATATTTGCCACAAATGTAGCAAAAATTGTCCGGTTTATTAACACAGCTGCACCTACTCATCTTTAGCTCAAAACAAACTCACTATGGCCTAGCTCAGCTGTACTAACCAATAAGATGGTTTCGCACTAGAGACAAGTCCTTGGTTCATCTTGCCTTATATACCCATTTCTGATGTCAGCTCACTGACTTGCCCAGACATGCTCGGCTGCTGCTGAAACATGCATGCCACCAGGGGATGTGATTCAGCTGAGGTGGGAGCAGGCCTAGTGGTAGCTGCAACTGTGATAATGTTCCCACGTAAAAATGCATTATCCAATACCATTTAAAGAGCTGTAGCATGCATTAAAATCTATAAGTGATAGGCAAATTCTGAGTTCAGATTTGGAATCAGCACACTCGATAGCATATAAATCACATGTGTTATTCCCAGTATCAAAATTGTTGTGCAGGGCTATTAATGACGGGAACGAACGGGAGAGAAGGGACGTGCTTGGTATGTAAGGTTAGAGAAGGGTGTCTTTGCCATGAATCATTCACTGACGTTGGCCGGTGAAACCATCCCACCTTACTGTAATCATCTGGTTGATGATGTTGACCTCACAGTGGAAAAAAGTTTGCCCCTTACAGTTTTATTAATGGGTCAAGAAGCATAATATATGGACTCAGCTTCCTGGAAAGGGGAGCCGTTCCCTTTTATAACATCCACACCACATATGGAGAAAGGGAGCTGGCAAGGGAATGGAGGTCTTTATTTATTATGGGATGGTCTTTCAAGAGAGTGGCAGCAGAGGGTGCTGTGGGTCTAGGAATGGGCCAGACTATGTCAACAACTTAGCCAGAGGTGGTGTTTTCCACAACCCCTTTTCTCCTGTGCTCCCATTGTTTTCAAATGTAAGAGAAGTTGATCCTTATGATTAATAAAGCACAGACATCAAGAGTCTCATTGGGGCTGCGGTGGTTCAGGGGTTAAGAAGCTTGCCTTGTTAGCTGGAAGGCCAGCAAGTCAGCAGTTCAAGACATGGGCACTGCATGACGGATTGAGTGCCCATCTCTGTCCCAGCTCTTGGAGACATGAAAGGAGCCTCATTTGGACATCCCCTGAGCGGAGTTTCTCCTGCAAAAATCCTTTCAACCCAGAATAATTTCTGACACAAAATTATTATTATACTGCAGTGCCTTTTACCTCTCTTCTTTCCTATAGTAAAAATGGGTGTGGGACTCTGGTGGCTTAGTGGTTAAGATGCTGAACTTGGCAGCTGGCAGGTCAGCAGTTTGAGACCCTAGTGATGCACAATGGAGTGAGCTCCCGTCATCTGTCCCTGCTCCTGCCAACCTAGCAGTTTGAAAGCAAGAAATCGCAAGTAGATCAATAGGTACTGCTTCAGTAGGTAACAGGATTCCATGTACTCCAGCACTTGACCACAGAAATGTCTACAGATGCAGACAGTGCTGGCTCTATGGCTGTAAACAGACATGAGCATTGAACCCTAGCATTGGATATGACTAGCTCTGCTTCTCAGAGTTTTAGGCAAGCAGTTTGCACAAATTTCAAGGCTATGATAAAGGGGGAAAACCCAGTGCTCCTTAACTCAATTTCACTTGGAGTTGAGCCGTCTTGTGGGGCTTGAGAATTTTCTTGTTGATGCATACTGCAAAGTAAAGGCAGCTCAAACTGGTGCAGACAAAGAAGAGTTTAGTGGGTGTTCTTTAATTCCTATCCCCATTAGGGATCAGGGCCCTTGTAGCCTGTGGTGACACAAGTGGTTAAGAGGCCAAACTCGCTGACTGGAAGGTCGGAGTTCAATTCCTGAGTATTGCATGACGGAGTGAGCTCCTGTCATCCGTCCCAGCTCCTGCCAACTGAGCAGTTCGAAACCAAGAAATTGCAAGTAGATAAATAATAGATAAATAGGGACCACTTCGGTGGGAAGACAAACAGCGTTCTGTGTCTAGTCCTGCCTGCCACGTGACCACGGAAACATCTGCAGAAGCAGACAGCGCTGTCTCTTTGACTATAAACAGATGAGCACTGAACCCTAGAGTCGGATAGGACTGGCTTTCAAGCAAGGGCGGCCTAGCTTCTTCCAACAATCCCTGAACAGAGGCCACATTTTTTTCAATTTACAAAAATTGTTTGAGAGTCAGCTGTCACGATTTTTCTTCCCTAAATCTTCACCAAAATGTTTGAAATGAAAATTGGCAGCTCCTTTAGAGTGCAGATGAAGACGAGAGGAGGTAGATGTCAGCAAAATCAATGGTAGCGTTTGCAGAGACAACAGGAAGCTTAGTAGGATAATCCCCACACACACACACACACACACACAAACACACACTTTAGAAGAGAGGCCCAATTCTCCAGAAATTCCAACATAACTCTGCCCAGATGCCTGGCTTGTCAAGAGTTACTGACCTTTTCCTTTTGGGGATATTTTCCCTCCCCCATCGTTTTGCCATAAAAGATAATAGAATAACGATTTATATCCACGGGTTGTTGTTTTAATGCCCCTCTCCGTTATCCTTCCTTGACAGTCTGTGATTACAGCAAATGTTTTTCTCGTGACACTTGGATAATGACTCTTTAATAGAAGGATTAACCTCCTCTTTAATCACATTGCTGCTGCCAGAGCTCTTTCTTACCTAGGCCCTCTAGTCCACACTTGTTGGCCGAGGGGGAGCGGCAAATTTGCTCCCTTCTCTCTTCTCTTGAAGCAGCAGAAGAGTCAAGAGTGCTTCTATGTGGGGGTGGAAGTATGTGTGTGTGTTTGAGTGTGTGTGTTTGAGAGCGTGATGAGCACATTATTTAATAGCATTTACATTTAGATACACCCCACCCCTGCATCCCAGGACAGCAGTTCGATACCTGAATACTGCATGATGGAGTGAGCTCCCGTCTCTGTCCCAGCTCCCGCCAACCTAACAGTTTGAATACATGAAATTGCAAGCAGATCAATAGGGACCATTTTGGTCGGAAGGTAAACAGCGTTCCATGCACTCTGGTGTCTAGTCATGCCAGCCACATGACCACAGGAACGTCTCCAAATGCAGATAGCGCTGGCTCTTCAGCTATTAAACAGAGATGAGCAATGAACCCTAGAGTCTGATACGACTGGCTTTCTAGCAAGGGTAGCCTTTACCTTGACTACCACCCCATCCAGGGGTGTTTTAGCCATTAAGCAAAATAAGGATGTGCATAGTGGTTCAAGGGAAGGGGGCACCACAGAAATTTTCCATAGCCAAATTTACCATGGAAGTTCATGCCTGTCACTTGACTATGGAAACAGAGCTGAGCATTGAACCCTAGAGTCGGATACGCCTGGCTTTCTAGCAAGGGTGACCTTTACCTTTATAGAAAAATAAAGTGGAAGTATACAAAGATAAACATTATTTTCCCTCTTACTGTAAGTTTTATTTAATGTTGAGAAGTAAAAATTTATCTTATGGTTTATTATTGTTTATATTTTGCATTATATATGGGGCATGAAAATCTTCTAAGTGCTTAGGGCCTCTAAGGGTCTTAATCCAGCCCTGGCCCCATCACACTTAGTGCACTCTCTGGGGAGGTTCACAAGTTAATTAACCTTTTGCCCCCAACATGCTGGCGACTCATTGTATTGACCGCAGAAGGATTAGAAAAGGCTGAGTCAACCTTGATCCCTGTCAGGATTGAACTCACAATGTTTTGACTGCAGTACAACAGCTTAAGCCCTGGGGCCACCAAAGGCATTGGTATCTCACCCCAACAAATGCCTGACATTGTTGCTCTGGTCCTTCTGCATTTTTAGCATGCTTTCTTTTTAAAGGAAAGTAAATTTCTAATCCTCGTTGCTGTGAAAAAGCTGGATATCCAGAAAGCAAGTAGCTTCCTTGAATAGAGAAGATCATTATCTGTCATAAGCTTTAAGTCGATTGCACTTTCTCACGTGGCTGCTTCCTTCCCTCCTCCTCGCCCATGGAATTAATGCATCAAAGCCAGGCATGCAGAGACTCCTAATAAGGTGAATCCATAGAGAATGAGTTCCCTGGAGGAAGAAAATCTCTATACTTAAGACAGGAGATGGGACTGGAACTGGGGTGTGCAATTTTGGCATGTCGGTAGCCAATTCTCTGCCAGTGAGTTTTTCATAAACCACGAAAATATGCCCTGAAAGCAGAAGAATAGAAGTAGAAATGGCTAGATATTCATTTCCAGTTTTTGGGGAGGGCTGTGTGTGTGTGTGTGTGTGTGTGTTTTAAGGGCCATAAAGATCAGCCTCGATCGAGGCAGCAACCATCGTCTAGCTAGCTTCTAAGTGGGATTTCATTTAACGAAGCACTTAAGCAGGCAAGTTGGTCATGGAACTTAATCCAGGTTCAAGATCACTTCAAAGAGCAAGTGAGGTTAGCTTCAGATATCTGAAACCCTGAGATATACCTGGGAAGTGAGGTCACCCATGGATGAGTCAGGTAAATGATAATCTCTGCCGAGTGACATGGGTAGGAATGGATACCAAAATAATTCAGCTTGAGGTCAAGGTATGGTTTGAAAAAGGCCTTAGGGTCTGACTCTTGAAAAGGCATCATCCTAAAGGTTTAGCATATCTTTATACTTTGATTCATTAATTGTTTCATCACATAAAGCAAGCAGCTAATAAAAATAAAGAGTTACAGTATAAATGTACTTATGGTTAGATGAAGGCAGATAAATGAAGAGTTAAATGTTAAGTCAAATATTTGAATATAAAATATGTTCTAACTTGTACTTTTGTTATATTTTATTCTTTTGGGTATTGACACAACTTTACTAAATTGAGTAAATACAGGCTCACAGTAGTCAGTATAATGTTTCATTCTAAGTTGTTTATTGAGGTTATTGAGAAGTTAGAATAATAATAAAGAGGAAATGTATATTTACTTCTACTATATAGTAGGATTGGTTAATTTAATTTAATTTAATTTAATTGTTGGATTTCTATACCTCCCACTTGACCGAGGCCGACTCAGGGCGGTTCATGATACAGTATACGTTTATTTAAAATGTTTAATTACATATTTCCCTTTTATACCTTATCGTATGTAATAATTTCTGATACCTCATCCCTTTTTTCTATATCCCAATTTTAGGCAGCAGCCTAAAAAACCTAAAACAGCTGAAGCATAAGAAAAACCCTGCTGATTTAGGACAGGCTGCTCATCTCTTTTTAAATAAATATTTGCTCTGCCATTTAATGCACTTAGTGGATTTTAATGTGTTTTTTTTTAACTGTGGAGGCTTTGCTTGTATTTTTAGTTAAAAGTGGCTTTTACTAGCATTTATTCTTTTAATTGAAGATAGTAGGCTACCTTAAGAGACTGCAGTGGCTCAAGCGGTTAAGATGCTGAAGTTGACGACTGGAAGGTCGGCAGGTCAACAGTTCGATTCCTGAGTACTGCAAGATGGAATGAGCTCCCGTCTTTGTCCCAGCTCCTGGCAACCTAGCAGTTTGAAAGCAAAGAAATTGCAAGTAGATAAATAGGGACCACTTCGGTGGGAAGGTAACAGCATTCTGTGTGCTCCAGTGTCTAGTCATGCCTGCCACATGACCACAGAAACGTCTGCAGAAGCAGACAGCGCTTGCTCTTTGGCTTTGAAAGAGAGATGAGCAATGAACCCTAGTGTCGGATACGACTGGCTTTCGAGCAAGGGAAACTTTTACCTTTACTATTAAGACCTGGAGCAGACTGTGGCTCAGATCACAACCTACTGATCGCAAAATTCAGGCTTAGACTAAAGAAAATAGGGAAAACACGGAGACCAGAAATATATCACCTAGACAGCATCCCTAAAGAATACACGGTGGAGGTGATGAACAGATTTAATGGCTTAGACTCGGTAGACAGAGTACCAGAAGAATTATGGGCGGAGATGAGGGACATCATGCAGGAAGCAGCAAAGAAAACCATACCAAAAGAAAAGAAGAGTAAGAAAGCAAAGTGGTTGTCTGACGAGGCTCTTAAAATAGCAGAGGAAAGAAGGAACACAAAAGTCAAAGGAGAAAGGAAAAACTACAATCATTTGAACACAGAATTTCAAAAAAAGCAAGGAGAGATAAGGAAAACTACCTAAAAGAACAGTGCAGAGAAATGGAGGAAAACAACAAAAGAGGCAGAACCAGAGATCTTTTCAAAAAAATTGGGGAAATCAAGGGAACATTCAAAGCAAAAATGACCATGATAAGGGACAAAGATGGAAAGTAGTTAGCTGATGCAGAAAAGATTAAGAAAAGATGGAAAGAATACACAGAGGAACTCTACAAAAAGGACCTCAACACTCCTGATAGTCACAATGATGAAGAAATTGAACTTGAGCCAGACATCCTGGAGAGCGAAGTCAGAAAGGCCCTAAAGAGCACTGCAAACAACAAAGCTAGTGGAGATGATGGTATCCCAGTTGAATTTTTCAAAGCGCTAAAAGATGACGGCGTCAAATTACTGCATTCAATATGCCAGCAGATTTGGAAAACAAAACAGTGGCCACAGGATTGGAAAAGATCAGTATACGTCCCAATCCCAAAAAAGGGCAATGCCAAAGAATGTTCAAATTATCGATCAATCACGCTCATCCCACATGCCATCAAGGTGATGCTCAAGATAATACAGGATAGACTTCAGCAGCATGTGAAGAGAGAATTACCAGAGGTGCACGCCGGTTTCAGAAGAGGCAGGGGGACTAGAGACCACATCACCAACATACGCTGGATCATGGAGAAAACAAAGGAATACCAGAAACAAGTTTACTTTTGTTTTATTGACTACACTAAGGCATTTGACTGTGTGGACCACAACAAGATGTGGAAAGCAATTAAAGAGATGGGAATACCAGAGCACCTCATATGCCTCCTGAGAAATCTGTACATGAACCAAGAAGCAACAGTTAGGACAGAACATGGAATAACAGAGTGGTTTGAAATAGGAAAAGGAGTAAGACAAGGCTGCATTTTGTCACCATGCCTATTCAACCTATACACAGAGCACATAATGCGCAGTGCAGGGATGGAGGAATCACAATATGGGATTAAAATTGCTGGGAGAAACATCAACAATCTGAGATATGCAGACGATACCACCCTAATGGCAGAAAGTGAGGAAGACCTAAAGAATCTCTTGATTGGGCTGAAGGAGGAGAGTGCAAAAGCTGGCTTGAGACTTAAATATCAAGAAAACCAAGATAATGGCAACAGGCCCAATCAGTCCCTGGAAAATAGATGGGGAAGAAGTAGAAGCAGTGACAGATTTTACTTTCTTAGGATCAAAGATCACTGCAGATGGGGATTGCAGCCATGAAATAAAAAGGCGACTGATTCTTGGGAGACAAGCAATGAGAAACCTGGGGAACATAGTGAAAAGCAGAGACATCACATTGCAAATAAAAATTAGAATAGTCAAAGCAATGGTTTTCCCAGTAGTAATGTATGGATGTGAGAGCTGGACAATTAGGAAGGCTGAACGCAGAAGAATAGATGCCTTTGAAATGTGGTGTTGGAGGAGGGTTTTGAGAGTCCCCTGCACAGCGAGGAGAACAAATAGGTCAATCTTAGAAGAAATTAACCCTGACTGCTCATTGGAAGGTCAAATAGTAAAGATGAAGCTAAAATACTTTGGACATCAAATTAGAAGGGAGGATTCACTTGAGAAGGCCTTGATGCTGGGAAAGGTGGAGGGCAAAAAAAGAAGGGGGAGGCCAAGGATGAGATGGCTAGATGGTATTGTAGACACAATGGGCACAGAACTGGGAGTGCTGAGGGGGATGGTGGAGGACAGAGGCGCCTGGAGAACAATGGTCCATAGGGTCGCAAAGGGTCGGAGTCGACTGTGCGACTGAACAACAATTATTTTATTTGAAGATAGTAGGCCACAAATACTATTTTGCAATAAAAAACCAGAATATAGACATGTTATTCATTACATTTTTATACCACCCATCTGGGATATGGACGGTGTACATGTTAGTGAGTGAATAAATGAAACATTTCCGAGTAAGGAATCTAACAAACCATTCCCAGTGGCACAAAACACACCTGAATATATCATGACCACGTACAACTTTAGAAATAACTTGAAAAAAGTTACAGTTAATCTGTGAAAGAAGTGAAGTTGTCCCTTTTAAAAATACAATTGTAACGATACCACAAAGAGGAATTAGTTACGTGGAGCTTGTTATATGTAACTTGCTACATCTACGCAATGACCTAGACTCATCCGTCCTCTCTTAACCTCCCCAGACTGTATATTTCCACACATCTTTGTGCCATCCCAGCATTGTCGTGGTGGTGGAGATTGTGGCTAAAAGCAGAAGACGGGATGGCACCCCACAGGACCTGTCATGTGGCTTTGGGATGCTCCACTTGTTTAACAGCCAATCTGAGCCAGCAAACCTTTCCTTGAAGGAAAAAGGGTATGTCTGTGGGTGCAAACTGGGTCATATCCTGATGTCTTTGAATGTCTGCATGCAAATCAAGGTTCACATGATAGTCGGAGAGTGAAAACTTTCTAGTGTCAGATGACACGTATCATATATTAAAATTCAGTGAAATAAGAAGGTCTTAAAAATCACATTAAACAGTGCAAGATTAAAATAGGCACCTTACAGACTAGCATGTTTTATTTGCCATAAACCTTCATAAGCTACAGTTCACAATTTTGTTTACTAAATAAGACAATAGTCTTTAAGGTATTACAGAATTCTGTTTTTTTATGCAGCAGAGAAACAGAGCTAATCAACATTATCCAGGGAAATTTGTTCAACTAGCTATCGCCCTATTTTAATCTTGCACTGTTTGGTGTGATTTTTAACACCTTCGTATTTCACTGAATTTTTATATATGCTACACATCGTCTGATGTTGGAGTATCGGGGGTGGGGTGGGGCATGTGGGAATCTGATAGGGATGAACCATAAGCCAAGTCCATGAGAGTGCACACACTCCTGTTTGGCTTTGAGTTTCCTCCCGAGAGATGTCCTGCATCCCTTTACTAGGTTTCAATATTTCCCTGAAAGAATGTCAGTACGCATGTAATCAAGGTCTATAGAGAGACTGATCATGCAGGCTTCACGAGGCAAGTATGCTCTCTTAGCTGCTCTAACCAATCAGAATCACGTACTGTAGCTTGCATGATTCTCACACGGTACCCTAATGTTAGAAACAATGTATGCCGAATGTAACCTATGGCTGAATGCTCTCTATTGTTCACTATGCAACCCATTTTGCTCCCTTTCTATTGAATGCACCATTGTTCCTGTATTCTTATCTGCTGTTGAATTTTGGCAATAAAAGATACTGGTTGGGGTTGTTCGTCAGAGCTCTCCCCAGGCAGCCGCCTGGACTGTTTCTCTGCCTGGGCATTTTCATGGTATCAGGATTTCCTCCTGCAACAGTCTGAAACTAGAAAATGTTCTTGCACTTCAATTCCCAGAAGCTCAAGTCTCTGTGAACCCACACAAATGAGTTTACTGTGCGTGTTCTTGGACGTCAATTCCCAGAAGCATGGAAATACCAGTCATAACAATATCAATCTCTTGTCTACTATATTTTAAAAATAGTATGATAATATATTCCTGTCTGACCAGGTTATCCTACTATGGTAATTAGAGTAGACCATACTGTATGGCAGTGATGGCAAACTTTGGCACTCCAGCTGTTGTTGGAGTTCAATCCTCAGAAGCCCAAGTCCCTGTGAATCCACACGAATGGGTTTACATTCAGTAAATTCACAGGGACTTGGGCTTCTGGGAATTGAAGTCCAACAGCTGGAATGGCAGTAAACCCATTTGTGTGGATTCACAGGGGCGGGCTTCTGGGAATTGAAGTTCAAGAACAGCTGCAAAGGTTTGCCATCACTGCTGTATGGTATTACTCTATGGTAATAGAGTAGTAATTTCTGACACAAAATTATTATAATAGAGTAGGCGTATGGCGTATGCCAGTGACTCACTACTGATCGTTAGGTAGTGGTTAACTAACCTGACCACCCTGAGGACTAACAGCCTTGGATGTGGTGAAGTCCACAGGGAAGGGTAATAGTCCACAAGTGGATTAAATCCCACTTCAATCCCTCTTAATGGAGGGCAGCATTTATTTATTTATTTATTCATTCTTAGATTTTTATTCCATCCTGGTCTGGGGCTAAGAGTGACTTTGTGTGCCAAAAAGGCTCAGGAATAGAAAGTAATCTGTGGACTAGGATCAGTGATACTATATGGGTGTCATGCAGCTATGCGAAAGGCAAATGAAAGGCCACTGCATTATATTCTCAGGGCAGTCTTCATGGCTGATGGCCATGAGGGTTGCCAATATTCAGATTTGGATATGGCAGAAGAAGAAGAAAATATATTGTTGTTAAAGTTGTTGGAGTTCTCTGGTTTAATCTATTATTATTTTTGTTCTGACCTGCCTCTTTCTTTCACAGACTCCAACTGTATCATGGGACTCCACGTTCCCTCTTGCACCCTCTGCTTCAGGAACCGATAGAAAGTAGGTCGATTTTCATATACTCTGTGCTTAGTGTGACATATGGAAGATACTAAACCCAGAACATTTTGCAGTAAGATCTGCAGAATATGTCTGAACATGCACTGAGAAGGACCTTATGATGGCAAGAGGAAATGCTGTTGAGTTTGCCAATATTGGGCAGATGTCCTTTAGCCATTTTTAATTCTGTTTTGTTTTAAATGTGTTAATTTTAGCTTTCTATGTTCTTACATGCTGGTGGTGCCTCTGAAACGAATAAAGAAAGAAAGGGAATAAATGGAGGGAGAATACATCTGGGCTGGGGGGAGGAGGAGAATCATCTCTTCCATTATCTTTCTTTCCCACTTCTTTAGAAGTCATTTCCAAATTGTAAATGGCCTCATAAGGGACACAAATGAAGCCAATGTTTATCTATGCAAAGGGTTTGCTTGGTCTGTCTGTTGTACCTCTTCATGGTCACGTGTTCTGGCTATGCACCGGTACAGTATATTGCTATTGCCTAATTCTAGCCAACCTGTTCTGCAATACATAATTCGGTCTTACGTGTTTTTTTACGTAAAACCATTCCTAACAGGCAGAAAAGCATGACCCACCAGTGGCTTAGTGGTTAAGATGCTGAACTTGGCTATTTAGCCAGTCTGTAGTGAGCTTCCCTACCACATATACAGTTCCTGCAAAGGCCAAAGTTCTGGGACAGAGGCAAGGGTGAAAGGGAAAGAGAAGTGAAGAAGAGGACAAAATGGGGGCCTTGTGAAAGTGGAGGTTTCTTTATTTAATATATTTTATGCTGCCATTCTGGGAACTGCTAAAGGCACCGTGCACCGGTTCAAGAAACAAAAATGAAATTGGCATCTTGAAACATCGAAAGGTTGACACTCAATATTAAAGAATCACATTGACATTTCTGAAAGAGAGAAAGGTGTGATGGATGCAGCTTGTCACCATAGGAAGCAGAACCTGTTAAAAATTGCCCCTTCTACATGCTGAGTCAAGATTTGGCCTTTGTTGGTTCCCCGAGCTTATTATGTGAGATGAACTGCTGTTCTGCTGCACCTTTACAAAAACATTCTCTCTTCTGATTCTGTAGAGAGCAAATACCTGACTCTGGTCGATGGCAGTCTCTTGCAGTGCACGTTGCAGCCACACCCAACCTTAGAGGTTGTGTATCACCTCCTGCCAGAGAATATTCCCCTGTCAAGCCTGCAAAGAATCCCTGGGGTCTTAGCAACACATGAAGGTACGTCACAAAGCAGAGGCGAGTAGCACGTTTGGTTCCTACCTTGTGGGAGAAGAGAGCAAACTTGCTCCGTCTTCTATGAGACAGTTCATCATATATTTATGAATGGCTGTCCTATTACCTCTCTCTCTCTCTCTCCTCTTTTCGAAGCTAAAGATACCCAGTTCTTTCAACTATTCCCCTTAGGGCAGGGGTGGCCAATTTTCATGCTCCAGGTACAGTGGAGCCTCGAGTTATGAAATTAATGCATTCCTCGGGATGTTTTGAATAAAGGAAATCCATATCTCAAAGCGCAGTTTCCCATAGGAATGTGGCAGCCCGAGTAGTGATCGGGTGCAGGCGTTATGCCCATACCTTGCCCCTGCTCCAGGAGCTGCACTGGTTACCAGTTTGCCTCCAAGTGCAATTCAAGGTGCTGGTTATGACCTTTAAAGCCCTATATGGTAGTGGGCCAGGATATCTAAGAGACCGCATCACCCTAAGGATATCTGTCCGTCCAACCAGAGCTGACCAGATGGGCTCCCTAATTGTTCCATCATCTAGGGGAGCTCATCTCTGGAACAAGAAAAAGGGCCTTTTCCGTGTCCGCTCCGGCCCTTTGGAACCTCCTGCCAGTAGAGCTACGGCTGCAGACGGAGCTGCTGCCATTCAGGAAAGGACTTAAGACCTGGCTGGCGGGGCAGGTGTGGGGCCCATTTCCTTTCCTCATCTACTCTCAGTCGTTGAAAGGTGGTAGGGTATATATGAAACTAATGAACAATTTCCCTCTAAGTTCTGGGCACTTGAAGTGGCTTTTGTTGGATGTGTTACTTTGAAGAAAGCCACCGACCTCCAAAGTTAAAACTCTGGCACTTCTGTTCTTGCTTGTTCTCTTTAACCAAGGCAGTTCAGCAGTAAATACTACTTGGTTACTGGACATAAAAGAGCCAGAGGCCTGAAATTGGCTTCAAATGGGCACTTCCAGCCAAATGTACCCTGTAATTTGATACTCTGAAGCTTCAGATAACAGCCTGCCTGAAATTGAGAAGGTATATTTGGCTCCCCAAATTGAATTAAGTCAGATTCTAGTGTTAGCAAAGCTAATTTGTAAGAAAGATTTTGTTCCCCGGCACTTTCCGCGGCTCTTAAATTGCACCAGTGGCCAAAGACACATAATTTCATTCTGTTGCTGGATGCTTTGTTTGCGCACCTACTAACTATATAAATAGGGTAAGGCTCTGTAATGCTCAGTTATAGATCTTGGGGAGGAGACGGAAGAATCTTAATCACTAGCCCTTTTGAGAAAAATGCTAGATCCCATCATTCTCCATCTCTGGCTCCTTTTGGGAGAATTAGTTCACAAATTCTGAATGTGAGCTAGACAGTCCCAGAAACCACCCTGGAATAGATAATGCTGGGGTGGTAGTGCTAATTTTTCTTTCTCTCTTTCTTTTATAAATGGTAGAATAACCTCCAACAGAATGTTACAGCAATGAGTATTTGTGAATTTGCAAGATTTTTCTCTCTCTTCCTCTCCCTCACACACACACACACACACACACACTCACTCACTCACTCACTGACAGACAGTCAGTCAGAGAGAAGGGGTGTAAAATAAAAAAGTTTACCAAACTTTCTTGCCTTTTCTGCCTGCAATGCTTTACTACCACATGTATGCCAAGTCCCCTCAATCCAGGCATTCTGTAAAGGCAAAACGTTATAACAGGGATTCCCAACCTAAGGCCTTTGGGCCGGATGTGGCCCACGGCACTGTTTCATGTGCCCCCACCCCTCCAAGGGTATGCGAGAAACAAAATGGCTGCCCCTTTGAAGCTGTTGGGACAAAATGGCTGCCTCCATCATGCAGGCAGGGCAAAATGGCCGTCCAGCCTTCAAAGCTGATTAAGAGAGCATGACCTGGCTTCCGGCTTGAAAAGGTTGGGAATCCCTGCTTTATAGGGAGGAGTTGAGCAATATTTTGCCTCTTTCTTCATTTAGATCTGCATGTCTGACGACATTTCGTTATTGTCATTCCCTGTTCTATTAGGTAGTTATACTTTTCTCTGGGTTGTTCTGTTACTTGTTCTGTCAGGGTGGGCAACCCTTCTGTGCAGGAAGGGATTAGCCAGATGGAGGCAGTTTCCAGGGAATGCCTGAGTGTCCTTGTAATACTTTACACTCTTTATGGAGGCTTCTTCTTCCCCTTATTCCTGCCAGGTACTGGACATGGTGGTGTGTGTTTGTGTGGGCACTTAAGTGCTGAGCATTTTCCTGAAGGAAATGGTGAGCCACTGTGTGAGACAATGCTGGACTGGATGGGCTGTGGCCTGCTCCAGCAAGGCTGTTCTTATGTTCTTATGTTCTTACTACCTGTGCAATGTCCAGTAAGCGTTTCTGCGGGGCAAATGCCCTGACTGCCAGCGAGTCTAGTACCGCTCCAATGTACTCTACTCGCTGTGAAGGTTCCAACTTTGACTTGGTAAAGTTGATCCTGAGGCCAAGACTCTCCATGAGATGAACAGTGTATTCTGTGTCCCGAATGGCAGACGATCTGGTGGGAGAGACTATCAACCAGTCGTCAATGTATGGGAAGACCCCGTTATCATGGCCCTTGTTAGGCGAGTTGGATGAAGACCGGCCACCCCATGCGGAAGACCTTGGCGAGGGACATCTCACAATGGAGCAAGGCGGTGATGGCCGAGGAGAGACCGGAGGACGAGGAGTAGGCGGTAGAGAACGACGCTGTTCGGACTTCGCCTCTTCTTTTTCTCTCCGTTTTTATCCTTCTTCTTTTTCTTACGGACAAGAAGCGAGGAAGAAGACTGGAGAGCCCATCCAGAAGGAGGAGCACTCATTGCGGTAGAAGTGGAAGGCGCAGCAGTGGGAGAGAGGGCGAGCTCCATCAGGTGTGCCTTCAGCCTGTTGCTCCGGTTCTGGACTGCCAGACGAGTGAAATTTTTACAGTGCACACAGGACTGGCTCTGGTGCGACTCTCCAAAGCAGAAGAGACACTGACTGTGTCCGTCCGAAGCCGGAAACTTTCAGGCAAGAAGAGCACTGTTTAGAGGCCGCAGCCATGAAAAATTCTTCCGAAGGAAGGCAATGGGGAACTTGGAACGTTCGAGAAGGCGAACAACCCTGCAGGGCCGGCCAGCCGCTACCCCCTTGAGGGGGGAAACGGTGACCGAAGCGAAGAAGGTAACTGAGTCCTCAAAGAAGAAACAGCACTGGGGTGGCAATCCTGCCCGGAGGAGAGTGCAAAAGCTTGCTTGAGACTTAATATCAAGAAAACCAAGATAATGGTAACAGGCCCAATCAGTCCCTGTAAAATAGATGGGGAAGAAGTAGAAGCAGTGACAGACTTTACTTTCCTAGGATCAAAGATCACTGCAGATGGAGATTGCAGCCATGAAATAAAAAGGAGACTGATTCTTGGGAGGCAAGCTATAAGAAACCTGGGGAACATAGTCAAAAGTAGAGACATCACCTTGCAAACAAAAATTCGCATAGTCAAGGCAATGGTATTTCTGGTCGTAATGTATGGTTGTGAGAGCTGGGCCATTAGGAAACCTGAGTGCAGAAGAATAGATGCCTTTGAAATGTGGTGTTGGAGGAGAGTTTTGAGAGTACCCTGGGCAGCGAGGAGAACAAATAGGTCGATCCTAGAAGAAATCAACCCTGACTGCTCTTTAGAAGGTCAAATAGTAAAGATGAAGCTAAAGTACTTTGGACATCAAATGAGAAGAGAGGACTCGCAGGTTGAGGAGGAGGGTGGAGGACAGAGGTGCCTGGTGAACAATGGTCTATGGGGTCGCAAAGGGTTGGAATCGACTGTGCAACTGAACAACAACAACTTGGTCTAATTCATGTGTCCTAAACTAAATCAAGTGTGCTGAATCCAACTATGAGGTCCGATTCTAGGACATCAGGATATTAAGTTAGCAAATCTCACCCTCTTGCGTTGATCACACCGTGTATATTTGCCACAAATATAGCAAAAATTGTCTGGTTTATTAACACAGCTGCGCCTACTCATCTTTAGCTCAAAACAGACTTACTGTGGCCTAGCTGTACTATCCAATAAGATCTAGAGACAAGCCCTTGGTCCATCTCACCTTATATACCTATTTCTAACCTCAGCTCAGTGACCTGCCCAGGCATGCCCGGCTGCTGCTAGAACATGTATGCCACCAGGGGACGTGATTCAGCTCAGGCGGTAGCAGGCATAGTGGTAGCTGCAACTGTTATAATCTTCCCATGTAAAAATATATTACCTGATTACTGACCATTTAAACAACTATAGCATGCCTTAAAATCTGTGCATGATATGCAAATTCTGAGTTCAGATTTGGAATCAGCACACTCGATATCATGTAAATCACATGTGTTATTCCCAGTAGCACAATCGTTTTTGTGCAGTGTTATGTATAGCTAGCCATGTTTCTTGTAACTAACTAGTCACGTCTGAGTTGTATTTATTTCAATATCCCTGCAGAGGTGCTTGTTCAGAATCACACGGTCTCAGCTTTCTAGTGGTGGGGGCTTA
Organism: Bradypodion ventrale; assembly: GCA_035047345.1. Classification (NCBI taxonomy): domain Eukaryota; kingdom Metazoa; phylum Chordata; class Lepidosauria; order Squamata; family Chamaeleonidae; genus Bradypodion; species Bradypodion ventrale. The sequence goes on along the minus strand of JAWDJE010000017.1, from coordinate 14,094,829 downwards.
GTTTGGGAGATGGCTGGGAAGCGAGGAAGCTTGATCACTCGCCCCCTTCTGACAGATTCATCCATCTCCCACTTCGCTGCTGTTTCAGACACACAACTTTCCAAGCGAGGAAAGGCTTAGTAACCTTGCCGCTTCTAGCAAAGTCACTTGGGTGGCTGTGCTGAGTGTCAAGAGTCGGTCACACCTCCTCGGCCTCTATTAGTATAATAGAGATGGATGCGCCTTGTGGGTGAAGAGTGACTTGGGTTCTGTGGAGCTGTTGACACAGCACAGAAGAAGGGAGGACTGAGCCTGTTTATTTCACACCCCACCACCTCATCCTGCCTTGCTAAACACATGCTGTGTTGTACACTCAATACAGATATCCAAAGGTTACTTTCAAGTAATTTACTGTTTCTAAAAATCTGGAGTATTTTTTTCCGGGTCAGCTCAGAAGAATCAGTCTGGCCAGGTTATCCTACTATTGATTGATTTGATTTTTTTTAAAATTTGTACCCCGCCCTACTCAGCTTGTAGGCTGACTCAGGGCGGCTTCCAACATAATTAAAGATACAATATAACAAAACTAAAATGTAGTAAACATACAAAATATCAATAAAAAACCAATAACCACAAAAAGTACAATAAAAAGTACAAAAAATAACCACAAAAAGTACAATCGATACAAAAATGCAATGAACAAAATTCCTGTAAAAACAGCATATAAACAGAGTATCAACAAACCCTGAAATACAGTATCAGAAATAGAGCAATCAGGAAAATATACATCATAAATACAATAAGTCCATAGGGAAAGGTGATGGTCTCCAAGTGAATTAAATGGTCCGACTTGAATCCCTCTTGATGGAGGGCAGCAGCTTCATCCATCCTGGACCAGAAAGTGACTCTCGGAATTGGATCAGTGGCACTATGGGTATCACACTGTGATGAGGAAAGCCAATGGAAGGCCAACTGCATTATATGGTTCCCAGGACAATCTTCATGGCTGATCACAACAATGCTAGCCAATGTTCGGAATAGATGGAGCTATTGTTCAAAAGAAACAGCTACCTTGAGGTGTCAGAAAGTCCTTTAAGATTAACCAAAAGTGGATTCACAAGGATCAAGCTTGTCTTGAACTGGGTCAGAGGTACGGGTGTTACACTGCGATACAGAAGGCCACTGCATCCTCAGGACAATCTTCATAGCTGATCGTCATGATAATCGCCAATATTCGGTGTCTGATACGGCACAAGAAGCCGCAGCTCAGAAGAAGCAGTCAGCCATCTCTTCCTCCGTCTTTTGTTTCACTCACATCCCCTTCCCAACCATCATCTGAACTCATTTCTCCCTTCTCTGAGCCAAAACCCTTGTTTTATAAGTACCACAAATGTTTTTTATTTTTATTTTTTGCTTCTAATCTTTATTGCCAGGCCCCTTGTTAAGCCTATCTTATCGACAGCTTCCCTGCATTTCAGTAATTGGCGCTGTCATTTTGTAGTTGTCAGATTTGTAACAGTAGCGATACCAACAACCTGGCTGGCTGTGAAAGAATATGTAAAACAACAAGATCCGTTAAAAAATGTTCCAGGTATGTCTCTTAGCCTTCATGTTTGTGGTTGGCATTATACGTTGCAGAGGGACCAGAATAAGTGGATGATTGTGATGCAACTTCTTCTTGACTGCAACCCCCCCCCCCCGGGTGTGTGTGAATATCTGAACCAAAGGGAGAACAGCTGTTCCCATGTTCTCCTGGTGTGCTTTCTTGGAATGATTGAATGGTACAGTTTGTTGCCTAAAGCATCTTCTGCAGTAGGACTCAAATGTCATCAGCAGTTTTAGCATTCTTTCTGATTGTTTACAAATTGTTTTAAATGCGGCAGGGGTGGGAGGGAGGTGTTTTAGTCTTTTCTTCAGGAACAGGATTTGATGCACCTTTTTGCTCTCCCCCCCCCCCCCCCAGGCCCTGTATAAATACTGCAGGCAATATAAAGAAAGGGCCACTGAGAAACTAAAGTGCAAAAGTAACAGACATTGTGGAGGGAAGGGACATTTCAGTTGTGGTGAACTGCAGCATGGGTTCCATGTTTGTCTTTGTGCCGGAGACCAACACAAAGTACACATGTAGTGTAAACTGGTAGCACTGTTGGAAGAAAGAGTGAAAGATTTAGAGGAGTAGGTAGCCACACCTAAGACTATAAGAGAAGATAAAGAGTCCATAGATGGATCTCTTTTGAGCTACAGCAGCCAAGAAAACCATTGGAGGTGGAAGGAGAACAGGACAAAACATAATGGAAGAATCAGCATGGATCAGATCCAGGATCTATGGCCCTCCTTCATTTGGAGCTTAACAGGAAAATAGTAGCAGCAGACGCCAAGAGAACTAAGCAAGAGAAGGACCATTGACAGCCTCTGAGCGGAGATGAGCCTCAAGTCCTCCAGCTCAGATCCAGGACGAGCTTTTGACATGGCTGTGAATGAAGCCAAGCGTAGAATGACAGGATGCCTCTAACCTACACCAGTTAGGAAAATATACCCTCTTGTTGGTATGGCTCCACTTAAGATGAAGAGAGAAGTAGCAGTGGATGCCGAGAGAACTAAGCAAGAGAAGGACCCTCGACACTCTCTGAACGGAGATAAGCCTCAAATCCACCAATTCAGATCCAGGAAGAGCTTTATGGCAAGAACAAACATTCTTGAGGGTACATTAGAGCAAAACCAAACTAGAAGGTGGAGGGATAACATTACAGGAGGATTTAGCTAAAGAACTCAACCTCCCCTACGTCACTTGGAAGACCCCAAACAGGCTGAGGGTTGGAATCCCTAAATAAAAGACCAACAGTGGGGGCTGCTGGTGGACAACAACATGTGCTGTGTGAATGTGAAGACACAGAATCTGGCTCATTGACTGGTCTGCTGATAAATGCCAGAAACCTGCACCAGTGAGGACTTAAGTATGGCCAACTTCAAAGCCAAGAAAGTGGCTTCATTTAGGCAGTCCAGGGTTTGATCTGATCGGGACTCAAAAGAAGCCGACGATTATGGGTAATAATCGCAGTAAGGAGCAAAAGAAGGAGAAGACACTCTTCACCAGTGGAACACCAAAACCTCTTTCAAGGTCTTGAAGAAGAGTCTGGCACACAAAAGATTATGTCAGAAAGTCCAGGTTCATCTTTAAAATGCCTTGAAACCCAGTGTCATTTTTGTTATGATATATAGTACAGCATCAGGTGCTACACAATGATCCTCCTCACCAAGGCATACGTCAGTACATTTCTTTTAAAAAAAGATTTATGGATTGTTACTTTCAAGAGGAAGAGAAGACAAATGTGAGCATATCTCCCATGTTGTAATTATTAAATTACCACAATGTGCCTCTCCAATAGCAATGTTTACACAGTATTTATTTCAATAGTTAATAAGCAAATGTAGAGTAGACACTAAATTACAGAAATGTGTCTGCAGTAGCAATTGCTGCAATTTGTTTTCTCGTAATTGAGAAACACATTTCATTTCTCTCATAAGTCTTGAGAGTAGAGCCTCTATTACCGTGGTTTATTAGTTTAGCCAATGCTGGCAATCTCAAGAATTTTGCTCAGCCGGCTGGAGTCAAAGGCCATTGCATCCATTTTCCAATATTGTACTGAGATTGCTTCAGTTTCTACTTACAGAAATCCTACCTCCATCTTCCCTATTGTCATAAGTGAATCGCCTGCTACACTCAATGACGCTGCCAGTGGATTATAAATTATGGTTGCCTCAAAATGTCAGTGGAATCGGTTCCATACAGCCTTCTAGCATTATTGTCCTTTTGCATATTTCTTTCCCCCAGCAATGAATATTGATTCTCACAGTCTGAATCCCCGCTGTTTTGAAAATTTTTAGGTGATAAACATGAATAGCACTTGTATATATTCATGTGATAAAGATGAATGGCAAGTGTGTGATTCGATGTTTCTTTACATATTAAAACAAAATGACATAGTGTGTGCAGAGACCCACATTTATTCAAGAATCTGAAGCTTTGGGTTTCTAACCTCCCCCCCCCCCCAATACTAGTAATAAAACTTTTTAAGAGCTAAGCAGTAGCCCAGTATCCAAAATAACAATCGGCAGTTATCAGAAGGGACTGTGTTGGTTTAGTGGTTAAGATGCTGAACTTGACAACTGGAAGGTGAGTGAGCTCCCATCTCTGTCCCAGCTCCTGCCCACCTAGGAGTTCGAAAGCAAAAAATTGCAAGTAGATAAATACCACTTCAGTGGAAAGGTAAACAGCATTCCGGGCACTCTGGATTCTAGTCATACCTGCCACATGTCCATGGAAACGTCTGCAGATGCAGACAGCGCTGGATCTTTGGCTGTAAACAGAGATGAGCACCGTACGCTAGAGTTGGATATGACTGGCTTTCAAGCAAGAGTGACCTTTACGAGGTATCAAAAGCAGAGGCCTGGTTTTCCCAGGCTACGGTAAAATATTTTTTAGTGCTGGAATGGCCACGTCTAAGATTGTAGGTTTCTTCTCTGATTCTTCTTCTTTCATGTCCCAATCAAACCCTCGACTGCCAAAATGAAGCCACTTTCTTTGTTTTGTCGTTGGCCAAACACAAGTCCCCACCGGTGCATGTTTCTGGCAGTCATCAGCGGACCAGTAAATTAGCCTGGTTCTGTATCTCCACATTCACAGCATGTGTTGTTGTCCGCCATCAGCCCCCACTTGAGCATGTTGGTCTTGCATTTAGGGACTCCAACCCTGATAGCTTGCAGGCATAGTACAAACAGTTATAAATGTGAAGGTAGGTAGGTAGGTATTGGGATCTGAGGCAGCTTCGGGGCTCCATCTGTTAGGGAAGCAGCTCTGATTAGACCCACAGCCTGCTGCAACTGCTAAAGCCCTGCTGAACTCCACCTGTGAGTCCTGGGAGAAGAGCTATAGAAGAACCATCTCCTTTTCTGACCTAGAAGCTGCCTCAGTAATAAAGGCTCCTGGATTTGTTGTGGTGCTTCTTGTGATCTACCTGTTCTTGCTCTAGCCCTAAAGGTGCATTTCTTCAGTTGCTTCCTTGGTTGTCTGATGCCTGGCCTGCTTGGACTATGTCTCATCTACTGGACTTGCCTTGTTCCTCTCTGGGCTCCTGGCTCCCAGCCCACTCTGGAGGCCTGACCAGGCTTAATCCTGCTCAGGCTCCAGCCTCAGACAAACTGATGCAATCAGAGTGATGCGATGAACCATTATCTTTTTACAGTGGCGAACTACATCTCCGTAAGTTCCACCTTACTGCTTCATGTTCCTGACCTGGGCACAATGACCACCTCTCTTCTAACAGTCGTTGCTTCCCTTCATGTGGAAGACAGAAGCTTTCATTTGGCTGCCCTGCCCTAATCGGCGATTCTCTTTTTCAGGGGATCCCTTTCAGAAGCCGCGGCTCATGAAGACAGTGATGTGGTACTTGGAGAAGCTTTCCATCCACCTGTACCCATCGCTGGAGAAGTTTGAGGAAGAGCTCCTAGACTTGCTCATGAGTGACCAGGTGCATTTGCAGGCAGTGGAAAAGCCACAGTTCAAAAATGGAAAGGATGAAATCAGGTGTACATGAAAATGTGTTCAATAACATTTGCATCTCTAATTTATTTTATTTTATTTATTTATTACATTTTTATACTGCCCATTTGGGGAATTTCCCACTCTGGGTGGTGTACATACAAATATCAAATAACACAACAAAACACATAACAAATGAAAAACAGACCAACCAAATATATCCCAAAATAAAATAAAATATTTATTTTAATTTCATTTTGGGATGTATATCCAATTGGCTGTATAAAAATGTAATAAATAAATAAAATAATATAAATAAATGTATTTATTTACCTACCCTGTCCAAGGTTTTAATGAGGGGTTAGGGTGTTTTATGGATATTTTAACGATTTATAGTTTTGAGGATGATTTTTAAACTGATGTGAGCCGCCTTGGGTCGCTGAGGCGAGGAAGGCGGCCATATAAATTCAAAAATAAATAAATAAAATAACTGATGTCTGACGGCACAGAGGATCAACTGACTGGCTAATTTATAGTTAAGTGGAATCCTTAAGCAGGAGTTCCCAGCCCACTAATTCATGTGGCCCACATCGATGCCACACCGGAAGCAGAAGCGGATAAATTTACGATAGCCGTGGACGTTTTTTATGGGAGCGTTTACGCCGGGGGAAAGCCATCAATCCGGCCTGCTCAGCTCTCTGAGGGGGCGTGGTCTGGTCCGTGGCGTAAAAAGTTAGGGAACCCCTGTTCTTAAGCAACATGAATATTGACCTTGGGTCTTTAAACTCAAAGTCATTCGTTCCTAGCCATTGGCATCAATATTTTTAGTCCCAGGAGTGGCCCAAGGCAACATACTGCCTGTAGTCATCCATACCTTTTCTTGTCTTCTTCCTAAAGCAGGCCAGCACATCTATAATTTAAGCTAAAAGAAAACGATACACACACACACACACATTAAATTGCTAAGCTAAGGTAGTCTACCAAATCCTGAAAAACTGTTTTTTCCTGACCTGTCTCAATTTTACAGCTTCAGGTGATTTATGGTTTCTCTTTCTTTTCATAATTTATCCTGCAATGATTTCTGTTTAGCACAGGTTATTTTGTAATTTTCCCTCTGTTTTGTAGTGGGAAGATTCATGCTTGTTACAAAAGTGGCCCCTCAGACACACAAGGTCTCTCGGGCTTTCCAGCAGCCAGTGTGTGCTTTTAGCAGGGACCATAAACATCTCTGGATATTGACTAGAAAATGTTTGGCAGAGACCTGATTCACAAGGACTGGAAAACTTTTCTTAAAAAAGCAAATGAAACAGATTAGCAAAATATAGGTTTCTCTAAAAAGTGGGATTGATTCCTGAGTACTGTACGACGGAGTGAGCTCCCATCTCTGTCCCAGCTCCTGCCAACCTAGCAGTTTGAAAGCAAGACATTGCAAGTTGATAAATAGGTACCACATCGGTGTAAGGTAAACTGCGTTCCGTGCACTCTGGTGTTGCGGCATGCCTGCCAGAGGTCCACGGAAACGTCTGCAGACACAGACAGCACTGGCACTTCGGCTATGAAACAGATGACCACTGAGTCGGATACAACTGGCTTTCAAGCTTTACTCTTTACCTAAAAAGTGCCACATCCTATACTAGATTGTCTTCTTCTTCTGTGTCTAGGCCAGATGTGAAACTGCCAAAATGAAGCCAACTTTTGGTGAGTTCATACTGCAGTTCTGCTCGCCTGACCTGGTGTGAGAAAGATTAGCTTGGCAACACAAGGTTGCCGTTACCTGGGTACACCCGATTGTGGTTCAAAAAGACCACAATCTTCATGGAGGCTCTTTCTGTGTACCCCATACTAGAGGTTTTTTTTATCATGCTAGAAGCACACAAAGGTGCTTTCTGCATTGAAATGATTTTTGCTGGAGAAAGTCCAATCAGGGGGCGCCCGGATGAGGCTCCTTTCATGTCCCCAAGATATTTCCCCCACCCAAGTGGTCCCTATTTAACTACTTGCAATTTCTTGCTTTCGAACTGCTAGGTTGGCAGGAGCTGGGATAGAGACAGGTGCTCAATCCGTCATGCAGTACTCGAGTCTTGAACTGCTGACTTGCCGGCCTTCCAGCTAACAAGGTGAGCTTCTTAACCACTGAGCCACTGCAGTCCCATACTAGATAATAAAGAGACTAGATTGTTTGTAAGAAGAATGGAATTCCTATTATCTGTACAGTAAGAGTGTGTTCGCTTGTCTGTTTGCATAAGAATTGCTTTCGAAATTGTTTCCCCACACTAGGAATTGTTTTATTGTCCTAGCTTTCCTTCTGACGAAGCGACAGATCTTAATCGCTTGTCTTGGTTCTGTCTCCCCACCTCACCCACGGAATGAGCAAACACTAACGAGCCTATACTGCAGGCAGCCTTGCCCGTGATTAATGAGCATGAAGAGTCACTTCTAAGTTTTAATGTTTGTGTACTGGAGCTTCTGTAATTTAGGAAGCAATAATGACCCGGAGGGCGAGCCTTGTTGATTTGTCAGAAACACAGTCGCTGTTCGGAGAGGGAAGATGAAAGACTTTAATATCCAGCAATCACTCTGGGGCAGCTTTCACTTTTATTAGTTTATGACATATTGCTGAAAATTACCACTTCCCCCTTCCTCAGAGCTCATCGGTAGTGTTTGGTCCAAAATGCAACGGCATTTAAGAAAGTCGCTGCAGCTGAAATTTTGGGCTGATGCCAATGTGTTGGAATCAGGAGAGAAAAAGAGAGAGTTATGTTTTGTTATGCTAGATGCCTGGTTTCACTGCTATTATGTTCTCGTGTCGAAGACCTTCCATTGAGGGGTAGAGTCTAGAGCAGTGGTTGCCAACGTGGGGCCCACGCCCCATGCGGGACTTCAGTTCCCAGAAGCTTAAGTCAGTACGTTGGCTGATCAGTGCTTTGGGGGAATTAACTTAGGCTTCTGGGAATTGAGGTCCAAACACCAAAGATTGGGAAACACTGGAGTCGAGAGCAGTGGTTCCCCATGTGTGGGCCCACATCTAACAGGGGTACTTCAGTTCCCACAAGCCTAAGTAAATACATTGGCTGATCAGTGCTTTGGGGGAATTGTCTTAGGTTCCTGGGAACTGAAGTCCAAAAGCCAACGGTTGGGAATCATTGGGTTAGAAGGAGAGGCCAGACGGAGTGTTCTGTGTGTTTTGGAAGCTGATTTTTTTTCTCCCCTGGATTTCCCCCAGGGTAACTCACTGCTGGATGGAAATACCCTCGCGGTTCAGGAACGAAGGCTGCACATTGGGGTGCACAATGGATTCTGCTTTGTGCAGCCCCCACAGGTGGTGGTGGTGGTACCAGAGGCCAAGGTGGCTCGGGGACTCACTGGAAGCATGCGCAGGAAACACGGAGCTGCTGTCAAACCCAGGTGAGAGGAGGAGAAAGTCCCATGCTTGTAGCTTTTTCTGCCTGTAGATTTGACTTGTGCTCCCCCCAAGTGGAGATGGGTGGAATCAAAGGGCTCAGCAGGGAAGAAAAGTACCTTTTAGCTTCAGTGTAGATCATATCTTTTTGTTTGAACATGTGCTTGACCCTCAGAACAGTGAGAAAGAGTAGGTCAAGCCATCCCAGAACTAGGCTAGGCCAAGCATCATATCCAGACCTCCAGAAAGGAGTAGACAAGGTGGATGAAGATCCCAACGTTGGATCAATACTCCAGGAAGGAGTTGCAAAAACGATCGAGCGGCAGATGCATTCATAGCTTCACAAAGTAATTGCTAAGTGCCAGGACGGTTGTGGCCAAAGTAAAGAGGAAAAGTATACGTTAAAAAAAGCAACCTTGCAAAGTTCCTGAAAGCAGAATTTTGACAAGATTTACAAAACCCATACAGAAGAGAGCTAGCCTGGTAAACTGTCCTGCAAAGGAAATACTTTTGATGGGATACAGTTTGTTCTGCTGTTTTTAAGTGGAAGCGAAGACAAGACGAAGTTCTTCATGATCTGAAAGGTAAACCATATTGAGTTGAATGTTGTTTTGCTGACTGACATTTAATAGTGGAGTTCCCCAGGAGGCCAAATGTGATGAGTTATGTTGACATTCCCGACAGCTTGGAGGGTCAGGCGCTAGTCCTACGGAGCCGCATCCACTTGACGGAGATGGTCCCTCACCCGGCCTTTGGCGTGGTCTTCCTGCTGGAATATGTCTTCTCTGTGGCTAGTGGACCGGATGGGAAGGTAGGAATTGCCTCTGCCTCTGACTTATCCACTTTTTAAATACCTAGATCAGTGGTTCCCAAACTTGGGTCCCTATGTATTCCTGGACTTCAATTCCCAGAAGTCTTCAGTATTGGCTGTGCAGGCTAGGGTTTCAGTGAGCTGCAGTCCTCTTTGGAACAATGGTGTTCTGTGGAACAAAGTTTGGGAAACGCTGATCTAGATAAGGCAAAGAAGGTGTCATTACATAGTTATGACTCCTTCTTGCCATTCTTGACTTCCCAATATGTCCTTAAGTTCTCCATCGTGTTGTTTCTGAACTTGTCTAAGCCTTTCTTAAAGCTGTCAAGACTGACAGCTGTCACCACTTCTTCTGGCAGGGAGTTCCATAGACCAGTAATCCTCTGGTCAGTTGCTCCTTGAAGCTTGGGGGGTTTGCTGGCGAACCATCCCAACAGTACCCTCCTCTTCCGCATTGTCTGTATCCACTGGAGTAGCGCACTGATGCAGTTGGACGGCTGACTCTCCTCGGGCAGGAGCAGCAGGTTTGGCATGGAAGATTTTTACCCCGGCGTGTGCAGCCTCGGATGCCAGAGCCTCTTCCAGGACCTGGGCAAAAGTCAACCTATTTCTCTTCATCAGCCGCCGCTGAGTAGCTTCGTCCCTGAGGCCCACGAGAAGCCGGTCTCTTTGGGCCTCCTCCAGGTCGTGCCATTGGCATGGCACGGCAGCATGTCGAAGAACCGCAACGTACTCGGCGACTGACTCCCCCTCCTTCTGGTCTCGACGGTAAAAGGCAACCCTGGCTGTGAAGATGGAAACGACGGGCTTGAAATGTTCTCGGAGCACTGCCAGGATGTCGGCCAATGTGGCTTCCCTCAGTGCCTGTGGCAGCAGCAGATGCCTGGCCAGCTCAATCGTGGGCAAACCACAATCGCTGGAACAACGCCTTCTGTTGCCCTTCGTCCTCAATCTCCCCAGCGATTACAAAGTTCTCGAACTGGATCTCGTACATGGGCCATGACTCCGGCTTCGCAACGTTGAACGGTCCGATAGAAGATGCAGTAGCAGCCATATCCCACCTTCGTCGCCAATGTTAGATTCTCGCAAGAAGTAGGCTAGGTAGCAGAGTGTGGGTTAAACATAGTGATTCTTTATTCAGATCGGGAGACGAGACTGACTTATGTGGGGGGGTGGGGAGATGGTATCTTATATACAGAGGTTTTCCCATTCAACAACAAAAGAACATACCAGCGGACATTCACAGTTTACTACAACCATTTGGTCTCCTGCGCTGCTTTGAAATGCGCCCCTCCTTTTGAAGAGGGCGCCCCTCTGGCGGATCCACTTCACGCGATGTGTCCCTTTGAAGTGAGGTAACACTTGGACATTACAGTCTAGCACAGTCTATCACCCTTCCGATGTTCTTTCCTGAACAAGGAGGTGGCAATCCACGAGGAATACTTCTGCAGGCAGAACAGCCAAGAATCTTGTGTCACTTCAGAGACCAGGAAAGTTTTGTTTGTGTGTCGTTTTGCCATACGTTGTCTTCAGATGTATGGGGTGTAGCTTCAGTTGGTCAACACTTATTCACAGCTGAAGAGGAGTGGATTGTGACATGGAAGGAGAAGACAAGAAGATCAAAATGGTGATGGAGTTTATCAGAGGTAGTTAAAGGTCATTAATAAGCTATGGGGGTAAGAGATAGAAATCTTAATATCAGTTGTTGTGAATCATTGAGAAGTCCTTGATGGAGATAAAGGACCTCTAAGCAAATGAAATGGATGAATACTTCATTGGTGGGCAAAACTCTGTCTAAGCCAAGTACAGAAGAAGAGCTAGAGCAAGAATAGGCATAGCATGGCACATAAAGGGCATTTTTGCAGCCCCTAAGGCAAATCTCTAGGAGTGGTGTGTTGTGTACTGGTGATACTGAGAAACTTATCTTAGATAGTCACCTAAAATACCCCAATAAAGAAAATATGTCATTGTTAAAAATAAAATAGAGAGACAGACTAATATTTTAAAAATGATCCAAACTAGCCTCTTTTACAGCAGTGGTCAGCACCACTTGAGATAATGAAGCATTTGCCATCACCTTGGCCTATCTAATCAGTCCATTTATGTTAGATTTTGATAATAATGATGGGCAAGGATCAAGCTTAGAACTGGTGAGTGGACTGCTTCGAGTGTCTTAGGCCACAAAACTGAAACTGAACACAAGCCATTTGACTAAAATGGTGCAGCGCTGCTCCTTAAAGACACTGTAGACTCTTAAAGACACTGGTGGGGTCACATTTCAAGCAAATGTGAGTGACTGTTGCTTCAAAGCGATTTTTTTTGGTGATGTCACTATATCTCATGTTGATTAAATTCATAGTGGGCTGTGATGTATCACTAACCTTCACTGGGTCTGTAATCAGAACCAAAAGTGAAACAGAACTGAGAGTAAGCATCCTTTGTGTAGGCAGCTACCCAAACAGTAAGAGGAAGATATAATAATTGAAGTCACGTTGTAAGAAAACTCATCCTAGGTGTCATAATGGAAAGGACTTTGTGTCAGGAATTTGGCTGCCATGAAAAGGCCACCCCATCTCGTATGACAGTGATACTTTCTGTGGAGTACAAGAACAGAGGCTGTGAAGATTTATAGCATGTCACAAGGCTTATGCACATTGCACAATAGGCTCACATTGATTTTTAAGTCATTTTAAAGTTATTTAAGACTGGTAAACTTACAGCTTCTTTTGATCCAGTGCCAGATGCTTCTATCTTAGTTTGTAAAATCCGCTGTAAGTGGTATTGTCTTAATGGAAGACCAGCAGCTCAACAACCTTGACATGGATTCAGTGGTGGAATTGAAATGAACCCTCTGAATTGGACTAGAAATTCACTTAGAAAAACAAGGCATTTTCTATTTCAGATGTTAAACCTTTCCTGGGAAAGTGAACAGTCCTATAGCCATCTTTAAGTCAAGGTTTACCTCCGGGTACACTAATGAGTCAGGATGTGTTAAATTATGTTGTTAAGAGAATTTTCAGAATATATGAAGGAAATGCTACCCCCTGAATATGTATGTGTGTGTCATCTGATGTAGACAGACAGCATCAATTATTAGAGTACTTTTAAGTCCTGAGAGAGGGAGAAGAGGATTGCAGATAGTAGTGGTGACTTTATTGCTCCACTTAAGATCAGGAGATAAGTACTGAGAGAACTAAGCAAGATAATGACCCTCGACACTGAATGGAGATGAGTCTCAAGTCCACTGGCTCAGATCCAGGAAGAGCTTTATGGCAAGAACAAACATTCTTGAGGGTGCGTAAGAGGAAAACCAAACTAGAAGGTGGAGGAAGAAGTTCATTGGACAAGGAATGACATTAAAGGAGGACATGGCTGAAGATCTCAACCTCCCCTACATCGCTTGGAGGACCCTGAATAGGCTGAGGGTTGGGGTCCCTAAATGCAAGACCAACAGGCTCAAGTGGGGGCTGCTAGCAGTCAACAACACACAGTGTGACTGTGGAGAGAGACAGAGTCCGGCCCATTTGCTGGTCTGCCAATTGCTGCCAGAGACATGCGTTTGGGCAATAACAAAGTGAAGAAAGTGGCTTCATTTTAGCACTCCAGGGTTTGATCAGGACATGAAAGAAGTAGTAGTAGGAGGCAACAGATGTGAAAACCAATCTGATCAAAATCCCGCCAGGCATTCTGATCTCCTGTAACTGATCTATTGCTTTGTTTTGGTTGTTGGGAGTCCAACATTTGCCTGCTTGTGGTCTGATTGGTGAGACACAACCCCCACAGTGGGGACTGTGACTGAAACACTATCATGTGGTGTTCTTCTAATGATGTGTCATTTCCCACAACCTTTTGAGTTTAGAGTTCGACCCCTGGCATCCTTAGCTAGCAATTGCTAAGGAGATCAATTGGAAATTGGCCAAATAGCCCATTGGTGGATTTTGCTGATTGGTGGATTTTATCTTTCCTTGGCTATTGGGGAACAGTGGGAAGGCAGCAGGCTGAGGAAGGTCCATGAACAGGTTGAGATTCGATAGACGAGTGCTGCACGATGGATCTCGGGGAAATGAAAGAAGCCTCATTTGGACGTCCCCTGAGCAGAGTTTCTCCAGCAAAAATCCTTTCAACCCAGAATAATTTCTGACACGAAATTTATTATTTAGTGTTTTTGTTCTTAAGTGGGATTCCAGGCCCCCAATCCTAGAAACTCTTCATGCTCCCTCCCTAATTAAAACCAGAATTAAAGTTCTATAAACTACTGCAAATCCCACCTCACACTTCAATGTGGCACAGCGGTGATCCTGGCTGTGACAGCTATGGTAGTGGGGGTGTAGTCCCCTGGCAGGTACAATCATGTCACAAACGTGTCAGCTAGCAGTCCAGAACAGTTCTCCATTCAGGAACTGCAGGTGAATTAAGTGGGGTTGGGTACTCGGGCTATGCAACCGGCCAGTGCATTGTTCTATTATGGCCAACTTCGACATGAGTCCAACCAGCTGTGTTGTCGTATTTAAAATGGCTAAAGGAGCATACTCGGTCGGGCTATGCAACCGGCCAGTTCATTGCTCTATTATGGCCAACTTCGACATGAGTCCAGCCAGCTGTGTTGTCATATTTAAAATGGCTAAAGGAGCATCACAAACACGTGCCTCAGTCCCCCATGTACCATCAGACCTTGCTACGGTAGTGATAGGACCTCTCGTTGGCAAGAGGCTGCTAAAATTGTGTGGGAGATGGTGCTTCGATCCGCCATGTCAAACTAGACATGTGAAGTACGGATCAACCAAGTAAGTAAACCAGTACTATCTCCTTTCTTTGCCCTTTATGTTTCCATGGGCTATTGCAGTGCATTAATGTCCACACAGACATTACTTTCTTACCGAAAGTTGTTTCTCAGTTTCAGTTGGCTCAGGCCATATCATTACCAACTTTCTTTCCAAACCCCATTAATGCTCAAGAAAGGACATGGCACACTCTTGATGTCAAACGGGCTTTATTGTTCTACACCAGCAGGACAAGAGAGTTTCGCAAGTCTCAACGTCTCTTTATTGATTATAGGGGCAAGTCCAAAGGTGAACCCATCTCGTCACAGAGGTTCTCCAAATGGATCACTTCTGTCATTTACCTCGCTTACGAGGCTGCTTCTGTTCCACCCCCTCCTCACTTCAGGGCACATTAAACCAGAGCAGTTGCCACCTCCACTGCATTTCTGGAGGGTACCCCGCTGGAGGACATTTGTAAGGCTGCCACCTGGTCCAGACCTTCTGCATTTGTCCAGCACTACAAGATGGACACCAGAGCCACTGTGGATGCCAGACTTGGTTGTGTCATCCTTGCCAAAGGGCTCCAGGTGCCTCGTGGATTCATCTCATCCGACTGCCCACCTACCAAGTAAGTGTGAGCTTGCTAATCTCCCAATAGTGGGGATTCACAAACTATACGAAGGAGAAAGTTAAGTTGCACTTAAGTGCAATCTAACTCTTGGCATATCAACTGGCCTCCAAACCGGCTCAACTGCTGCGAGAGCCCACTCAACTAGGTCTACAGCCTTCTTGGAGGGTGTTCCCCTGGAGGACATTTGTATAGCAGCCACATGGTCAACACCCTCTACTTTTGTGAACCCCTACAAGGTCCCTTCAGGACACCAGACTGGGCCATTTAATCTTGACAGCGGGTCTCCGACCTCCCATATCTAAGCATTTCCACCAGACTTCTTCTACCTCTTCACATTATCTCATCAGTGACTGCCCACCTTCCAAGTAAGTGAGCTTGCTAATTTCCCATAGGTGTGGATTCACAAACAACACGAAGGAGAAAGACAGGTTGTACTTAACAGTAACTGTCGTTCTTCGAGTATGTTCTTTGTGAATTCACACCACCCACCCGTCCTCCCCTCTTGCAGCTACACTGCTGAGATGTCCAATTCCCTCCAGTGCACAGCTTTGACATTAACTGAGGGTAGAGGCACAAAATGGCACCGAGGGCGGGTGGAGATGGTGGGCGGTCCTATTCTAAATCTTATCCAATCAGCTCCACAGCTCCGAGATGGCTTCCACGCAGGCGCAGAACCCATAGTTGTGAATTCACAAACAACATACTCGAAGAATGACAATTACTGGTAAGTACAACCTGTATTTCCTATCAGCCACTGCTGTGAAAACTTTGGGAGGCTCTTCTTCCGGTGCCGTATCGGTTCCGGATATTGGCTCTCATTATGGCGATAGTCTTCCTGTTCTTCACTCCTGGGAACAGTTCTTCCAAGGACATGCCACACTAGTCTTTCAGGTTCTTTCACCATGAAGTTCATCTATGTCCCGGGCTTTCTCTCTCCCCAGGGATCTTTCCTTGCAATGCGAGTTGGAGTATTCCATACTTTATGTGTTTCCTCATTATGGGACCAAGGTATTGGAGCTATTTTTGCCCGATGGTCTTGAGTTCTTGTTTGGAGGCTCACCAGAGTGTAATTGCTACATTCATTACTTATTTACTTTCCTCTCCACCTCCAAGTTCAACTATTCCTCCTCCAACTTCACTCATTTTTACTTGTTCTCTGTTTCCACCAGTTTCTCCTTTAAAAAGTTCTTATCCTTTGTATTTACTTCATTGTTTGAGGCCTTCTTGTTAAGAACCCTTTTCTGGTGTTTTTTTAATGCCCCCAACTGGCCCATTTACCTGTGTTTGTGGAGGGAGACCTTTGGGCAACTGCGAGTTCCTCTAAGCCAGGGATCAACCTTTTAAAGTTGGGGACCTGGTCATACTCCCTCAGACAGTTGTGGGGGTTGGACTGGTGACCCCCCCCCCCCCCGCGCTGTATATGCTGCTGTAAAATGCATCCTCAGCTGTCGTAAACACATCTACAACAGCCACCAATGCATTTGCGGCTATTGTAAATGCGGACACGTTTACAGCTGTTTTGGCTGCTTCTGGCGGCAGCGGGAGTGAGGGTGGTGGGCCAGATTATTTGGCAACATGGGACAGATCTGGCCCATGGGTGATAGGTTGCCAGCCCTGCTCTAAGCCCTTAGATCCGCAAGTCTTGACGAAAAAGTCTTCTACACAGAAAAATATGGAAAAGCAAGCAACTAAATAGTTTTATCCGAGTCAGAACAGTCAATTTTGGAACCTCACAACGGTATTGAGTAATCATTTGAAGCTGAATAGTCACCACCCATCTTGAAATCACCTCTCTGGTTCCTCAACAGCAACAGCTTTAATTCTTGATAAGAAAAAGAAATTAGCAGAGAAAAAGCAAGTGGCCACCAAGAAGAAAAAGGAATCACGAGTCTCAACCCACTAAATCCAAGAGATTGAGAGAGCTCTATTTAGCACCGTCACTCCAACCACCGAGGGACATGGAAGATTTATTTTGTCTTGTTTCCAAATTTTAGGAAGTACAACCCCATATCTAAGTCTCATCACATTCATTTGATCTCCAGAATGGATGCAGTCAATACAAACTACCTTGCAGTATCTTTCACCACTAAGAAATAGCCCTGCATCATGACATTGATTCATTGGATTTTGCCACACCTGCAATCGCTCTACAGGAGAAATTTAACTTCTTTGTAAGAGTTCTGGAAAATTCCCTGCCTTCAAATGGATGCTTCCATAAAACTAAACGACAAACTCCCCATGCCTGTTTTGGACTGGCCTGTGTGTATATATTGAGGACTGTACAATGTCCCACATTGTTGCTATTTGCCTGTACCATCGGGCTTTTGTTCCACCATAGGTGAAAGACAGGTGGACTATTTTCAAAGGACGCTGTGGTTCTCACCCTGCCTGAATGACATGGCACCCCAGCATTGAGAAATTCCAAATAGGATCTAGCTATTTTAGGTCCCCACGTGGAATGCCATTGAAAGGCTTAACATACCCAGGCTTTTATTTTAGCAGCATATAGGAAGTGACTTTGGTATCAAATTTGGATACAGAATGACTTACACATGGGTGGCTATCAAAAGCTGGAAATGGAACAAAACCTGGCATACACTGATCACCTGTCAAAATCGAAATTGACATTGACACTAACACTCTAATGAGGTAGAGCAGCAAACCTCACACTGGAGTCGGAATCGATCAAAACAATCAATTGCCTTCAAAGCGTGTTTCAAAATGGAAACACCAAAGCAAAAGAAAGCACAAGGCTCAGCCCCCAGGAGACAACAGCTGACTCAAGTTTGGAGCAAGACACAAATACCGGTAATCTTCTGAACACCCAGAATCAAGAGCAGACCTATCAGTTTCAAGAAAACATGTTTCTAAAAGATCTGAGGGAGCTGTTATATCTGCACTAAAAATCAGGCCTCTGTGACATGAAGATCCAACATTTCAGGTTCAAAATTCTCCATATTCACAAATATCAGACCTGTCTATTGTTGTTCAGTCGCACAGTCGATCCCGACCCTTTGCGACCCTATGGACCATTGTTCTCCAGGCGCCTCTGTCCTCCACCATCCCCCTCAGCCCTCCCAGTTCTGTGCCCATTGTGTGTATAATACCATCTAGCCATCTTTGGCCTCCCCCTTTTTCTTTTGCCCTTGACCTTTCCCAACATCACGGCCTTCTCAAGTGAGTCCTCCCTTCTCATTTGATGCCCAAAGTACTTTAGCCTCATCTTTACTATTAGACCTTCCAATGAGCAGTCAGGGTTGATTTCTTCTAAGATTGACCTATTTGTTCTCGCTGTCCAGGGTACCCTCAAAACTCTCCTCCAACACCACATTTCAAAGGCATCTATTCTTCTGCGTTCAGCTTTCCTAATTGTCCAGCTCTCACATCCGTACATTACCACTGGGAATACCATTGCTTTGACTATTCTAATTTTTGTTTGCAATGTGATGTCTCTGCTTTCCACTATGTTCCCCAGGTTTCTCATAGCTTGCCTCCCAAGAATCAGTCTCCTTTTTATTTCATGGCTGCAATCTCCATCTGCAGTGATCTTTGATCCTAAGAAAGTAAAATCTGTCACTGCTTCTACTTCTTCCCCATCTATTTTCCAGGAACTGATCGGACCTGTGGCCATTATCTTGGTTTTCTTGATGTTAAGTCTCAGGCCAGCTTTTGCACTCTCCTCCTTCAATCCAATCAAGAGATTCTTTAGGTCTTCCTCACTTTCTGCCATTAGGGTGGTATCGCCTGCATATCTCAGATTGTTGATGTTTCTCCCAGCAATTTTTATACCATATTGTGATTCCTCTATCCCTGCATTGTGCATTATGTGCTCTGTGTATAAGTTGAATAAGCAGGGTGACAAAATGCAGCCTTGTCTTACTCCTTTTCCTATTCCAAACCACTCCATCATTCCGTGTTCTGTCCTAACTGTTGCTCCTTGATTCAGGTACAGATTTCTCAGGAGGCATATGAGGTGCTCTGGTATTCCCATCTCTTTAATCACTTGCCACATCTTGTTGTGATCCACACAATCAAATGCCTTAGTGTAGTCAATAAAACAAAAGTAAACTTGTTTCTGGTATTCCTTTGTTTTCTCCATGATCCAACGTATGTTGGCAATGTGGTCTCTGGTCCCCCTGCCTCTTCTGAAACCAGCTTGCACTTCTGGTAATTCTCTCTCCACATGCTGCTAAAGTCTATCCTGTATTATCTTGAGCATCACCTTGCTGGCGTGTGGGATGAGTGCAATTGTTCGATAGTTTGAACATTCTTTGGCATTGCCTGAATTTTGCAATCAGTAGGTTGTGATCTGAGCCACAGTCTGCTCCAGGTCTTGCTTTTGCTGACTGTATGGAGGTTCTCCATCTTTGGCTGCAGAGTATGTAATCAATCTGGTTTCGTTGTTGGCCATCTGGTGATATCCATGTGTAAAGTCACTTCTTGTGTTGCTGGAAGAGAGTGTTTGCTATGACCAGTGTGTTCTCTTCGCAGAACTCTATCAGTCTTTGCCCTGCTTCATTCTGCGTTCCAAACCCAAACTTGCCTGTTATTCCCTCCACTTTTTGATTTCCTACTTTGGCATTCCAATCTCTAATATAATTTGGATGTCATTTCTTGGTGTCTGTTTTATGAGGTGTTCTAGGTCCTCGTAGAACTGGTCCACTGTGGCATCATCTGCACCCGTGGTTGGTGCGTATATTTGGATCACAGTAACATTGAAAGGTTTGCCTTGAATTCTTACTGACATCATTCTGTCATTTTTGAGATTGTATCGCATTACTGCTTTTTCCCCTCTTTTATTGACAATTATGGCTACTCCATTTCTTCTAATGTTTTCTTGTACACAGTAGTAGATATGATGGTTTGCAGAGCTGAATTTGCCCATCCCTATCCATTTTAACTCACTGATGCCCAAGATGTCAATGCTTATTCTTTCCATCTCATTTTTTACCACTTCCAGTTTACCTTGCTTCATTGATCTCACATTCTATGTCCCTATGCCGTATTGTTCCTTACAACATTGCATTTCTCCTCCCCCTTTCCTGTCCCTCCCCTTCCTCAACTCTGTGGTGTTAAGCATCCTGTATCATCTAGTCTGCTCCTTTGTTTTGCCTTTTGTTTTGGTCAATAGGGTTTTCTTGGCAAGCTTTGTGGCGTGGTTTGCCGGTTTCTACGCCATTTTTCTAGCATCATACATCATATCACAGTTTAAAAAAGTTTAAAACAGTTTAAACAACATATTATCATGCATATTATCACACTCTAAAACACAGTCTCTATGTTAATTGCTATATTACGTCAGTATAAAGTCTCTATGTCAGTTGCTATATTAAGTCAGCTACAGACCTGTCTATATCTGATGCTGAATCTCAATCCTCTGAGGACCTACCATCAATCTTAGCAATGTCCCCCGGGAGATGCCAACACCCCATTCCCTTGGAAGATCCCAAGTCACATTCTCAGCTGATTCAGTGATTGGTCAAGTCATTAAACCTGGACATTAAACACCCCCACTTCCTTGCTCTAAAGTAACATCAGACGCTGAGAAAAGTAAGCAAGAGAATGATCCTCAACATCCTCTGAATGAAGATGAGCCTCAGTTCCATTGATTCAGATCCAGGAAGAGCTTTATGGCAAGAGCAAACATTCTTGAGGATACGCAAGAGCAAAACTGAATTAGGGAGGGAGGAGTTCACTGGACAAGAAACAGAATTAAAGGAGGATGTAATTTAGGAATTCAACCTCCTCTATGTGACTTGGAGGACCCTGAATAGGCTGACAGTTGGAGTCCCTAAATGTAAGACCGACATGCTCAAGTGGGGGCCGCCGACTAATAACAACGCACTTTGTGAATTTGGTGAGACATAATTCAACTCATTTACTGGTTTGCCGATGACTACCAGAAACATGCACCAATGAGGACTTAAGTTTGGCCAATGACAAAGCCAAGAAAGTAGATTCATTTTGGCAGCCCAGGGTTTGATCAGGACACAAAAGAAACAGAAGCCTTGCTCTGATCACCTTTATGATCAGATAAACAAAGCAATATCTAAACCTGTTTCAGTCAGAATGTTATTATCTCTGTGAGACTTGGACCAAGTGCCTTAAACCTCCCAACCCACATTCAGATGAGTTGAGTCATTATGCTTCATGTACAACGATGAAGCCATCTTCCTGTTGAAGTACCCCAACCCCAATTATAGTAGAGGATGTACAGTTGTTCCACCAGTGTACCACCAAATAGGGAAGGAAAGAAGGCAGACCAGCTGGGTAGGTGAGTATACGTTACTGTCTCACTTGTCATTTGTGCAGTGAGGAACTCCAAATGCTTTCTGTGGGAGAAGATGTGCGAACTCATGGAATTCCTATCTGAAGACAAGAGGTCTAAGGCTGCCTCCATCAGGAGACCATGACTTTGTCCACCCAAGACATGAGGTCAGCAAGCCATGCCACTGATTCCACTGCAAGAAATCTGTTTTCTGGGATTGCGATGCGGAAGTCTGCACAGTTGAGATTGACAAGAAATCCCAGAGCACAAATTGAGGATCTCCCTTATGATGGCAAGGACTTTTTCAATCTAAAAACTGACAATATAACGGTCAATCTGCATAAAAGCATAATGTGTTAAAAAGAATGGGGCTTATTAAATCACCGCAAGAGAGACAGTACATTCTGTACTGTTGGAGGCCCTAATTTAGCCTCTCCAAAACCCAATTGGACAGATAAAAACCAACAACACCGACCTAGAACATCACAGGAAGTCAGTTTAGCAAAGCAAATAAGAACAACTTGTATCTCCTTGAAAGTGTGACATATCAAGTCAAAACAGAGGTTTTGGCACTATCCAATCCTGAGATCCTCATACAACCATGCAATGCTGAACCTTACCTTGCACCTTTCTTATCTCTTGGTGTGCTATAATAAACCATAAATGGGTTCTCTTTATCATACAGAATATGCAATAGAATTGTCATTTCCTCCACTGAAGGGGCTTTTCAGGCTCACACCATCATCTCAGTAGTCATGAGAATAAATTACCTCTCCCTTACGAAAGAATGCCGCTAAGCCTGCAACATCCTCCAAGATTCAAGATGGCTTCTATCCCCCCCCCCCACCAAAAAAAAGGTTGGAGACCTCAGATCCATATTGGATTTAAGAAATGTGACTCTGTCCATCCACATCAGAAAGCTTTGTGTTTGGTGACCTCTAAAGCAGGGCAAAGGCTAAAAGAGTATTGTTAAGAGAATGCACTGGTCATAGCAAACACTCTCTCCCAACAACATAAGAGGCGACCCTATACATGGACATCATAAGATGGCAACTCCACAATCAGATTGATTACATACTCTGCAGCCAAAGATGGAGAAGTTCTATACCGTCAGAAAAAACGAGATCTGGAGTGGATGGTGGCTCAGATCATGAGCTGCTGATTGCCAAATTCAGGTTTAGGATGAAGAAAGTAGGGGAAACCATTAAGCCACTCAAGTATGACCTAGATGACACTCCTCATGAATCTACAGTGACCTGCTTGATTTGACACTCCAGCATCTCTGGCTCATGGTCACCGATACACCACCATGGTTGTCAGGGACATTAAGGACCTTCTTGTAGAGTTCTTCTGATATTACTTTCATTGTACTTATAATTTACAGATAAGGAGTATTCTTCTGATGAAGATTTTCGTCAAAATATCCTATACCAGATGGATATCTAGAATATAGAACAGTATCTACTCCTTGTTTTTTCTGCCTAGAATGTTCTCTTTATTTTGTATGAACTATGGATTCTTCAGACTTTACTAGTGCTTCGGCGAGTGGTACTGTTTCAAGACATTTTTTGGTGAAGTAACCAAAATTCTTTTTTCATCATTCTTTTTTCAAATACAGACAAGCAACATGTCCTTCTGTGCAGAAAGTTTCCAATCTTTTCACCTGGAAGATCACAAATACAGCACTCTATTTGTGATAAATTAGGAAGAGACCAAGGAGAAAAGCAGGCACATCGTTAACAACTTTGTGCTCTTTCTGTAAAATTTAACTCTTGGTTTTGAGGAAGAGAGAAAATAAACGTGAATCCGAAACTAAGTTCTGAACTGGTACTCAAAGGCTTTCTTCGTTAAGTCTGCCAATCTTCCTTTCAGCATAACTCAGTTACCGAACTGTTTTGATTTTCAGCTCGAACATCAAGTGGGCAGCCCAACATCTAGGCACAGCCAGAAGCTGTTTAAATGGAGCAGAAGCTTTTTATTTATCTTGATGAAAGGGGGCATGTTAATCAGGCCACTCTCTGCTTTTTATTAATGAAATTATCCATCCTTAATCCACGTGCAGTTCAGTCTTGTAAATTTGAAATGGTGATCATGGTTGGTTCATTAGCTGTGACTCACAATATGGCACACACTGCGTTGACGTAAAAATCATCCTACATGTTTAGGAGCGGAACAATTATCTTAACCCTGCCTTATGAAAATCAGCACTCAGTGTTGGGTATCCTCCAATTATCATGCTCCTTTCTTGCATAAGTTGCTGCCCTGTGATATTCCAACTACACACATATTTTAAATTACTATATATTTTTGTGCATTTCTTTCAAGGAACTAGACATCATAAGCACCACCCAGCACATCATTCTCACAGCCTGTGGTGGCTGGTTCCTGTTGTGACTGATAGGATGAGGGGACACAGGACGAGTGACAGAATTAAAGATGATAGGCAGAGCTGTGGGCATGACAGTTCCATCATGACCACTTCAACTAAGAGATCCATCCTGCATGAATTTTATCTAGTCCAGTGGTTCCCATCATGGGGCCCATGCTCCACAGGGAGACTTCAATTCCCAGAAGTCTAAGTCAGTACATTTGCTGATCAGTGCATTGGGGAATTGACTTAGGCTTCTGGGAATTGAAGTCCCAAAACGAAAGGTTGGGAAACATTCATCTAGTCCCGTGACCTTGGCACTCGAGGCTTTCTTGGACTTCAATTCCCCGAAGCCCAAGGCAGCACTCCTGCTAATCAGGGCTTCT
This sequence comes from Bradypodion ventrale, assembly GCA_035047345.1. Taxonomy (NCBI): domain Eukaryota; kingdom Metazoa; phylum Chordata; class Lepidosauria; order Squamata; family Chamaeleonidae; genus Bradypodion; species Bradypodion ventrale. The sequence goes on along the minus strand of JAWDJE010000017.1, from coordinate 14,070,687 downwards.
GGAAATTGAAATTCAAGAACATCTGGAGTGCCAAGGTTGGCCATCACTGGTCTAGTCCCACTTCAAAATATCCAGATTGGAAGCTATCACTATCCTTTGTGACAGTGAGTTCTACAGTTTAACAAAGCACCGTTTGTAGAGGTAAAGTATTCATACCATTTTTGAGACCTACCAAGGAAGTATGCTTGTTTTTTTTTAGAAGTATAACACAATTCAACTGGCCTGATTTATTGTTGAGAAAGCCATCTTCCAAAACAGACTCTTAGTTGATCATTTGAGTCTTCTTTTCCTTCCTTTATAAAGATGTGGATAACAATCGCTTACCTCCATTCTCCTTACACTTTTCCTGTTCTCAAGTGAAACCTCAAGAATTATAGGACGGAGGTCTTTGAAATTACTTAAAATACTATTAGAATACTATTAGAAACCTAGATAGCTATTTGTCAGCCAGTTATGATATAAATTCATTTAGTGTGGCTTGGTTGTTTCATATTCATGTTTTATTATATTGTCGGATGTGAACCCTTTCTTTTCTCCTTTGGTTTCTGCTCCTCCACATCAAACACATTTTCTCTTGAAGTACCTGGGTCATATTAGAAGTTGAGAAAGTCTGTATTAGTTCTTTCACTTACTGACATTTCCCTGTGTCCTTCATGCATTGGACTTTGTGTTTTATTTGGCTCCACCTGTTTTCAAAAGCCCCCTTTTGACATAAATCTCTGTCACAAGTCTTAAGTTGTAGCACTTCTGACACTCTTCTTGCAAACATTGGCTGCTAATTTGTCTTTCTCTTTGGTGGGTTGCCTGTTTTCCCATCTCTGCATAAATGCCCCATTAGATCTTCGGCTGAGGTTAGCAGGAAGTTCCTTGAACCAGCAATTCCAGTAACTTCACTTACTTTTACAGTAGAAATGGCTTCTGATTGTGCCTCCAGTTTTTTCTTCTTCAAATAAGATTCAACCTATTTTGAATTTCCTTTTCTTTGGCTTTTCCCGTAACCATGTTCTCCAAATAATTATTCATGTCAAAAATTATTCTGAGATGAATGGTTTTTTGCGGGGGGGGGGGGGGGTCCTGGGAATTGAAGTTGAAGAGCAGCTGGAGTGCCAAGGTTCGCCATCACTGATCTAGAAGGACCATTCCCTTATTTGAAGAAACTGATGTTAATAGCTGGTATCTTATTCTCATTCACAAGTGTTCTACAAATAATATTCTCCTAGATGAAGATCATGATGACCATAATCAGTTTGTCGTTTTTATGGAATTTCTAACTGCTGGAGTTGCTAATTAAGAGAGAGCTCTTTAGTTAATCTTCCGGACAGTGATCTTCCGTTACATACATCCCATTGTTCTCGTTGTAACATCTGCCTTTGGCTGCCTGCCCTCCTCTTGCAGTTCATATGTAGATGGAACTGCAGAGGTTGGAGGGATCTGTCAGTTGTTAATTGAGCACTTAATTGGGCATTTTGTGTACCAACTGCAAACACCAAGTTTTCCCTTATCTTTCACTTAGTTTGCCAGCAGTGAATGAACCCTAAACAACTGCTATAGATTCCTCCCTTCTTCCATGCAGTAGCCTTTCCTTTGATTGTTGTGGAGACAATGGAATCTGTCAGGTAGTACATTAACCCAGCACTTTATTTCCCTGAAGGTTTGAAAATGGTCTGAGATGTCATACCTGCTCATCTTACCTGCTTGATTGTACATCCTGTACAGTAGGAACAAACAACCTTGTTCCAACAAATGTATTTTTGAAAATATGACAAATGAACTGAACAGGGGTCTCCAGGGAAGGAGGATCAGAGTATCATGTGTTTTTGCCATAAAGAAAGATTGCCTCATGTATTACAGTTATCAGAGATTTGGAATGAACCTGATAGTACTGCTGTTTGCCCTAAGACAAGAAGTCCTACAGCTTTGCAATCTTCCCTTGAAAATCTTCAGGGAAAGCCCGTTGTTTCTCTGCTTAACATGCCCCACTGCTCAGCTACTTCAAGTTTTATTGGAGGAACCTTGTCTTAAAGTTTCCATGTCCTCACAAGCATATTTTATTTATGTATTTATGAAAAACAATTAAATATTTCCTGTCTTTAGAAAATATGCAACCAAGGCAAACAAACAACACCCAATAAAACATTAAAACAAAGCAAAATACATGAAAAGAGTTGCCACGAAACGGCAGATAAAAGTCAGCCAGGTTGAAAACAGTTCATTATGTCCTGCAGAAGAGCCACATTGTTGTACACATTGGAAGGCCGTCAACAGTAGACACCTTGGGATGGGCTTTTCAGCACTTGGAAATGATGTTATAGACAAAAGAATGCAGTGATATGTTGCAGCCATCCCAAATTAAGCAGAGGTAGGATAATGGAAGGCCTTCAAACCCTCAGAAGTTAGATGTTTCAAACCCTCAAATAAAGGAAAGCTCAGTCCATTCCACTGTTGAACAGCTTTTACTGTCAAGTGTTTCTTCCTAATGTGAAATAACCTTTCTGATAGTTTAAATCCATTAAAGCTGGACAACCTGCTACAGTAATGGAGTAGACCGTACAGCCAGTGACTCAACACCGAGTGTTGTACAGCAGTGAATAACCCGACTCCCCAAAGGTGCCAATGGCTGTGAGCAGATGAACCCCTTTAGGTCAGATGATGGCCCCCTCAGTGGAGGAAAGGCCACTGGAAACCACCATATTGGGCCCAATGGCAACATGAGCAGAGGAGGAACCACTTTCTGATTCCCAATGGTCATGGAGGCAGAAGAGGCCATGCCAGATGGACTGGCTGTGAAGGTGTACCTGGATAATATCTTCAAGGTTGTGGCAGTCCCTTGCAGTCCTGGTGTTAAATCCTGCATGTCTCATTTCATATGTGCCGCAGGAGATGGCTCCGTGATCACTGATTATGTACTTTATAGTCAGAGGGAGAAGCTCTGTTCAGTCCATAAAAATGAGACGTGGAGCTGACTGTGGCTCAGATCATGAGCTACAGATTGCAAAATCCATGTGTAAAATGAAAAGGGGAAGGAAAACCATTAGACCATTCGGGTATGACCTAGAGGACAGTGGAGGTAAGGAATAGATCTAAGTCTTGACAGACTTCATAGCTGAAGAACTATGGGCGGAGGTTCATAATATATAGGAACCAGCAATTAGAACCATCCTGAAGAAAAAGAAATGCAAGAAAGCAAAGTGGTTGTTTGATGAGGCTTTACAAATAGCTGAGGAAACAAAGAAAGTGAAAAACAAAGGTGAAAGAGAAAGATTCACTCAACTGAATGCAGAATTCCAGAGAAGAGCAAGGAGAGATTAGAAAGCCTTAAATGAACAGTGCAAACAAATAGAGGGAAACAACAGAAGGACTGGAGATCTTTTCAAGAAAATTGAAGAAATTAAGGGAATGTTTTGAGCAAAAATGCATTGATAAAGGACAAAAATTGTAAGGGCCTAATAGAAGCAGAAGAGATTAAGAAAAGATGTCAAGAATACCCAGAAGGTATTAATGTCCTTGCCAATACAATAATGTGATCATTGACGTCTAGCAAGACATCCTGGAGAATGAAGTCCAGTGCGCCCTAGAAAGTGTTACTAACAACAAAGCTAGTGGAGATGACGGTGTTCCAGTTAAGCTATTTAAAGCCTGAAAAGAAGATGTCATTAAAGCGTTGCACTTAATATGCCAACAGATTTGGAAAACACAGCAGTGGCCACAGGATTGGAAAAAGTCAGTCTACGTTCGAATTACAAAGAAGGGCAATGCCGAAGAATATTCAAATGATCGTACAATTGCACTCATCTCACACGCTAGCAAGGCCATTCTCAAGATCTTACAAGCTAGGCTTCAGCAGTACATGGATTGAGAACTTCCAGAAGTACAAGCTGGGTTCCAAAGAGGCAGGGAAACTAGAGTCCAAATTGCCAATGTTTGCTGGATCATGGAGAAAGCAAGGAAGTACCAGAAAAACATCTAACTTCTGTTTCATCAACTTCGCTAAAGTCTTTGAGTGTGTGGATCACAACAAACTGTGGCAAGTCCTTAAAGAGATAGGAGTACCAGACCACCTCATCTGTCTTCTGAGAAGCCTGCGTGTTGGTCATGAATCAACAATTAGGACCAGATATGGAAAAACTGATTTGTTTTTAATAGGAAAAGCAGTACAACAAGCCTGTATATTTGACCTGGCTGGAAAAAAAAGACCCATGCTATCTTAGACTGATTGAACAGAAAGAAACATAGTCTCCAAATCCTGTGAGGTACTAGTTCCCCTTGATTCAACACTGGTCATGTTTCATCTTGATACTGTCTCCAATTCTGGACACCACACTTTAAGAAGGCTGCCATCCAACTTGAACAGACTCAGAGAAGAGATGGAAACGAAGCCCAATGAGGAAAGACTGAAGGCATTTGGCATGTTTAGTCTTAAGAAAAGGAGATGGAGGGGAGATATAACAGCATATCCCAGATGCCTGAAAGAAAATCAGACTGAGAAAGGGGCTGAATCTGTTCTCAATCACCTTAAGTTACAGGATCCCAGATTTTGGCAAAATATCAGAAAAAACGTCTTGCCGGTTAGAGCAGTACGACGATGGAACCAATTATGTACTTAAGGAGATGGTGAATGATCCATCGTTGAAGGCATTAAAGAGCAAATTGGGCAACTATCATCACATCTTCTTTGCCTTGGATTCCTGTCCTGAGCAGAGGTTTAGTTTTGATGGCCCTTCCAATTAAATCACAGTACAGTATACTAAAGTTATGTGAACTTCTAATGGATTTCAGCAACCTTATCTGACCTACATACCATCCTCCAAATGTCAAGATGGATCTCTTACCCAGAAAGACATCTCTCTCTCTCTTTCTTTTATTAAAGAAATTGTTCAGGGCTTAGCACAGAAAGAATATTAATCTAGGAATCATGAGAATGCTGTAAGAGTATCTTGATTCTTTTAGTCATAGAAAGATAGATAGATAAATCTTTATTGTCATTGTCCTGCACAGAACAACGAGATTGGGGAAGTGCGTGCATAAAAGTGGTTGTGTTTTTTAAAGTCCTGTCAAGTATTAGTGCTTCACTAGCACTTACATTGGGACTGTGGTGGCTTAGTGGTTAAGATGCTGAACTTGATGACTAGAAGGTTGGCCGGTCAGCAGTTTGAAAACCGAGTGCTGCACGACGGAGTGAGCTCCTATCTCTGTCCCAGCTCCTGCCAACCTAGAAGTTCGAAAGCAAGAAATTGCAAGTAGAAAAATAGGTACCACTTCGTTGGGAAGGTAAACAGTGTTCCATGCATGGTAATGTCTACAGACACAGACAGTGCTGGCTCTTTGGCTATAAACAGAGATGATCACTGAACCCTAGAGTCGGATATGACTGGTTTTTGAGCAAGGGCGACCTTTACCTAGCACTCAAATCAGTGTTTGGTTAGCCATAGCTATCATCCATTGTTGATAATACTGAGCTAGATGGAGAAAGGGGTCTCACTAAATGTAGCATTCCAATGTTTGGGGGATGGCAATATGGATGGCGTTGCTTCCTCCAAAGAGGCTCATTGGGAAGCATTCCCATGCTTTTCAGAGACTCCTTTCTGTTAGGCTTGAACCAGAAGAATGTAAAGAAATAAAATTAAGGACTTGCATTGCATAGTGGGGCCTTTGTTCTTTGTGCTATTACCTGGATAGAGGGGACTTCACAGCTTAGTCAATAGCCACTGATTTGTTATGAATGCCTCGTTATCCCACTAAGGAAAAGTGCCAGCAAGACACTTGACAATGTATTATCTGGCATTTTGCCTTAGAGTCGTCCAAAGAAAAGCTGTGTGCGTGGAGTGAAAATGTATTTAAATATTATGTGGATTCTTAAGCAGATTGCAGATCTGGATCGATAGTCAAGGTGGCTTTCAGAACCTGCAAAACTAAACCACTTGTCCCAGTTCAAGATTTTTGCAGTGAAAAAGAAATGAAAAGCTGATGCATAGAGTGCTTCACTCTAGAAAAAAAAGAACACGGGGAAGGTACACAGCCATAAAACTCCTCCAAACTCATGTAAAGAGTATGACATTCTACCATACAGAAGCAGGTTTTTGTTTGTTTACTAAAAAAAAAAAAGGGGGGGGTGTTTCTATTTGCTCCTGCCCTCAATAGCTGAATGGGGTCGTAATAGGGTATGCATCTCTTTCTTATGTGGACCTGACAGCATAAAGATCAGCAGCTAGTTGCTCCCCAAGTACAGGGCTGCCTTTAATGGTTGTCTACTCTGTCTCTATTTTTTGGGGTATTAAATAGTGTAGGATAGTCCTGAAACCTATTTAAAAGATAGATAAACTTCCAGGAGCAGCAGTTTTGTGCTGGAGTTAGGATATGATGGGGGAATTTTGAAGAGTTGTTTTCTTTTTAAAGTTTCCCATAATATAGATGCATTATGATCTTATGTTTACAATCTTATATATTTGTACATTCACATGTACACTCTTAATCCCATCTCAGTCTTTTTAATGGCTTGTTAGTCATATCTTGTGTCTAGCTTAAAAATAATAATAGACCAACATTCCAGCTGGTTTACCAAGGTGACTTCTCAACTGTATTTGTTTGTTTGTTTGTTTGGATTCAGGATCAAAAACCAGCACAGAGTGTCATATTTTCATAAAATTCTCTTGTTTTATTCCTCCCCTGTCTAATCTAATCCAATTTCTCCATCAATGCAGTTGCCCAAATTCTGTTCTGGAATCTTTGTAAAGAGGGATCTTGAGCTTTCCACCAGCCTTGGCCAATTTCTTTTTTTTTTTTTTTTGCGCTGCTCCTATCAGATTTGCCACCAGTTCTTTATTGTGTTGTTGTTCAGTCGCACAGTCAATTCCGACCCTTTTGCGACCCTATGGACCATTGTCCTCCAGGCCCCTCTGTCCTCCACCATCCTCCTCAGCCCACCCAGCTCTGTGCCCATTGTGTTCACAATACCATCTAGCCATCTCATCTTTGCCTGCCCCCTTCTTCTTTTGCCATCTACCTTTCCCAGCATTAAAGCTTTCTCAAGTCATTCCTCTCTTCTCATTTGATGTCCAAAATACTTCAGCCTCATCCTTACTATTTGACCTTCCAATGAGCAGTCAGGGTTGATTTCTTCTAAAATTGACCTATTTGTTCTCTTCACTGTCCAGGGGACTCTCAAAACTCTCCTCCAACACCACATTTCAAAGGCATCTATTCTTCTGCGCTCAGCTTTCCTAATGGTCCAACTCTCTCAACCATACATGACCACTGGGAATACCATTGCCTTGACTATGCGACTTTGTTTTCAAGGTGATGTCTCTACTTTTAACTATGTTCCCCAGGTTTCTCATAGCTTATCTCCCAAAAATTAGTCCTCTTTTTATTTCATGGCTGCAGTTGCCATCTGCAGTGATCCTTGATCCTAAGAAAGTAAGATCTGTCACTGCTTCTACTTCTTCCCCATCTGTTTTCCAGGAGCTGATGGGGCTTCTTGCCATTCTCTTGTTTTTCTTGATGCTGAGTCTCAAGCCAGCTTTTGCGCTCTCTTCTTTCAACCTAATCAGGAGCTTCTTTAGGTCTTCCTCACTTTCTACCATTAGGGTGGTATCATCTGCCTATCTCAGATTGTTGATGTTTCTCCCAGCAATTTTGATCCCATATTGTGATTCCTCCATCTTTGCGTTGCACATTATGTGTTCTGTGTATAAATTGATTAAGGATTAAAATGCAACCTTTTCTTACTCCTTTTCCTGTTTCAAACCACTCCGTCATTCCATACTCTGTCCTAACTGTTGCTTCTTGACTCATGTACAGATTCCTCATGAGGCATATAAGGTGTTCTGGTATTCCCATCTCTTTAATTACTTGCCACATTTTGTTTTGGTCCATACAGTCAAAGGCCTTGGTGTAGTCAATAAACCAGGAGTAGACTTGTTTCTGATATTCCTTTGTTTTCTCCATGATCCAACATATGTTGGCAATGTGATCTCTGGTCCCCCTGCCTCTTCTGAACCCAGCCTGCACCTCTGGTAATTCTCTCTCCACATGCTGCTGAAGTCTATCCTGTATTATCTTGAGCATCACCTTGCTAGCGTGTGGGATGAGCGCAATTGTTCGATAATTTGAACATTCTTTGGCATTACTCTTTTTTGGGATTGGAACGTATATTAATCTTTTCCAGTCCTGTAGCCACTGTTTTGTTTTCCAGATCTGCTGGCGTATAGAATGCAATAATTTGATTCCATCATCTTTTAGGGCTTTGAAAAATTCAAGTGGGATACCATCATCTCCACTGGCTTTGTTGTTTGCAGTGCTCTTTAGGGCCTTTCTGACTTCATTCTCTAGGATGTCTGGCTCAAGTTCAATGTTCTCACCATTGTGATTATCAGGGGTATTGAGGTCCTTTTTGTACAGTTCCTCTGTGTACTCTTTCAATCTTTTCTTAATCTCTTCTGCATCAGCTAACTCCTTGCCATTTTTGTCCCTTATCATAGTCATTTTTGCTTTGAGTGTTCCCTTGATTTCCCCAATTTTTTGAAAAGATCTCTAGTCTGGCCTCTTGTTTTCCTCTATTTTGTTGTACTGTTCATTTAGGTAGGTTTCCTTGTATTTCCTTGCTTTTCTTTGAGATTCTGTATTCAAGTGATTGTATTTTCCTTTCTCCTTTGTCTTTTGCATTCCTTCTTTCTTCTGCTATTTTAAGATCCTCATCAGACAACCACTTTGTTTTCTTATGCTTCTCTTCTTTTGGTATGGTTTTCCTTGCTGCCTTCTGCATGATGTCCCACATCTCTGTCCATAATTCTTCTGGCACTCTGTCTATCAGGTCCAAGCCATTAAATCTGTTCCACACCTCCACCGTGTATCCCTTAGGGATGTTGTCTAGGTTATACCTTTCTGGCCTAATTGTTCTCCATATTTTCTTTTGTCTGAGCCTGAACTTTGCGATCAGTAGGTTGTGATGTGAACCATAGTCTGCTCCAGGTCTTGTTTTTGTTGACTGTATGGAGGTTCTCCATCTTTGGCTGCAGAGTATGTAATCAATCTGGTTTCGATGTTGGCCATCTGGTGATGTCCATGTATAAAGTCGCCTCTTGTGTTGCTGGAAGAGGGTGTTTGCTATGACCAGTGCGTTCTCTTGGCAGAACTCTATCAATCTTTGCCTTGCTTCATTCTGTGTTCCAAGACCAAACTTGCCTGTTATTCCATTTACTTTTTGATTTCCTACTTTATTATATAAGTTCTCATTTTCTCCAGTAAACTATGAAAGCAGTAGCAAAAACATTTGAATCATTTTTTATTTGTTATATTCTCTAACAGTTGTTACTTGTTATCATGTTTCTGATTTATGGCGGGCCGTTACGAATTAGTGACCTTCTGCAAGTCCTCTCTAATAGCCTTCCTCAAGTATTGCAGATTCAAGACAATCTCAAGGTCTTTGTTGAGTGAACCCATCTCTTATTCATTGCTCCTCTTCTCCTGAAGGCCTCTACTTTTCTCAGTGTTATTAGCTAGTAAAGTACAGTCACCTTGGTTTTGTCATTTTTATTTCTAGGGAGAGTTCAGGCCTTGCTTGATCTGAAATCCACTTTTTTCCTGGCATTGATAAATTTCTTAGTGGTCGCTGTGAGTCCACACCAATGAGTTAAACTGTACACACGTGTAACGCAAGGCAGAATCTGTCCCCAGAACTTGAGAAGCACATGCTAGACATCTGCAGAGCCCTTGCCTTCTACCTGGACCAAACTAATTTTTTTTCAGAAATCAGCCAAGTTTTCCATCTCCTAGGGCAGTGATGGCCAACCTTGGCACTCCAGGTGTTCTTGAACTTCAATTCCCAGAAGCCCTGATCAGCAGGAGTGCTGACTTTGGCTTCTGGTTATTGCAGTCCAAGAACACATCACTGTCCTAGGGCAATGGGTTGACCAACGTCGAAGCTTTGTGCCGAATGGATAAAAAACAAGAATTCTTTAAGACCATCAAGCAAAGAAAGCTCCTATACCTTGGCCCTATTATGAGGAACAACATAAAATATAGAATACTCCAACTCGCTCTGCAAGGAAAGATCCCTGGGAAGAGACGAAGCCCTGGACATAGATGGACTTCATGGCTAAAGAACCTGGGATATTGGTGTGAAATGTTCTCGGAAGAACTGTTCCAAGGAGTTAAGAACAGGAAGACTATCGCCATGATGATAGCCAATAGCTGGAACGGATATGGTGCCTAAAGACGGGGGGGGGGGGGGGGGGGGGGGGGGCTGTAGGTCTCCTCCTAATCTATTTAAGTGGATAGTTTCTACTATCAATCTGGTGTATCAGCTTGCAAAACGGACCCACCAGCTGTTCCTCAAGCTCACTCTACAAGAGCGTTGTCCACATCCTTTGCCTTTCTACATGGAACAAACCCACTCCCATATCTGCTATGCGGCTATTTGGCCCCAAGCGCCAACATTTGTCCACCATTACTAGCTTGACGTCAGGCACCAGCAGGATGCGTCTTTGGGACATAGAGTCTTGGCTTCCATTTTTCATTGACATCCCACCATCAGATAAATGAGCTTGCTACACCCCCATTAGTGTGGATTCACGGGGACCATGAAGACAAAGGAAAGGTTGTTTACCTGTAACTGTAGCTGTTCAAGTGGTCACCTGTGAATTCACCCTGTCCTGCCCAGCTTCCCCTCAAACTGTCATTAGTTGCTGTCATCATTTTTACTTCTTTTTTCTTTCGTGTCCCAATCAAACCCTGGACTACCAAAATGAAGCCATTTTCTTGGCTCTGTCGTTGGCCAAATTAAGTCCTCGTTGGCACACGTTTATGGCAGTCATCGCAATTATACTGGCAATACCTGAAATGAGAAGTCATTTAGGCCAGGACCGTGTGTGGCCAGGGTGGAGCTTAAAGCACCGGCAAAGCTCTGGAAGATTCTGGTTTGAACTGTGTATGCACACAGTTTAACCCATTAGTGTGGACTCACAGGTGACCACTCGAGGAACTACAGTTATAGGTAAGCAGCCTATCCTTCTCAATACCACTTTTGAAGGTGATTGTGGTTTATTTTTTCCGTGTCAGCTTTATTCAGCCTGGAGAAATGGGGCTGTGGAACTGCTCAGAGTGGGAGTACACAGGACCCATACCTGTACTTTACCTTCCCCAATATTCACCTGGGAGATGTGGTTGTTGTAATGTAGGAGGAACATGCAAGGAGAAAGGCGGCTGGGGTGTAAGGTAGCAGCAGATGCGAAGAGTCCACCCGAGGAATAGGGCAATGAAAATGCTTTTTCAAAAATGCTCTTTAATGTACCATGGAGAACAAGAATAATCGGAGAGAGGACCCCTGGCAAGCGATACGGAATAGCAAAATGCGTATCTGAGTGTATTACTGCAGTATACAGCCCAGTAAGAGAAAGCATCAGGAGGCTACGTTAGAGCGCAAGCTAAGTGACTTTCCCCAAGAATCTTGAAAAAGATACGAAATATCTGAGTAAACCGGACGGATATCGACCTTGAAATTCTGCCTTGTTCTACTTGATGTATTATCTCTTCATGGTTCCGAACTTTCGGAGTACAGCGAACCCCAGTGTAGACAACCTTGTGGAAGCTACTCAGGGCGCCAGCCTCCAACTATAAGTTTGACGAATAACATCTACATCATTGTTATCGTTACTGATGGAACTTTCTCTTCTAATACATATTACCTCATAGACTTTGCAGTCTCGCTCTTGGGTTGTATTAACCATAGGTTACACGCGCCGTGACAATATATTCTCCTGTATGACTATTGTATTTTGATACTTATATTTGTACTGCCTTCACAGGTTTTTCTATATACTCCCAGCTATATGCCTTATAAGATACATGTCCATTTATATTCAAGATTGTTGGTAATTGTTTGAGATGGGATATAACTATTGTATCACCCTACTGCAGTAATACACTCAGATACGCATTTTGCTATTCCGTATCGCTTGCCAGGGGTCCTCTCTCCGATTATTCTTGTTCCCCATGGTACATTAAAGAGCATTTTTAAAAAAAGCATTTTCATTGCCCTATTCCTCGAGTGGACTCTTCGCATCTGCTGAAATGTAGGAGGAGGCAACAGCTTTCCCCAAGTGTGTGTGTGTGGAGACCAATGAATGTTCATTATCTTAGTCAACTCAGGTGCTAAATGTCTGTCCCAGCTCTATGAGGAGGAGGCGACCAGATTAGCATTCCTCTTGCGTGCAGATGAGTACTATCAATAGCCCCAATACTCAGCCGTCTGTGTCTTCACACTGAACCCAATTAACCCTGCCCTCCCCTTTCTGGAAGGCAGATAATCCCAACGCTGGTGGCCTTTGCTGCTTTCCTAATGAGCCGTTTACACGGAACCAGGAGAAAGGACTGCAACACTGACACAGAAGCGGAAGTGTGAATGTGTTAGATATTCCTGGGAAACCATTTCAGGAAGAGACACATTAGAAAGGGGCTGTTTGGGCCCTTCCTACTTAGGCCTTTCCCCATTCCTGGAGGAGGAAAGCGACATCCAGAAGGTTGTGAATGGCATAGACTGGGATTGTTGCCCAGTTTTGGATGACTTCTCAGTCAGTCCCAAAGAAAGTGTATGATTTCCTCATAAGGTCAGTTTCTCCTCAGAATGACCGTGACAGAACCAGTGCTAGACTTTATAGACACAGAAGACAGACCACTGGTTGTAAGATCTAATTACTGGTAAGTTTTGAAAGACTGAGAAGAGAGAATGAGCGAATGAGAGAAACCATGCTCTCCTATCAAAACCAAGCTGTTGTAAGTTGAACGTGTGTTAGAGAAGCATGCAGGAAACTTATTTGTTGGTTTCATGTATACAGTAAAAAACCCAACTTACATATACCTCGAGTTACATAAAATTTGACTTACATAATGATTTTGTGCTAAAACCATGTCCCGATTTACATGATTTCCTATGGGTTTGCTTTGAGTTACATAAAAAAATCTTTGTCCTATGGGTTTGCTTCGAGTTATGTAAAAATTCATTTTCCCTATGGGTTTGCTTCGATTTACATAAAAAATTCATTTTTCCTATGGGTTTGCTTGGAGTTACATTAAAAAAACGATTTAAGCAAAAGCCTACGGAACGGACTTCTTTTTTCGTAAGTAGTGGTTTTACTGTATTTCTTTATTCAGTTTGAATCTTTGCATTCTTTTATTCATTTAAAATCTCCACTGGAACCATTAAATTGTTATACTGTACAGTAAAACCTTGGTTAACATAATGTGTTCCCCAGGATGTTTCTTAAAATGAAAATTACTTAAACTGAATTTCCCATAGGAATGCATCACATGCATTTTCCATAGGAATGCATTGAAAACCAAAATATGTTAACCAAAATGCAGTTTTCATTAGGGATGCATCAAAACCAATTAATCCATTCCGGAAAATATTCTGTAAACCGAGCCACTATTGTCTATGGATTTCCTTTTGTTATACGATTTTTGTGTTATCCGAGCCGTTTGTTAACCAAGGTTCCACTGTATACATCTTTTACCCGTTATTTGCACAGTTCTACTCCATGCCTACTCCAAAGTAAAATCCTTTTGAAATATGGATTCCAAAACACATATCCAGTTGCTAATCTCAAGAATAGACCCTTTACCCAGTTGCTGAATGGTGAGCCAACAGTTATGTAAATCATATTCATTCAATGAATCTACCCACAGAATTCAGGTCATAACGGCTTCTGTAGAAAGTTACAAGCCAAGCAGAAATACCGTTCTTAAAAGTGCAGCCGTCATTCATAACCCAGCAGGTTTCATTTAAGTAGCCAAAGAATCTTGCCAAAATTGACCTATCTATGTCTATGGCAGTACTCCATCATGCATACCTTTAGGGATGTAAGTTCTCTTTTGTGTTTTTCCTATTCAGTGACACAGAACTGCCAAACTATTCTCCTTTTTCCCATCAGGAAAGGTGAACTATTTTGTAGCATCCTCAGCAAGAGAAGAGAATGATAGAATGGGTGTTTTTGGGGGTGCAAATTCAACTAATTTTGCACAAGTAATCTAAATTGCATGAAATGGGCCCGGCTACTGCCTTGTCCCATGAACTTTCCAGGATAAGAAGCATTGTAGGGGTTGCTTATACCCTTTTTAGCAATCAGCCCACGTGCTCGCTGTGGGTGGTCTTTTCTTCTAAAAGGGAGAAGATGCAAAAAATTGGGGACCTAGGAGTTAGGTGTTAACCACTGTAAGTAGTACTTGGACAGCAAACTCAGCCACAGGTCGCCCTAGGTTAAAGTCTTTCCTGCCTGGATGAGATGTGTTCTAATTTTGTTTAAACTGAAACATTCCTTTTTAGTTTCCCACCTGTACATGTAACTCAGGGGTTCCTACCCTTTTCAAGCAGGGGGTCAGGCCACACTCTCTCAGTCAGCTTCAAGGACCGGACGGCCAGTTTGCCCTGCCTGTACGATGTGGGTGGCCATTTTGTCCCAACAGCTTCAAAGGGGCACCCATTTTGTTTCTCAAATTACCTTAGAGGGGGTGGGGGGCACATGAAATGGCACTGGATCTGGCTCACGGGCCTTAGGTTGGGAACCCCTGATGTAAGTTAACAGATATCATTTTATGCAGAGCAATGCTCTTTTGCAGCAGCACATCTACCTACCTATCCACCTGCCAACCAACTAACTGATGAATCTCTCTCTTTTTAAGGGTGTTTTTAATAGCCATTCTGAAAGGAAGTCTCTCTAGTCGGCCACTCTGTTCACACAGCAAATGAGCATTTGCTTCCAGGCCTAAGCCCACCGCCAGCTATTGCCTTGGCTCTTTCATTTCATGGCTTCACTAATGAATGACCCTCAAAGTATTAATAAACCTAACAACTGGCATTGGATTAACAAGGTGCTTTATTTTGTCTGTGTGTCTGTGTCCATTTCCACCTCTTTTTATGCTTCAGACGCCATCAGTCACCTCTTTGACAACTCCGGCTTACATGCATTCCATCCGTTGGGCAGTTTGGAATCCAGGGCTGGCAGCCACTTCTTCACATGTTGTCCTCCCATTTCAAGGCGGAGCCCAGCATAATCCTCACCACGTCCTGGTCTACAAGACACCCACAGGCACCATGAGCTCTGAAGAGGTAAGAAGATGGTGCTAAATTCAATTTGTGTGTGTGATAGAACTGAACTCATCATTTTGGAATGTGAGTGTTGAAGGCAGTATCTTGCAAAGTCTAGGATTGTGCAAGATACCTCGCGTTTGGTTAAGAAGAAATCCTGCCTCTCTTCTTTAGGATTAACTTTCAAATATTTAAAAAATTATCCGATTTATCAACACAGCTGCGCCTACTCATCTTTAGCTCAAAACAGACTCACTATGGCCTAGCAGTACTATCCAACAGGGTGGTTTTGCACTAGAGACAAGTCCTTGGTCCATCTCGTCTAATATACCTCTTTCTGACCTCAGCTCACTTGCCCAGACATGCCTGGCTGCTGCTGGAACATGCATGCCACCAGGGGACGTGATTCAGCTAGTGGTAGCTGCAACTGTTCTAATGTTCCCATGTAAAAATACATTACCCAATTACCGACCATTTGAACAGTTATAGCACATCATAAAATCTGTACATGATAGGCAAATTCTGAGTTCTGATTTGGAATCTGCAAAACTTGATATCATGTAAATCACATGTGGTATTCCCAGTAGCAAAATCATTGTTGTGCAGATTGCTCAAGTATTTGAAAAGTGCTATCATATTCTCTCCTTCCTCCTTTTAAATTCCAGGTCAAGTGGGTACAGTCTGGGACAATCCAGTTTCACTTTTCTACCAGCTCTGATGAAGGATTTGGGACTACAGCAAAATTCTCAGGCGGCATCAAAGACGAGACGCCTCTCTCCAAGACAAAGAGGCCTCCTGTTTTCTCCCCCAGTGAGTGATTTTCCCAGGTTGCTAACTCTTCAAATGCATAGCAGAAGCATCTGTGCCATTTTATAACCAGGGGAAATACTTAAAATGTAGCATTCTAGTCACACAGATATGGCCAGTGACTTGAGATAAGCTTGGTTCTTGGCTTTTGCAAAGTGACACAATTATCCTATGTCTCGTCTGCACTAGTCTGCATTTTAGGTCTAAGGAGCCCTGGGAAATGCAATGCTCCCATGGCACCAGAAAAAGAAAATGGACATAACATGGGTTTGAGATGAAGATAGAGATAAGAGGGAAATGCACCCCTTTAATTTGGTAGGAAAGAAGTTTGAAAGGAGCTGCCAGACGAGGTATTCTGATCTCAAGTGTCATAACAGTTAATGGTTATCATTAATTATTTCTGCTCATCCTCTGGATATGCAAAGGCTCAGGCCTATAATATTGAAACATATGGAACTGGTCTTCTCTTATGAAGCCAGACAGTATTAAACAAGTCCTCTACAGTTGCTCTGAATGAAAGCTAGGTTGTATCCAATGTGACAGTGTAGAAAACAGGATTGATGATGCCAAGGATAATCTTCTAGACCAGGGGTCCTCAGACTTGATTCTTCAGGTGTTTTCGGACTTCAGTTCCCAGAAGTCCAAGTCAGTACACCTGCTGATTGGGGCTTCTGGGAATTGAAGTCAAAGAACATCTGGAGAGCCAAGTTTGAGGAACCCTATTCTAGACAGAAACCATGTGGTGCTAGGATGCCAAGTGTATTCATACAGAGGTTCTCCCTTTTCCCCTAATGTTTTTGTGTTTGATGGTATTTTTTATCCCAGCCGTCCACAAACCAGATCGGCCACAATGCTCTGCTTAGCTGTCGGTTGCTCTTGCATTCTGCTCAAGACCGCAAACTTGTCATCCCTGATGTGTGTATATACAGCTTAGTAGTTGTTTTGTCTGAGTGCTGCAGATGCCATCCTGGATGTCTGCATTCAAGGATATAAACTAGTTCCCAGGATCACTGGGGATATTTCCCAGTCACAGTGTCTTAAAGGGGAACCTCTTGCCACAATGAGAACAGATGGCACAACACATGGATTCACTTGGGCATGATCCAGGATTGCTGATGGATGGTTTGAGAACAATTTCCAAAAGAGATCTACATGGGTAAGCAATATAATGTCTACAAATAGAAAAAGTATCAGGTAGGAAGAAAACATTCCCGGTGCAAACTGTTGTTAAGAGTCTCCATCACCACCACCACCCCGCCCCCAGAAGAAGAACACTCAAACAATATAGCTTTTGAGGTATGAAAGGATATGGTGAGATATAAGATGATGACATCTATTATTACATTATTAGAAGGGACTGTGGTGACTTAGTGGTTAAGATGCTGAACTTAACGACTGGAAGGTCGGCAGGTCAGCAGTATGAGACCCAACTGCTGCATGATGACAGAGTGAGCACCCGTTGTCTGTCCCAGCTCTTGCCAACCTAGCAGTTCAAAATCAAGAAATTGCAAGTAGATAAATAGGTACCATTTCAGTGGGAAAGGTAAACAGCATTCTGTGCCTGCCACATGTCCACAGAAACATCTGCAGACGCAGACAGTCTTGGCTCTTTGTCCATAAACAGAGATGAGCACTGAACCCTAGAGTTAGATACGGACTGGCTTTTGAGCAAGGGTGACTGACTTTTACCCTAAGATGATTACGATAACTCTGGCCATGTCATTCCACCGATTTCATAGCCCAAGACTTAAACATCAGTATTCAACCAATAAACAACAACAAGAAGGTGCCCCTTATCTATCAGCTCAAACTTTTGGGATTTACTTCAAACAACTGTGCCCAATTTCTCTTTGCCTGGAGTTGGTAACACACAGTTCTTCTAGTGGCCTCCATGAATACACTCCATGTGATCTTACTGTGTTCACACATTAAGCCTCTCAGGAATTTCTAGAACCAGCAAACTCAAGGACAGTACAGTATATGCCCTTCAGGGAATCCACCCACCTACTTTGCATGTACATGCACTGAACAGCTATTCCTCAGTTCCTTTCCAAGGTACCACTGGAACTTCTAACTCTGCTGCAAAAAATTGCTGGCATAGTGGTTTGCTATTTTGTCCTTCATACCCTATCTTCCCCTCTTTGCTCCTTCTTCATCTTCCAGAATTTTAATAAAATAAATAACCCAGAAAGTTAGACAGAAACACATTTGCAGACAAAAGCCAAACCATATCATTAAGGAATGGATGACAGATGACGTACCCAGTTTAATGGAAATAAGAAGGACCTATAAGAATCAGCACAAGAAAAATATAATGAACTACAGAGGACGGTTAGGCACAAAATAAGAGCTGTGGAAGAAGCTTATATGGCTGACAGATGCACTGAGATAGAGGAATACCAAATTAAGCATGATTTTTCCAACATACAAAAATTATCAAGGAAGCTACTGGTATGATAGAAGACAGCAGAAGACACATGCATTGTTAAAGGACAAGGACAGGAATCCTGCGGTGGAAATAAGGGATAAGATCAATGTATGGAAATAATACATTGGAGAGCTGTTTAGTGACGAAAGAGGTGAGCAACCTATCATAAATGGCAATACTGGACCACCAGTACTGAAGAGTGAGGTTGCAAGAGCTTTGCAAATACCCAAAGATGGGAAAGCAAGAGAGCCAGATGACATCCCAGTAGAAATTTTGAAATTCCCCCGAAGGAATCTTCCAGCCTTCCCCCATACCAGGAAACTCTACCACCACCTCCACCTCCACCACCGCATGGTGCATCCAGGCTGCCGAATCAAAAAACAACCACGGTTCTGTCTACCGATCCGTCGCGACCCTGCATTCAAGTTGACCTCCTGGCTCCCCTATTCAAGGCAATGGCAAAAGAAATCACTGATCAGGTTCGGGCCATCATTCCACAGCCCTCCGATTGGTCCACTTCTTCTCAGCTGATGGACCCTAGCTGACATCGGGCTGATGAGCCAGTGCCAGTCAAGAGGCGCCATACACAGTCAGTGCGCTCTGAGGCCAGTATTCCACTGCCTCCGCCACCGTTTCCAGGAGCCTTACTGGTCTGACTCAGACCCCCAAGGCCTTCGTCCCACCTCCTACACTCTCGGAGAGGTCTGAAGGCTCTGACGATTCATCGGATGAGGAGGCTCTACCAGCAGTTGATGCGGAAAAGTCACCCGACGACAAAATAGGGAGTGCCCAGAGGTCCCAGCCGGAATACTAAAGGACCTTCACCACATTGCTGATCTGACTCAGGTCAACACTGAATATAAAGGTGGAAAACCCATCCAATCCATGCGTGGATGAGGTTTGTGGTATGGCAGTCAAGAAAGAAATCCTGCCGGTACATCTCGGCCTCCTTCCCGTCATAGGCAACTGCCAAACTGGTATGGAAGAAGCCAGTCTCATCACACTCCGTTTCCACAAGAGTGGATGGAATGTACAAGAGAGAGAGGACGGCCAATTTCTGCACACCCACCGTATCCCGAACTCCCGGGTAGTGAAGGCTTCTCAACATCGCACCCCTGCTAGCAGCGTCCCGCTTCCCTCATCCATGGAAGTAAAAAAAGCTGGATGCCCTGGGCAGAAAGGTCTATGCCAATATATCCTTATCCTTCCGGGTGGCTAACTACGTGGCAGCCATGGGTGCCTACAACTGTAAGTTATGAGCCAAAGTAGAGACCTTCATGGCAAAACTCCCCGAAGATCTCCGCACTGATTTTGACACCCTCTGTAAACACTTGGCCCTCCAACAGATCAGGACGGCACACCATGTCTGTGAGTCCGAGGCCAAGAATATCGCTTCAGCCATCCAAGTCAGGCGCCATTCCTGGCTACGCTCGGCATACCTCCAAGATGATGTCAAAAAAACTCATTGAGGAACTCCCATTCGACGGCCAAGGCATTTTTGCAGCTGAGACAGATACCTCAACGAGCTGCATAGGGATAATATAACCACCAATCAACTCCGCCTCGGAGCCTCCACCTCTTACCAGAGACGGAATTAACAGCAGTACCAAACGTTTCAGCCTCCACTGCCCTTTCAACGGCAACAGCAACACAGCCAGCAAGACTACGATAAGCAGCCCTTCTATAAACCATGGCATCAACATTCTCGCCTGCGCTATCAACAAAAAAGTCTTCATCCACCAAGAAGACTGATCGCAGACAGAAGCAGCAGGTTTGACTTCTTCATGACCGACGACTCTCCACCACTCATACTTCCTCACCATCCACTCAGGAACTTTCTCAATGCATGGTCCAACATCACCTTGAACAAATGGGTTTTGAAGATCTTACATGATGGCTACGCCTTAGAGTTCAAGAACTACCCGAAGGTTGGACGTGCCACCGATCCGTTGCCCCAACTTCATGATGAACTTATGATGCTATTGGAGAAAGTGGCCATCGAAACTGTCACATCCACTGAATCGTCAACTGGTTTCTACTCCCGATACTTCATCGTGGACAAGAAGGACGGTGGCTTCAGACCCATCCTGGACCTCCGCTGTCTGAATCAGCACATCCACATGAGAAAGTTCCGCATGTTGACACTGCAAACCATTCTGCCGCTCATTAACAAGAACGAATGGTTTGCAGTGATAGACCTAAAGGACGACTACTTCCACATCTCCATCAGGAGATGGCACAGGAGGTTTTTACGGTTCCAAGTGTCCGGGCAGATCTACCAATACACCAGTCTTCCTTCCGGCCTCTCCACCGTGCCGAGGGTGTTCACCAAGTGCATGGCACCAGTTGTGGCACATCTCCGATTAAAGGGAATTTAAGTGTTCCCGTACATCGATGAGTGGTTGATCTGCGCACCATCGAGGCACAAGGCAATGGAAGATGTGGCATACGGCATCAAATTTACGGAGAGGCTCGGTCTAAGAATAAACTTGAAGAAGTTGCGTCTTTCCCCTACTCAACGCATGGAATATATAGAAGCAATATTAGACTCCACGACGTCCAGAGTGTATGACCCCGCCCAACGCCTATCGGACATCCATTCAATAGTCCGATGGTTCCAGTTCAGCAACAAGATCAGAGGGAGGGAGGCACAGCGACTGCTGGGTCTTATGGCCTCAACCACCACAGTTATCAGTCACACCAAATTGAAGATGAGATCTCTTCAGTCGTGGTTTCTCAGCTCCTTCGACCTCCGCAAGGATCATCCATGCAAGTTGCTGACCCCAACACCAGAACTGAGAACTCAATAGTCCTGGTGGACAATGGAACAAAATGTCTCTATTGGGAAACCATTCGGCCTCCCCTTGCCAACACTACAGATCACCACAGATGCAAGCAACCTCGGATGGGGCGCTTGCTGTGGCACCTTGCAGATCAACAATCTATGGTCCACACGGGAGAGATCCAGACACATAAACATTCTAGAACTGTTGGCAATATGGATAGCAATGAAGACCTTCCAATCTTTAGTTGCACAGGGAGAGTAGTTCAGGTAGCATCGGACAATACAACGGCCCTGGCATACCTGAACAAACAAGGAAGAACCAGGTCTCTCTCGCTCCTCTTCCTTGCGGTGCAGATCTGGGAGTGGTGCCTCAAGAAACATGTGTTTCCGATTGGGGTGCACATTCAAGGAAGCCTGAATACCCTCACGGACACCCTGAACAGATGGTGAGTGACCACACACGAGTGGGAGCTCAACAACGTAATCTTTACCACACTGTGTCAGAGATGGGGTCTCCCGGACATAGATCTGTTTGCTTCACTGGACAATGCAAAATGCCCCAGGTACTGTTTCAGAGCGGGATGGGCCACGGATCCAAGGGAGACATGTTTATCGTTCCGTGGAACAAGGACTTCCTTTACATCTTTCCTCTGATTCAGCTCATTCAGAAGGTCTTAATACACCTACACAAGCAACACTCCTGTGCCATCCTCATAGCCCCAGCATGGCCTCGACAACCTGGCTTTCCACTATTCCATAGGCTAGCGATGGATGCGTGGACTCTACCCTCTACTCCATATGGAGAATGGACGAATGCTCCACGCGGATCTTCCCAGCATCCATCTAACGGCCTGGCTCATCACTCCAAGATCACAAGAATCCTAAGTAGAAAGACCGTTACATCTATATTGTACAAGTCTAAATTCAAGAGGTTTGTCTCTTTCCTTAACTTTAACTCCTCAAATCGGACGCTCGACACAGCAATCCTCATGGACGTAATGGACTACCTTCTTTCCTCTTGTTGGTATTGCTCCACCTCAGATTAGGAGAGAAGTAGCAGAGGACACCGAGAGAACTAAGCAAGAGAAGGACCCTCAACAACCTCTGAACAGAGATGAGTGTCATGTCCACTGGTTCAGATCCAGGAAGAGTTTTGTGGCAAGAACAGACACTCTTGAGGCCCCAAGGAGCTTGCCCAGTGACCGGCTGGAGGAGGAGGCGGGGAGGAGAGAACTGGCCACACCTGGGGCTCACTTTTCCACAGACCCAAAAGCTGTTAGGCGCCTCCACTGACACCGGACTTCAAAGCCTTTCCAGGGGCCTATTCCATCGGCCCCGGGATGGGGATTTCTCCGCTGCCTCTCTCTGGCCCAGTCATCGGACAGGGCTTCAAGGCCAGCTGTTGCCATTTTGCTGGGGCGCCGCCTTGGCGGGGATATAAGGAGTGTGCAACCCGACACTGCGGGACTCTGCCACTGTCCCTTCCTGGCCTCGCTGCCAACACTGACGTTGGTCCAGTGAGCATTGGCCGCGGGGGAGTGTCGACCACCTGGGCTCCCGGCAGCGAAGACTTAAAAGTCGAACGCTGGCGCTGCCCATCCGAGCCTTCTCCCCCAGTCCGACATTGGTTGCGGGGGAGTGAAGAGGACGTGGACCTGGGCTCCGATATGTTCATTGAACCTGGCCCTAGTTAAGGGTGTTATTTGTATTTTTTTATATTGCTACTGTCATTATTGCACCGCTATTTGGTATTTGTGTATTTAGGCTTCAGCAGAACATCGATCAAAAACTTCCAGATGTACAAGTTAGGTTCCGAAGAGGCAGGGGATCTAGAGACCAAATTGCAACATTCACTGGTTCATGGAGAAAGTATAGGAGTACCAGAAAAACAACTACATCTGTTTCATTGACTACAAGCAAGTCCTCATCTGACCATACTTCTGGCATCAATCAGCGGACCAGTAATTGAGCTGGATTCTGTATCTCCACATTCACATGGTGTTTTGTTGTCCGTCAGCAGCCCCCACGTTTTCAAGCTGAAATGCAGCAAAAACATACCGGGGGGGGGGGGGGGAATCAAAAACGGCACAAAAATGTCCCTTCCACGCTCCCTCCTCCAAGGGAAGGGGTGGAGGTGGGGAAAATTCTTGGAAACAGGTGCAAATGCACGCACCGGCACCAGGAGGAACTGCGTGACCGCTCAGTTGTTTGAGGGGCCGTGGTCAGCCCCTGGCAGGAAAAGCTTGGGCACCTATGATTGAGGGACTCCAACCCACACCCTATTCAGGGTCCTCCAAGTGACGTCGGGGAGCTTGAGTTCCTCAGACATATCCTCCTCCTTTAATGTCATTCCTTGTCCACTGAACTCCTTCCTCCATCTTCTAATTTGGTCTTGCTCTTGTGTACCCTCAAGAATGTTCTGGATCTGAGTCGGTGGACTTGAGTGTTGGCTGATCTGCTTCTGGGCCATTTTGGCTTGCTAGGATTAGACTCTAAATCAGGTTCTGACAGAGTTTCTTCCTTAGCCTGGCCATTCCACCCACTTTGATAACATCTTCAGTATTGGTATTCGTGTCAGAAATTATTCTGGGTTGAAAGGGAAAATCTCCGCTCAGGTAACACCCTAATGAGGCTCCTTTCATGTTCCCAAGAGCTCATTCCATCATGCAGTACCCGGGTCTCAAACTGCCGACTTTCCAGCCTTCCAGCTAACAAGGTGAGCTTCTTAACTACTGATCCTCCGCAGCCCCAGCACTCCAGGTGTTCTTGAATTTCAGTTCCCAGCTAATTCCAGCTAACAAGGTGAGCGTCTTAACTACCGAGCCACTGCAGCCCCTAGTATTGGCGGCGGCTCAGGGTTGTGTTTAAGAAAAGTGCTTGGTTTTAGAGACTGAAACAGCGACCAAACTGTCTTGTTTCTTGCTGTTGTGGCCAGAGAATGGGAGATGGCGAACAGATGTTGTTCATACTTTGGCCGCTAGAGTGCACTGCCTCCATGGCTTTGGGCTGCCCGGGACCCTTTGCTGACCTATATTCTATTTGCAAATGCTTCCCCCTCCAACAAAGAGGTAAGTTTCGTGTGTTGTTTAATAGGTTTTAAAACCTGTAGTTGGAGCGGGTCAATTGAGAAAAAAAAAACAAAAAACCCAAAGTTTAATGGTGGCAATTTCAGTTAGTCTCTCCTTGACATAATCCAAAGAGTAATGGAGTTGGTTGGGAATGGCAGGGAAAAACAGCGTGTTGCTTAGCAGACAATCTCGTGTATGGTGACATAAATGGATCCGATCGTGGCACTGCTGAGCTGCTGCTGAGGCCATCCTGCTGGCTAGAATCAAATACATTCTGCATGGACGCTGGGAGGGGAAGGAGGGATTGATCCAGGCAGGCGCTGTGTGCCGTTCCCAGTCGGGATGCCGGGCCACAAGCTGGGTTTTCCCCGGTGCCATTCTGGGACCATTCTGGCTAGGTTGGTTAGCCTGCAGTGAGGCAGCGAGAGTGCAAGACCATGGAAAGCTCCCTGCAGAGACCATGGATTAGATCAAGCACCTTTTCACAGTTCTCAAATGAAAGCAGTGCTGTATTCTGGTTAGCTTTTATAGGAAACTCAGAAGCTGTATTTTACATTGTTTTGATCCTAGCCTTGTATTATCCACTCTCATTTGGCAGCAGCAACACTTAAGTCTCCAGGAGGGTTCTGCCCTAAGCCTACCTGGAGGTCTCTGGGTATCCTTTGGCTGCCACAGAATCATAGAACAAGTGAGTTGAAAAGGGGGCCTTTTAAGCCATCGAGTCCAACTCCTCCTGCCTAAGGCAAGAATCCGAATCAAAGCATATCTGATGGATATGGTTGTCCATTTCTCTCTTGGAAGCTTCCAGTGCGCTCACCACCTCTCAAAGCAGTTGGTTCCAATGTCGTACTGCTCTAACCATCAAGAGGTTCTTCCTGATATTCAGCCTAGATCTGGCTTCCTGTATTTTCAGCCCATTATTACATGTCCTGCACTCTGGGATGATGGAGAACGGATCCTGCCATTCCTCTTTTTGTTGTTGTTGTTCAGTCACACAGTCGATTCTGACCCTTTGCGACCCCATGGGCCATTTTCCTCCAGGCACCTCTGTTCCTCCACCATCATCCTCAGCCCGCCCAGCTCTGTGCCCATTGTGTCCACAATACCATCTAGCCATCTCATATTTGGACGCCTCCTTCTTTTCTTGCCCTCCACCTTTCCCAGCATCAAGGCCTTCTCAAGTGAGTCCTCCCTTCTCATTTGATGTCCAAAGTACTTTAGCTTCACTATTTGTCCCTCCAATGAACAGTCAGGGTTGATTTCTTCTAATATTGACCTATTTGTTCTCTCTTTAATCCTTCCTGTGTTGGAGCGTTCACTCACCACCTCTCGAGGCAGTTGGTTCCACTGTCGTACTGCTCTTACAGTTAAGAAGTGTTTCCTAATATTCAGCCTATAATTGGCTTCCTGTCATTTGAGCCCATTATTACGCATACTTCACTCTGGCGTGATGGAGAACAGATCCTTCCCTTCCTCTTTATGATGTTCCAGGTATTTGAAGACGGGCTATCATCATTGTATCCTCTTCTCATTCTCCTTTTCTCAAGACTAAACATGTCCAGTTCCTTCATTCATCCCTGCTATGGCTTGGTTCCCAATTCTCTCATCATCCTTGTTGCC
Organism: Bradypodion ventrale; assembly: GCA_035047345.1. NCBI lineage: Eukaryota > Metazoa > Chordata > Lepidosauria > Squamata > Chamaeleonidae > Bradypodion > Bradypodion ventrale. Next base: position 14,044,900 of record JAWDJE010000017.1, on the reverse strand, counting down.
CTTCTCTGGACCTGTTCTAATTTGTTTGCATCTTTCCTACAGTGCAGTGCCCTGTTCAGATCCTACCTGAGACTAAATCTCTTTAGCGTCCAAAATAAGGTGAAAATAGTGAGTTCTGGGAGGTCAGGTAGATGCTGCCTGGGGTCCTCCAGGTGTGTCAACCACTCTGTTATAGCCAGTGTGGCCAACGAATGTGTTGAATGAGATGATGGGAATTGTAATGCCGTACCCAAGTAAGAGAAAGGAATAGTTAAAATAGCCCTACATGAAGAAGCTGCCTGTGGGGAAATAGAGGCCAGGAACTATATGCAGTCCTTCCTTTAGGTGTGTTTGCAATTCCTGGGCATAATCAGACATTTCCATGGCCCTCTAGACAAAATATTTTTCTTGAAACACTTTGAAAATTGGGTTATTTTAAGTGTGTTTGCTATTGCTATATCCTTGTTAAATATAACAATCCTTGTTAAGTATAACAATGTTCTAATTATGGGCTATGTACAGTGTCTATTTCTGTCCCTACGATGCTATCAGGTTCTTCATGCTCTCTGTGAATCCACACTAATGGGTTTACTGTGCCTACAGGCAGTAAACCCATTTGTGTGGATTCACAGAGGACCATGAAGAAGAACAACAGTTATAGGTAAGCAACCTGTCCTTATAGAGCCCTGGTGGCACAGGGGTTAAACTGCTGTACTGCAACCAAAAAGCTGTGAGTTTGATCCTGACTAGGGCTCAAGGTTGACTCAGCTTTCTACCCTTCCAAGGTTGGTAAAATGAGTCCCCAGCATGTTGGGGGTAAAAATGCCGATTAACTTGTGAAACGCCCGAAGAGTGCACTAGGCGCTGTGGGGCAAATGTATACGTGAGGTTGCTTTATTTTATGCTGGGGGTGGGGGTGGGGGCTTTATATTTTGCTGTTAAGCAGGTGCCCAGCTTCCTTAAACCCTCAACAGCCCCCATCCCAATAAAAGTACAGGTAGAAGCCCAGAAACTAACCATGATGTTATTTCAATATATATATTTTGTTACAATTCAGGGAAAGTGATGGTGGAACCACAAGTGAGTGGGGTTGGAGGGAGTTTATTATTTATTTATTGGATTTGTATCCCGCTCTACTCGGCACAGGCTGACTCAGAGTGGCTAACAACAAATTAATATGAGTACAATATAACAGTGTAATAATGCACAAATAAATAATCAATGCACTTACAATACAATTACAGTAAATTCCACGATAATACAATATATCAGTACAACAAGTCAAAATATCAACAGTCGATATATCAAAAGGACATAACCAAAAAACATATCAACAAAACAGTGTAGCCACAGGACATTTCCACCCTCCTAGTAAGTGTGTATGTTGATTTGTGTGTTTGAAGGATAGTCATCCCTTCAGTAAACACATCCGCCCCACCCCTGCTGGCATAGTGGTTAAAATTGCTGTGCTGCAGCCAAAAGATTGTGAGTTCGAGCCTGACCAGGGATCCAGGTTGACTCAGCCATCCATCCTTCCAAGGTTAGTAAAATGAGGACCTTGCATGTTGGAGACAAAATGCTAATTAACTTATGAACCGCCCAGAGAGTGGACTAAGTTCTTATATGGGGCGGGATATAAGCGTGATTGCTCTTTCTTTAAAGAAATATCCTTCGTTTAATTCACTAATCCTTCAAAAGTCTCCGCCACTGTGTTTCTTCCTCCAGCAACACCAAGATACTGAGCAACTCGTGCCCCGGCCCTCATTACATTATCTCTCCTTAATTGCTGACTGAACATATCTGTGCACAGAGCAGTCATGTCATGCCATTTGAGGCTATCCCAGACGGGTTCTGACAAAGCCGGTTCAAGTGCATTTGGGGGCAGCTATTGGGGGGTCACAATTCGGCAGAAAAAGAACCTTCTCCGCCTGCCAGCTGAAACGGCAGCAAGGCAAGACCATTTAATTATCTCTGGTCAGGAACTCTGCATCATGTCACACAGAGAGTGGAAATGATGGTCAAGAGATAAACACTCAGCCGCCACCCTTGCTGTCGCTCTTTAATGCCGCCTCCGTCAGTGCAAGAGAAACGCAGCATTTGAGTTTCCAGTCTGCACTCCGTTTCACCCCTAGATTTAGCAGCTGGGTGGGGAAACGGCTCCCCAAACACGGCCTCCACTTCCATGGGGATAGCAGCTTACTAAACAACCATGGCAAACACCATTACACATTTTGAGGGTTTGCATTTCTTTTAAATCCAGGGGCAAAAGGATAATGAAAAGTGGAGGGTGTGTGACCAAAACTCCCATAAGGGAGAAAGATTGCAAGGTGCTATTAATCAATATTTGCTTTAAAAAAAAATCTCCATGCATTTTGGCCCAACAATATTGTGAGAGGCCTTCAGATAGTTGGCAAGAATCTCTGATGAATCTCCTGATTTCTTCTTCTGTATCCGAATCCGGATATTGGCGATCCTCATGGCGAACAGCCATAAAGTCTGTCCTGAGAATATAATGCAGTGGCCTTTCATCTGCCTTCTGTGTCACAGAGTGATACCCATTGATCCAGTTTCGTGAGTCACTTTCTGGTCCTGAGAACCCTTTGGGCATACAAAGTCCTTATCATCATCCCCCGGCCAGGATGGATGAAGCTGCTACCCTCCATGAAGAGGAATCCAAGTGGGATTTAATCCATTTGGGGACCATCACCCTTCCCTGTAGACTTTGCCACCCAAGGGCATCTGTCCTCGGCGTGGTCAGGTTAGTTAACCACCACCTGGCACTCAGCGTTGAGTCGCTGGCAGTACGGTCTACTCTTATTACCATAGGAGGATAACCTAGCCAGACTTTGCCTAATTTATTGGTGAATAGAATTCATCAGAAATTTCTTTAAACAGGTTGTTTTGTTCTCCTTGAAGAAGGCCTTTGAATATCATTGGGTTGAAACATGTTGGACTTTTAACAACTGAACTTGCATCATCTTGAGGTATGTCTCAACTGTACGTAGGCTTTGAAATAGGTGACAACCCAGCAAAAGCAAAGCAAAGCAAACAGTCCAAACCACGCGGCTCCCTAAATTTTACATATTAACAAGACGTCGGCACAAGAATTTCCTGTAGAGGTGTCTCCCCGGAAAAAAAAACCTCTCTTTGCACCCAATGGACAGGAATGAGTCTCCAGACATTAGTGTCTCTTCCAGCCTATACACAGTAAAGAGCAAGTGTTTCCCAAGGTAAAATCTCAGAGCCCTAAAATAACATACAAAAAGAGAGAAAGATCTTTATTACGAAGAACAGATCAGAGACTAGATGCAAGTACATACAAGTGAGCCTCCTGGCACATGTATTTTGAAATTCCATTATCTACATTGGGCAATTCTGACAGGTCCAAATGCCATTTTTGCGTCCCCGTGGCCACACAGGCAGCCCAAAAGCCAAAGGATGGCAAAAGTGAAACTGGGATTGGCTTGAATCCATGCCAAGTTTTGAAAGACTTGGTTTACCAGGGAATGGACTTTTTGCAGGGGAGAAGATTGCCTTTCCAGCCAGACCCACAAATATTGTCCCTTCCACCCAGCCAAGGAAAGGTGCTGGGAGAAAGAGCATCTATCTGGGGTTCTCAAACCTTTTAAGTTGGGGGCTGGGCCATGCTCCCTCAGACAGTTGAGGGTGCCGGATTGGCACTGTAAACGCTGCCATAAAATGCATCCATGGCTGTTGTAAACACGTCCGTGTCTGCTGCTGCAGCGAGGCTGGGGAAGAGATGATTTGGTGTTGTGTGCCGAATCTGGCCCTCAGGCCATAGGTTGAGAACCCCTGCATTAAAGCAAAGCATTTATACATGCACTGAGGAAGACCTTATTTTTGCAAGAGGAAATGCTGTGGATGTGGGCAGATGTCATCTAATTAAATTAAATTAGATGTCATCTAATTTTTTTAAAATTAAATTAATTCCTGTTTGTTTTATATACTGTATGTAAATTTTAGCTTTGTATGCTTGTGGTACCTCTGACGTGAATAAAGAAAAGCCAGGGAATTAAGTGATTCAGGTCCATTTGTTGAGGTGGATCACTATGCCCAGTTTCCCCAGGGAATTCTTCTTCAGGTGCCACATCCGATCCGGATATTGGCTATGGTCATGGCGATAGTCTTCCTGCTCTTAACTCCTTGGAACAGTTCTTCCGAGGACCTTCCGCACCAGTCTCTCACGTTCTTCAGCCATGAGGTCCATCTACGTCCAGGGCTTCCTCTCTTCCCAAGGATCTTCCATTGCGTAGCAAGTTGGAATACTCTATCTTTTATGTTGTTCCTCATGATATGGACAAGGTATTGGAGCTTTCTTTGCTCAAAGGTCTTAAAGAGTTCTTGTTCTTTATGCATTCAGTGCAATACTTCATTAGTCACATGGTCAACCCATGACATTCCTCCTCCTTGTTCTTCTTCTTCTTCTTCTTCCATCAAGGGGGCGAAAGACATAGTCTTGCAGTGTTGCATGCATCCCTGGGGCCATATTTTGCCCATCCTGACTTGGAAATAAGAGACTGCCCTGATTGCTGCTCCATGGAGAATAAAAATTCATTTCCTCTTGAGCTCTTTTTCCACCGAAAACTTCTCAATCACAGCTCCTTTCCTGAAGACTCCCGATCAATCTGGTTAAACCACAGAGTCCATTCGCAAATGGCCACATCAAGCCCAGGAACCGCTGCCTGCTTCACTGTTTTCGCCCTGTGGGAAATCTGTGGTGTGTGAGAATAACCCAGCTGCCATGGAAACCAGCAAAAGCACGGAGGACATAAAGTCACTGCCAGAGACACTGTCTGTGGAAATAGATCTATAGATCTGTGGGACTTTGCTGGGGATCAGGTCAGGAAGCTGAGATGAATTGCATTTTCTCCGTAAAATGAATTGCCTTGCCAGTGAATAGAAACGCAGTTCTAGACAAGCAGGGCATGTTTTAAGAGAGATCTCATGGTTTTGGCCACTCATTTATTTATTTATCGTATGTTGAACTTCAGTTGTCTACATTAATGTTGATGTATACCGTGAGCACAAATTGTCCATCTCAAGTTCCTAGCTAGAGTTCCACATCCAGGTTTGGAAGCCATTGAAAGGCTTCACCTGTGGAACTATGCAAGTCTTTCAATGCATCCAAACATGTATAAAGGACACCTAAATATAATGTGGTCCATGGTTTGGTCTTCTACACCAGGGGTAGATTTAGCCCCTGATGCCAATTCATCCGGCCCATGCCGCCCTCATCAACGAGGGTGGTGTGGGCCGGATGAATTGGTGACATGGGCTGGATCTGGCCCGTGGGCCCTAGTTTGGGCACCCCTGATTTAAGTAGAGAAAATGGCAGCTTAAGGTCTATCTCATCCTGTTGCAAAACAGGTTGCAAGGTGTGTTTTTCCTTCCGCTTGCGGCAGAACCACATGACCGGCCGATGGCCCAAAAAGTTTGTACACCCCTGTTCTGCACAGTTACATTGGGGAGAGAACTTCCATCCCCATCATGTGAACAGAGCGACTTCGCATCTCCCGCAGCCAGTCCTTACTCTGTTCAGCCTCCTCCACTGTCGTCTTGGAAGGGAAAATCCCGCTGGCCATGCGCGGGGATTCTTGATTATGTGATGATGGGGAACCAGAGATAGATGTTGCCAGAGTTCCATCCCGGGAACTCATCTTTGGCAGCGAGACACCTTTCTTCCGTTGTGTCAGAAACATTGCAATTAAAATAAACACTAAAATGGAAGAGTAAAATGTAAAATTTAGCGCTTACATCATTTAAAATCCTGGATTAGACAAGTCTCCCCCCAAAGCAGGCAACCCTGATGGCATTCTGTTGCGCGGGCATGAGCTCCTCACATGTGCTTTGAGCAGAGCTCAAGGGACTGGTGTGTAGTTGTCTGTATGTAACCGCAGTCACAGATGGCTGATTTCACCAGGTATCCCCATTTATTCAGAGTATCTCTAGATCGTGTGCCCGTGCACAGTCTATTTAGTGATTTCCAGAGCTCCTATCATTTGCCAGAGCCAGGTGCCAGCTCTTCTGTCGGCTCCATCCAATGTTGATCCTTCCTAGCCTGCCATATGTCAGTTCGCCTTTTAAATTTGTCCGAAGCTTTGATTTCCTTAAGGAAGCTTTTCCTGGATTTTAATTTCTGGGTGGCTGGTTGAACACCGTAGAGAAGATGTCATTCAGATATTAATGGTTTAAGCCTCTACGTATATGCCATTGCCTCTCTGCAGACAGCAAGGGAGATACAGTAATACCTCATACAAAGTCTGCTTCATACAACATCGGGTTCATACAACATCGCCTAATTCCTTGAAAAAAGTGGCCTCATACAAAGTTGTGCGACGTTGTATGAGGCATTGGAGTTTTTCCCAGGTTGCAATGTGCTGGGCAGTATAAAAGGCAGGACACATGCGTGCATTGCTTTTGTGGGTTTTGCACGAGGCGAAGAGTGTTTAGGATTGGTTTTGAGCGCGATTTTGGATTTTTGTTGAATTTTTTTCGTCAGAATTTTTAGAAGCATTCCTGGGGTTTTTGCAGCATTCTTCAGGTTCTTGGACAATCAGGGTTGTTTGACATGTTTTTGTAATGTTTTAGCATTTAGAGAATGATTTCTTAAAGTTCTGTCTGTTTCCTTGACTTTGCCCTGAAGTCTGTGCTGTTACAGAACAATGTACCTCTATGGAAACGATGTTGTACGAGGCATCGCAGCAAGGATTTGGACCTTGTATGAAGCATCGCGGCTAGGGTTTTGCATGCCTCATACAAAGTCCAAATCCGTATAAAGTCCAAACTTGTGGAACCAAGTTTGGACGTTGTATGAGGTATCACTGTACCGGCTAAATGATAGACCTTATCAGGGAGACATGTTTCTAACACCCAGTGGTTAATCTACTGGTTGCGTTTAAAGCAATATCTACTTGCCCAGCATGTGCCAGTTTATACCAAGCTGAACAGGTATGTTCACCAGCTGCATAACAAATAGTGCTGTTTTAAGGACCCTTGGTTTGCCTGCCAAAGTAGAACTCCATTAATGTGCAAGATGCTTTTCTCAGCTCAGAGCTGTTAATTTAAGCAAGCTGAACAAGGCTAGAAGACCCTTTGCAAAATACAAGAAGACAAAGGGTACTCAGATTATATATCACTCTTTTCTGGTGCCTAATTTTGTTCTTGCATGTCTGCCCTTTGTTTGTTTAAATTTTACCTTAAAAAAACTATGTTAATAGGCATGCCAGAAGTTGTAAAGAACTTGGGCATTTTGGTACGCCTGATGCACATTCCTTAACCCCTGCCACTTCTGCTTTATGTGATTCTGTAAAACAGAAAAAGCAATTTTTGTTTTAGTGGTTCTCCATTGTTGATTTATAAAAATTCAATATATAAGCGGCGACTGCTACGTTTGTCCAAGTATACATCCTCACCCCCCACCCCCCCAAATCATTTTAACAGTTCATGGATGTGTCTCAGGAAAAATCCCACTGGCGTGAATTTGTTTAAGGTGGATCTCAGCTTGCCATGAAGTAATCGTGGAGCCTTCTCCTGCGGCACCATATGAAATGAGACATGCAAGATTTAACTCCAGGACTGCAATGGGCTGCCGCAGCCTTGAAGATATGGACAAGGTGTGCCTTCCCAGCCAGTCCTCTGGCATGGCCTCTTCCACCTCCATGACTGTTGGGAGTCAGAGTTCCTCCTCTGCTCACGTTGCCGTTGGCCCCAATGTGATGGTTTCCAGTGGCATTTCCTCCACTGGGGGGGGGGGGGGGTCATCGCCCCACCTAAAGGGGCTCATCCACCCGTAGTCATTGGCCCCTTTAGGGAGTCGGGTTATATAACACCACCCGACACTCGGTGGTGAGTCACTGGCTGTACGGTCTACTCCATTACCATAGCAGGATGTCCAGCCAGACATATATACATAATGTCTTCTGTATCAACACCATCTCTGCTTAGAAAAACCTCCGCACATCTTCTTGGGATCAGGTTATGGTTGTTTCTTTCGTATTGAAAGAGATGGAAGTGTGTTTGCCTGAAAAATGCCACAGTCAACTTTGCTAATTATGCCCCATCTTCCTACTCTCTCCCTCTCTCTCCTTCCAGGTTCTCCACCTTCCTCTGAGATGCTAGTTTTGACTCAGAACTATTCCCAAGGTCCTGGGGTAAGTAAGTGTTTGTGTGCGAGAGCATCCAGTCTGTTTATCTTTTGCTCCAAGCTCACGATCATTGCCTACCCTTGGGCTGAAACCACACTTTCTTTCTTCGGACTGTGGTGGCTTAGCAGTTAAGACACTGAACTTTATGACTGGAAGGTCGGTAGGTCAAGACCCAAGTGCTGCAGGATGGAGCGAGCTCCCGCCATAACTGTCAGGTTTTGGGAACTTTCTGTCAAACCCCCGTATTTTACGCTCTTTCTTACCGTCATCCTGTATTAGTTAGACTGCAATTAGACTGGAGTTAGACTGGAGGCCAGCACAGGATAAGCATAGCTGTCCAGTTTCCTGTTTTGGACGCGAAATTTCCCTTATTTGACAGGAATTTCCCGAAACTTGACAGGTATGGCTCCCGCCTCTGTCCCAGCTCCTGCCATCTGAGCAGTTTGAATGCAAGAAACTGCAAGTACATAAATAGGGACCCCTTTGGTGGGAAGGTAACAGCATTTTGTGCACTGCCACATGACCACGGAAAAGTCTGCAGAAGCAGACAGCTCTGGCTCTTTGGCATGGAAACAGAGATGAGCACTGAACCCTAGAGTCGGATACGACTGGCTTTCAAGCAAGGGCGACCCTGACCTTGACCTTACACTTTTTTCTTACTGCAGTCGGGGACCTAGATGCTTGTTTATCTCATCCTTGTGCCTGAGGAGGAAGAAACTCATAGTTAATTTCCCCAACCTGAGAGACTGATATATTTCAAGGTTCTCTTTAGAAGAGATGAGAATGATTTTTGTGGCTTCTTTTCCCTTGTCTAGGCCAGACATGAAACTGCCAAAATGGAGGCACCTTTGGGTGAGTTCATTCTGCAGTTCCTTTTGCCTGACCTAGTGTGAGAAAGATTAGCCGGCAACACAAGGTTGCCATTGCTCAGGGTACACATGATTGTGGTTAAAAAAACAACAACCCACAATCTTCCAGGAGGCTCTTTCTGTGTACCCCATTTTTTGTGTCTTAAGTCCTATTGCTTGACATAGTAAGTGACAACTAGAGCAGGCCCATTGTACCCCTTGCACTACACATGATGTGCTTGGTAAATAAGCAGGATGACAAGGTACGCCTGGTTACTACGGCGGCCCGTCCCAGAAGCCTCCGTTGTAACCCGGAAAAATTGTAACCGGAAACATCCATAGGGATGCGTGTGGATCCACAGGGACTTGGGCTTCTGGGAACTGATGTCGAAGAACATCTGGAGTGCCAAGATTCGCCATCACGGTTCTATGCTGACGAGCATCCTTGGCCACCCTTTTCAGCACAATGGGTAGATTGGCTCATCATCACAACATACTATAGCTGCTGTTTTAGGAGCTCCCATTTCCATGCATCATCCAGAGGGGAAGTGGCCAAACTGCAATCCGAATGATCTTTAGGGGACATTGTTGAACCATCCAGAAGTCCCTAAAATCTCCTACCCATTAAAAAAAATTTTTTTTAAAGCAATAAGTATGGTTTGCTGCTTTGGGGGGGGCGGGGGGATGATTTCCAGTTCTCCTAAGTCGCCCTCCCCTTGTCATCAAAACCACGGGGACTGTTCCACACCGCTCTTAATTACATTTAATTGCCAAGAATCAGCAATGAAGCTGCCTGCTAAACCTGTTTACTCTTGCATTTCAGTTGTCGATATCCCAACTCTCTGCATCTCCTGGTCGCCGTTCCGCCAAACCCCCCTTGCAACCCTTGAGCGGGGCTCTGCCATCCCAGTCCTCAGAGGCTCTGCAGCGGACGCAGCAAGAGGTAAATTGGTTAGATGGGGCTGTTGTCTGTGTAATAATAATAATAATTTCATGTCAGAAATTATTCTGGGTTGAATGGATTTTTGCTGGAGGAAACTCCGCTCAGGGGACGCCCGAATTAGACTCCTTTCGTGTCCCCAAGATCTTTCCCCCACCAAAGTGGTCCCTATTGATCTACTTGCAATCTCTGGCTTTTGAACTGCTAGGCTGGCAGGAGCTGGGACAGAGACAAAGGGAGCTCATTGCGTCCTGCAGTACCTGGCTCTCGAATGGCCGACTTGCCGGCCTTCCAGCTAACAAGGTGAGCTGAGCTCCTTAACCACTGAGCCACCATAGCCCCGGTTGTCTTACCTGCATGCTTCCCCAAGGACAACTAGCTGTGATGCGTGCCCCACCTTTTCAGCAGCAGGGAAGCCACTCTTATTAGCCCAACCTGCTCCAGACAGTCCCATTTCCCTTTGGAAGGTCAACAGGATGAAGCTTGATTTGTCCTTGGAGTGAGGAGATGAATGCTCGGAGTCTCCAGGCAAGGCAAGATTCTTCCTGAATCAGCGGTGGAAGGCTACTGCTGCTCTCAACTCAGAGTGAATAATAAATACTACAGGGCTAAGTGGCTAAAGACACTGAACTTGACGACTGGAAAGTTGGCAGTTCAGCAGTTTGTGACCCGAGTGCTGCATTACGGAGTAAGCTCCTGCCTCTGTCCCGGCTCCTGCCAACCTAGCAGTTCAAAATTGCAAGAAATCGCAAGTAGATAAATACGTTCCACTTTGGCAGGAAGGTAAACAGTGTTCTGTCTGCAGACGCAGGCAACGCTGGCTCTTCGGCTTTGAAACAGAGATGAGCACTGAACCCTAGAGTTGGATACGATAGGCTTCTGAACAAGGGCGACCGTTACCTTTACTCGGTGGATCCAGGATCTAACTCTCCAAAGCGTCTTCTGAGATTCCTACAAGCCTTGCATCCTTTCCGGATTCTTCTTCTTTTGGGTCTAGGCCAGGCGTGAAAACTGCCATAACGGAGCCACTTTCTGGTGTGTTCATTCAGCAGTTCCTTTCCCGTGAACTAGTGTGAGAAAGATTAGCTGGCACAACAAGGTGGCCGGTTCCAACCTTGTAAATCACTTAAGACCTACCTATGTCAACAAGCCTATTAAGGCCTGTAAGATCATTAGAACAGATACAATGTTGACCTTGGACTTTTTAAATTGATATTCCCTACTTTTACTGCTGCTGAGAGTGTTTTAATTTGAAGACTACCATGGTTTTAAGATATATATTTTTGTTTCCTTGAGTTGTGTGTGTGTGTGTGTGTGTGTGTGTATTATATATATATATATATATATATATATATATATATATATATATATATATATATATATATATATATATATATATATATATATATATATATATATATATATATATATATATATATATATATATATATTTAAAATGTTATATAATTTTATATATGAATTGTAATCTGCCCCGAGTGGTACTTGCACCAAAAGAGTCAGATACCGTATAAATATGAATGAATGAACACTGGCCTTCAGCTTCTCCCATTTTTCCAACAGGAGAGTCTTTGGGGTGGTATCGTCCACCTGGAGTCTGATCTCAGCCGCGTCTCTCTGGCTCAGGAATCCTCCCCTGCAGACCTCCTCCAGGAGCTGCCGTTCACCCCAGTCCATGTGCCACTTATCACCTTGGGAACACACTCAGAAAGGTGAGGCTTAAGAAAGTCAAGGAGGCCTTTCAATACTAGAGAAGGGAGGTCATTCCCTCGCCACCCTCAAATCTGGCCTCTTATTCAGCAAAGGGGTTGCGAAAGCAAAGCAATAGCAACCACACTCATATGCCGCCCCGTAGCAGTTCACAAGTTAAACAGCATTTTGTTGGCTCCTCATTTCACCGACCTCGGAAGGATGGAATTGGCTGAGTCAACCTTGACCCGTGGCCTGGATCAAACTCACAACCTTTTGCCTGCAGTACAGCAACAGCGGCTGGGTTGGTGGGATGTCTCAGAGGCTGAATGTTGTGAGCACCATTTTTGAGACATCTGGAATCTGACTAAAAGGGCTTAGAACTTTTTGGACTTCAATTCCCAGAAGCCTCAGTCAATTCCCCAAAGCACTGATCATCCAATGGACTGACTTTAGGCTCCTGGGGATTGAAGTCCAAAACCCAAAGGTTGGGAAACACTGCCTTCAATTCCCAGAAGGCTCAGTCAATTCCCCAAAGCACCGATCAGCCAATGGACTGACTTAGGCTTCTAGGGAATTGAAGTCTAAAAGCCGGCCAGGCTGTGATGATTTAGACCAGTGTTTCCAAACTTTGGTTTTGGGACTTCAATTCCCAGAAGCCTCAGTCAATTCCCCAGAGCACCGGTCAGCCAGTGTACTGACTTCTGGGAATTGAAGTCCCCCACTGGCGTAGAATTTTGCTATATGCCAAAGCTGAACTACTGGGGCCCAAAGGACACCCCTCCCCACCTCAGAATCAGAGCAAAATAACCCCCATTGCCAGCAGCAGTTGCAGTATTCCGGCCAGGGCTGGCCTTGGGTTGTGAGTTAACCTCCATCACCATCTCCCACTGTTTCCCCTTCAGCCGTAGTAGCCTTTTGACGCGGGGTTCTCTGGCCCGCCTGCATGCCTCCGGATTCCCACAGCTTCTGGACTGTAACAAGGAGCCTGCCCAGCTGGTTGACCCTGCCGATCCTACGGATTACCAGCCAGAGCGGGAAGAAGCTGACGTCCTGCAAAACAATGAGATCGTCCTCCAGTTTCTTGCCTTTACCAGGTAGAGCTCAAGGCAGGAATCCTTCGGGTAGTTGATTGTATTAAAGCTCAATGTGTGGGTTTGTTGGTGTTTTTTTTTAAAGCAAGAGTTGGGCCCCAGTGCCAAATATTCATGTTATAGATGGAGACAAGGAAAATGAGACATTGGTCTAGATCGGTGTTTCCCAACTTTGGTTCTTGGACCTCAATTCCTAGAAGCCTAAGCCAATTCCCACAAAACATTGATCAGCCAATGTACTGACTTAGGCTTCTGGGAAATGAAGTCTATCAGTGTTCCACGGAACATAGTTTGGGAAATGCTGATTGAGACTGGTGATGGCCAACCTTGGCACTCCGGGTGTTCTTGGACTTCAATTCCCAGAAGCCCTGATCAGCAGGAGTGTTGACTTGGGCTTCTGGGAATTGAAGCCCAAGAACACATCGAGTGCCAATGTTGACCATCACTTGTCTAGCTTGTGAGACTCTCTCTCAGCTTAGCTCTGAACCTGAAAGGGTCATGCAAACAAGGAAAGCTTCTAAAGCAGCAGTGGCCAACCTTGGCACTCGAGGTATTCTTGGACTTCAGTTCCCAGAAGAAGCCCAAGTCAGCACACCAGCTGATCAGGGCTTCTGGGAATTGAAATCCAAGAACACCTGGAGTGCCAAGAGGCACACAGGTGTCTTCTATGCACAGGTGAGTCCCAAAGCGTAGACTTGGCAGAACCACCCAACATGAACGTAGTTGGAAGGGGCCAGAGCAGCAACAAGGAGCCTCTGCTGTGGATGAACACCTAATTTTCGAAGGTCTGTCTTTCTCATAGCTCTTCTTGGGGAAGTGGATCCAGCACACATCTTGGGAGTTGGGTTCGAGTGGTGGCTGTGTCAAGATAGTAATCTGAACGGCTGAGCTTGCGTTCTGATGCTTTCCCTTGTTCTTTCACAAGGCAGCCCAACCCGGACAACCCAACCGCAGAGACGGGGCCCAAAACCATCTATTTCACTTACCAGTTTTACCGCTTTCCTCCTGTTACGACGCCGCGGCTGCAGCTGGTGAAGATGGAGGTCTCCGGAGTGACTCCTTCCGTCACCACTTCCCACATCCTGGTCCAGATTAACCAAGACGGATCCATTAACCTCAGTAAGGCCAGCGGGGGCAATCAGTTGTGGCATTTTCAAAGGAAAGGGAGAGGCAGGCTATGTTGGGTGATCTACAATGTCTATTTCTACCCTTATGCTCTATCAAGTTCTTCTTTGAGGTGTCTGTGAATCCACATTCATATGGGTTCACAGGGGACAATGAAGAAGAAGAATTACAGGTTACCAACGGTCGGAAGGGAGATAGTCTGTGTTTTGTTTTGGATTGCAGTACTGTATTTTGTTTTGTGGGGTTGTATTTTACTGTTACTATGATTGTTTATTGTACTGTTGTATTGATTGTAAGCCGGCCTGAGGCTCCACGGCCAGTGGGCGGCAATATAAATCTAAATAAACAAACTTGTGAGCTGCCCAGAGAGTGCACGAAGCGCTGTGGGGCAGGATATAAGTCTGATGACTTTGCTTTTTCCTTTACTGGCTGATTTCTCCACAGGCTCACCGGGCTTCCAGCAGAGATATATGGTGGACCCTGGTTTTCTGAAGCCAGGCGAGCAGCGGTGGTTTATCCGTTACTTGGCCGAGCACACCCTGCAAATCGACGCCTGGGACGGGGATTCTTTGCTCCTGGTGGGATCTGCGGCGGTGAAGCTGAAGGTGAGTACCGTTGGCCGGCTCTTCTGCCACAGCACAGCGTCAGAAGGGATGAAGCCCCAAAGCCAAGGCTTGTTTCATGTGTTGGAAGCAGGACATGATGTTTTGTTTTAGCCCATACAGTCAGGTGACCCCAGGCTCATCCTATGTGGCTGGTAGCATGGCGGTGGCTTAGTGGTTCAGACGCTGACCTTGGAAGATTGGAGGGTCGAGGTTCGATACCCGAGTGTTGCACGACGGATCTTGGGGACATGAAAGGAGCCTCATTCGGGCGTCCCCTGAGTGGAGTTTCTCCAGCAAATATCCTCTCAACCCAGAGTAATCTCTGACACGGAATTCATTTCTTACCCTATGTGGCTTATACTGGGAGTACATAATGTTTGGGGTTTCCCCCCTGTGGAGGTCTATGCTCCCATGACTAGTCTGAACACTTTTGTAAAGGTCAAGGTAGCCCTTGCTCAAAAGCCAGTTGTATCCAACTCTAGGGTTCAGTGTTCATCTCTGTTTATAGCCAAAGAGCCAGCACTGTCTGCATTAGCAGACATTTCCATGGCGATATGACAGGCATGCCTAGTCACTGGAGTGCACAGAACACTGTTTACCTTCCCACCTAACTGGTCCCTAATGATCTACTTGCAATTCCTTGCTTTCAAACTGCTAGGTTGGCAGGAGCTGGGACAGAGACAGGTGCTCACTCTGTCATGCAGCACTCGGGATTTGAACTGTTGACCTGCCAACTTTCCAGTTATCAAGGTCAGCATCTTAACCACTAAGCCACCATGGTCCCGAACACTTGTATGGGATGAGTCAAAGCCACCAGTGGGAGGAGTTAAAGTGAGATGATTTCAGCCTCTCATTGACCCTAACATGTCCTCCCAGCCCAGTAGTTAACAGGTTGTTCCTCTTCTTAGTCTCTATGGGGCTTCAGTGGTTAAGAAGCTCACCTTGTTAGCTGGAAGGCCGGGAAGTCGGCAGTTCAAGACCCAGGTACTGCATGATGGATTGAGCGCCCGTCTTTGTCCCAGCTCCTGCTAACCTAGCAGTTCAAAAGCAAGATATTGCAAGTAATGTAGATAAATAGGGACCACTTGGGTCGGAAAGGATCTTGGGGAGATGAAAGGAGCCTCATTTGGGCGTCCCCTGAGCAGAGTTTCTCCAGCAAAAATCCTCTCAACCCAGAAAACATTTCTGACATGAAATAATAATAATAATAATAATAATAATAATAATAATAATAATAATAATAATAATAATAATAATAATAATAATAATAATAATAAATGGTCTCTGCTCCGCTGTGCAGCCACGTCCCTCTTCCATCCCACCACTTCCAAATAATTTGTTCCTCACATCGAAGCTTCCGCTCTTCTCTTCTGCAGCATTTGCTACGGCAGGGTCGGACGGCCGTTCAGGTCTACCACGAGCTGGAGGTGGTCACCATGGAGTACAAGCAAGACAGCGAGGTCATGAGTGGGGAGGTTTTCCAGCCTGGATATGTGAAGCCTGTCGGAGTCCATGCGGTTGTCAGGGGCCGCCTTCACTTGAGCCTGGCTAACCTTGGTAAGTTACCTGAGACCCGTATCTTTGCTACCTGTTTATTAAGAGAGGGGAGTTTCAGCTCATATAAGGATCCAGCCCCATCATCGTGGGTAAGGGAAGGAACCGAGTGTCATCTAGATAACTAAAGGTCGAGGGCTCCCTTCCCTTGCCAGAAAGCCAGTCATATCCAACTCTAGGGTGCGGTGCTCATCTCTTACAGCCAGAAGGCCAGTGCTGCCTGAGTCTGGAGAGGTTTCCATGGTCATGTGTGACTAGATGGTGGAGTGCATGGAACGCTGTTACCTTTCCCGCCAAAATGATACCTAATTAGCTACTTGCAATTTCTTATTATCAAACTGCTAGATCAGGGGTTCTCAACACTTTCCTGCCATGGGCCAGGCCAAGCCCTCTACGTCAGCTGAGCGGGTTGAACACATGGTGATTCCCCCAGTGTAAACGCTGCCGTAAATTATGGAAGACGTGTTTACGCAGGTGGGTGCATTTACGGCTGTCATAAATGTGTCTGCTTCCAGTTCCATGGTTGTTGCCGCGGGCTGGATGGTTTGCCGCTGTGGGCCGGGTCTGGCCCATGGGCTGTAGGTTGTGGACCCCTGAACTAGATTGTTAGGAGCTGGGACAGACAACGAACGCTCACTCCATCGTGTGGCACCCGGGTCTCAAATGGTTGACCTGCCAACCTTCCAGCCATCAAGCTCAGGATCTTCTTAACCACTAAGCCACCACTGTCCCATCTGAGGCTGACTTTTAAACTTTAAAAAAACAACAACAACAACCCCACACAGGTGGAAGACTTCTCCAAAGATGCCTGGTTCATACTCCGTGGAACACTGGTTCCAATGACGTGGAAGATATTGATTTGCAGCTTGAGGGGCAGGTTGGAGAGTTTACCACCCGAAATACATTGTAAGATCTTCTTACCCCCAGTGTGCCCTGACAATGGGAATAACATTGAGGTTTTTACAGCACGATGAAAATACACAGGCCATTAATTCTGCTCAGTCTTGTTTACAAACAGTCAGTGGAAGGCAGGTTTGAAGGCGACACTATGAGAAAAGCAATGCTCAATTAAATGTCAACAAAACAGCAAAGTGGGGGAAGTGATGGGGACCGGGGGGGGGGGGAGAGGAAAAGCTGTTACAGACCTATATCTTCGAGGAAGAGGAATCCAGACACATGAAGACCTTCTTGCTGCCAGCTTCATAGCAGGGGCCTTAAATCATCTGCCTGTAAAAGCCAGACCAACTCCGTTTAAAAAAGAAATCTTATCTTCAGAAGAAAGATTAGCTTGCATTCTACCATATCATACATTGACGTTTCACTACTTTGTCTGCAAGAAGGTGATAAGCTTCTTTTGTGGCGGGTTGGGTGCGAGGAGGGGAAAGCACTGCTTCGAGACGATCACAAACGAGATGATTTGAAAAGCCAGGCAAGGACTTGGTCAAATGGCGAAGAGCGGCTCAATAGGACTTTGAGAAGGATTGGCGTGGTCACCCGTTTCCTTTCTAACCTATCTCAGTTGCTTTAGAAGAGAAAACAAACTTGGTTTTATAACGAGAGGGACCAGGCTGGAAACTCAGTGTGGAGAGATGGAAAGGAACCAGATTATGGTTTTCTCCTTCAGGTGCCGTATCCGTTCCGGATACTGGCTATCATCATGGCGATAGTCTTCCTGTTCTTAACCCCTCGGAACAGTTCATCCGAGGGCCTTCCACACCAGCCTCTCAGGTTCTTCTTCAGTCATGAAGCCCATCTACGTCCAGGGCCTCTTTCTTCCCAGGGATATTTCCTTGAAGAGTGAGTTGGAGTATTCTGTGTTTCATGTCGTTCTTCATGATACAGCCAAGGCATTGGAGCTTTCTTTGCTTAATGGTCTTAAAGAGTTCTTCTTCTTCATCCACCAGCACAACACGTCTACATGAGTCCCAGGGTCAACCCATGATATCCTTAGCAGCCGTCGGTAGATCCACATTTCAAAAGCTTAGATTTTCTTTTCAGATGCTTTAGTCAATGTCCAACTCCATATAGCAACACTGGGATTACGTCACATCTCACTATTCAGATCTTTTTGTAGCAAGAGTTAGATCTCTCCTGCATAACAGATAATGATTTGATCCAGCCATATCCAATGTGAAGAACCGGATTCATTTCTGCCCTTTCACAGTGTGACTTGAAAATGACCATGATTTGTTTGCTGGCCTTAGTCTTAATGCTCAGTCCTCTTCTTGGTCTAATTTAGTTTACGGTCCTTGCCAATCCTTCTCACCCTGTTTAGTAAAGAAATGGATGAGGACCCCAAACTGTCCTGATCAACTCCATCCTCAGCAAACTGTTCTTGTCTGGTTTGTGATAACTAAGATTGAGCCTGGTGAGTCTTTAAGATGGGAGACCACCATGGGAGATCTTAAGGCAGGACCAGCACAGATTCATAGCTGCTTCTTTCGCGTCCAGACCAAACTTTGGGTTGCCAAAATGAAGCCACTTTCTTGGCTCTGTCGTTGGCCCAAATCAAAATCTTCGTTGCTGCATGTTTCTGGTAGTAGTTGACAGACCAGTAAATGAGCCCATGGGTTCTGTATCTCCACATCCACAGAGCATGTTGTCATCCGCCAGTCTCATAGCTGAAACCCTCAACAACGCTGGCTGCCAATCTGAGTGAATAACACAGAACTAAAGCTATCCAGTTGATTGGCTCCACGTGAAGCACCTTTCAGTGTCCCTAAACTGGACATTTTTAGAAAGCAGTGACAATCTGAGGTTGTTTATCTTTTCCTGACACCAGTTCCTTCCCTCTGGTTTCAAGGTTCATCCTGTTGTTTCTTTTCAGCTACAGGCTTCTATGTGGTCCATCTCTCCACACTGATCCTTGTTTTTCTGTTTCCGCTTCCTTCCTTCTTCAGTGATTTCATCCTTCATTAAGCAAAAAGAAGCCATGTGTCCATGCATCTCGTCGGCTGCTACTCGCGTCCGAGCACGCGTCTTTCGACTGAAAATCATTTTCAAAGCTGATAGATGAAAGAAGAATTACAAACAGGGACAAGGCCATAAGCGTGAATTTGTTTAAGGTGGATCCTAGCTTGCCATATATAAAGTTAAACAAATGCAGAAAAGTAAAGGTAAAGGTTTCCCTTGCTCAAAAACCAGTCGTATCTGACTCTAGGGTTCAGTGCTCATCCCTGTTTCAAAGCCGAAGAGCCAGAGCTGTCTGCTTCTGCTGTCCAAGCTAGGCTCTGATTCTTTGGTGTTCCACGGGAAACATTATCCATGGTTATCTCAGACTCTAAAGCAGGAGTTCTCAACCTTTTAAAGCTAGGGGCCATTGGGTCACGCTCCCTCAAACAGCTTCGGGAGCCACACAGCCATTTTGCCCTTCCTCCACCACATGGCACTCCCTGGTGTGAAATGGCGCTGTGGGCCACATCTGGCCCATGGGCTGCAGATTGAGAATCCTTTCTCTAAAGGGATTCTAAAATGTACTTATGAAGAAAACACCCTGTTATTTCAACTACACTGAAGAGCAATGCAAGAAGAAAGGGGGGAAAAACCCTGAAGAAACACTTCTTAGTTAATGAAATGTTTACCATCTTTTTATGGGTCCAGTGGACTGAAGATGCTCCCCTTTGCATCTTTTCCAACGGAATTTGGGCTTCTTGGCACACAGCAAATCAAAGAGTCTTTTTATGCAGAGAGGAGGCCTGAAGGTGTTCTGTTTGATCACCTCCCTTTCCTCGCCTCCCAAGGCCTGTGGGTTGAGAAGGGGAGAAATTGGCTTTGAAAGAGAAAGGTTTCGACTTGCAGGTAGAGGCTAAACATCAAAGTGCCTTGCAAAAAGGGCCACCTGAGCCTGCCGTTACAGCCATCAAGGTGTGTCTCTCCCCCCACCCAAAGCCAAAGGAAGAATCTTCTCAGGTGCCAGAGAGGTATAAGACAAGATAAGGCTTCACTCTCGGAACCGGTGCTTTCAGTGATCCAGGTGCCCTTGTGGGATTTTCTGGCAGTCACCTTCGGTACTAACATTGCTTCGGGGAAGGTAGACTCCGACCCCGCGGCGTGACTTGTTCTGGTGCTTCTCATCAAAAAAAGGGGAGAACTCGCTGCAGGCGGGCAGAGATCAGAGGAGAGAAAACTGGGGAAGTAGGAGGGACGGGAGATGAAGACCCACAAGTGGAAAACAAAGTCCCAGGAGGCTCAAGTTGTGCTTTCTGTGCACCATCTATTTCTTCTTCCATAGCCGAATGTGAATATTGGCGATCCTCAGGGCAATTGGCCGTGGAAACTGTCCTGGGAACCATACAATGCAGTGGCCTTTCATCTGCTTTCCACATCACAGTGTGACCCCCATAGTACCACTGATCCAGTTCCACAAGTCACTTTCTGGTCCTGAGCCCTTTTGGCACTCAAAGTCCTCATCATCATCAGCCCCAGTCCAGGATGGATGAAGCTAATGCCCTCTAGGGTTGAGTGCTCATCTCTGTGTATATCCAAAGAGTCAGCACTGTCTGCATTTGCAGACCTTTCTGTGGACAGTGTGCCAAACCAAATATTGGGACAGTTAGCTCCACTCTTACAACACAAGGCAATACCAACTAACACAAAGAAACACCTCGTACAAAGCCTATTCATTCCCACCTTAGGTTACCAGTGTCAAATAGGGACACAACAAAACATAAATGTTGGTCACCACGGATGAATGCGATGTCTGGGCTGGAGTGACTAGAAGGGATGAAATCAGGAGTGAGATTATAAGGGAAAAGATGAATAGAACCAAGCTTAAACTACATACAGAGACATCAACATACAGTGGCTTGCCCATTTGGAGAGAATGTCTTAGAATTCAATACCTTAGAAAGTAAATGTGGCCAAAGGAGAAAGACCACAAGGCAAACCCAGAGGGAAACGGAGAGAGAACATCGAAGACTTGTTACAAGAGCACCAAATAACGCTGGTGGAGGCTGCTAGAAGTGCCAGAACAAGAACTTTGCTTCTACCACGACACCCAAAGGAGTGAAAAAGGAAGTGAAGAAGAAAAAGATGAAGCTCCTACAGCTCCTAATCTCGGGAAGGACTCTGTAATGCTTCGTTGGACTACCGTGCCTTGTGGTTAGCGGTTAGCTGTCAGCTTCTGAAATCGTCCGATACAGGCTTGCTCTGTCTTTTGCCTGTTAACCGATAACTAATCTGGGGACGGCTGTTCTACCTTCTTCCCTCCAAGCTCAGTGCGCCCAGTCGTTTCTCAGGAGACTCCAAGCATGCTTACAACTCATTCTGCCTGTCACTGGGACTTTGAGGTTTAAGTGGCATCTGGGAGGAAAGGAAATTAAGTGAAAAAAGAACTTATTGGAAAGATGTGATCCCAGCAGATGCATGTTATGCTAGCTGACCCTTGAAGTACCTTGAAGGGGGAGGTTGTGCTTGTCCTTCATTTGGATACAAGAAGGTTCCCCCTCTGTACGCACAGGAATTGTGTTGAGACCATGGGGTATTAGTTTTTTACTTTTATTTTAAAAAAATCTTTTTAATTAGTTTTAAGAAGGGAAAAAACAGTTAACAAAACAATAACAAAACAACCAAAAAGAATAAAAAGCATGCATAAAACAAAACCTACTAAAATGAAAATCAATTTTTAAAGGGGATTCATGTCGTCTGTCATTACTTTGTTTGTTGGCTTCCCAGCCTTGGTACGAGACGTTCCACCAGGTTGCAATGCTGCTTCTTGGGCTTAATCTCTGGTAATGAAAGCCATAATATAAACCACATGGATATATTTCGTTCCTACTGTCACCCTTGCTCGAAAGCCAGTCGTACCCAACTCTAGGGTTCAGTGCTCATCTCTGTTTCAAAGCTGAAGAGCCAGTGCTTGTCTGTGTCTGCTGATGTTAAGGGAAATAATAGGATGGCAGAAAGTAATGCAGAATTACTGTCAGAATGGCTTTTTAAAACAGCTAGAAAACATTTCCTCAGTTGGCCAAAAAGTAGCTCCGTGAGCACTTGTGTTCATTTTGAAATGCTTGGCTCAGATCGGCAAGTCCCACAGAGCGGAGGATGGACGCCCACGCTTTCCTCTCAACTCAACTATGTGTTACAAGGAAAGGTGTGTGAAGAAATTGGGCGCAAGACATCTGACTGCTGGCGGTCTCTAAGGCTGATCTCCCATCATCTCCGTTGGTTTGTTGGCTTCCCAGCTTTGGTACAGGTTGCAATGCTGCTTTTTGGGCTTAGTCACTGGTAAGAAAAGCCATAATATAAATCACATGGACATGTTTCGTTCCTACTGTTGTGAAATTACTAAAAAGGTGCTTATGGTGTACTATGTTTGGTCCTACCTACACAGGCTCAGGGGACTGTGGCGACTTAGTGGTTAAGACGCTGAACTTGACGACTGGAAGGTTGGCAGGTTAGCAGTTCGAGACCCGAGTGCTGCGTGATGGAGCGAGCTCCCGTCCTCTGTCTCAGCTCCTGCCAACCTAGCAGTTTGAAAGCAAGAAATTGCAAAATAGGGGCCACTTTGGCGAGAGAGGTAACAGGATTCCATGTACTTTAATATTTAGTCCTGCCTGCCACATGTCCACAGAAACGTCTGCAGACACAGGCTCTTTGGCTGTAAATGGAGATGGACACTGAACCCTAGAGTCGGATATGACAGGCCTTCGAGCCACTTTCCACAGGCTCATGATCCTCTCTTCTTTTCCAGGCCACCTCTGCGAACAAAGGCTGAAGAAGTCGCACACCTTACCCCCTTCCCGCTCTCGGATTGTCTCCTCACAGGATGGAAACAGCGGCTTCCGAGGGGGCAGCCTGCTCTCTGTCAATGCTCACAGTGGTAGGAAAGATTTGTGTATGCAGCTACATGTGTGCAAAAATATGGCCCATGTTAGGGTTTTGGGCAGGCTGACGCTCAGCCTTGAGTTCCTGGCAGAATGGTCTATTACCATAGCACATGGGTTCTCAACCTATGGCCCATGGGCTGGATCCGGCCCATGGTGCCAAGTAATCCGGCCCTTGCTCCAGCTGCCGCCAGAATCAGCCCCGGACTCATGTACGGCCATCAAAAACACATTTATGACAGCCGTGGACTCGTTTACGGCTGTCGTAAATCCATTTGCACCAGCCACAAACTCATTTACGGCTGTTGTAAATGTGTTTACAATTACAGCCATCAATGAGTCTGTGGCCGATTCTGGTGGTGGCTGGAGTGCCAGTCTGGCCCACCAACTGTCTGAGAGAGCATGATCTGGCCCCCAACTTGAAAAGGTTGAGAACGCCTGCCATAGCTTGATAACCTGGCCAGACAGGCATTATTATACCTTTTCCACATTCCTGCTGCTGTCTGCTGTGCAGACAGCTTGCATTGGTGTCAACCGCTTTGAGTCGCCTTCGGTACCGGTCCGCAGCCCGGTGGTTGGGGACCCTTGTCCTAAGTGACCCTTAAATGCCTTTCAACTGCCATATTCTGTGATTTTGTGATGTTCTAATTCTGCTCCTTATGTTTCTGTGGCCTGAATAATCCTTGTGCATGTTTTGTGTGATGACTGCTCTTTTTTCTCTCTCTCTCCTGCCTTTTTCTTGTTAGAAGAGTGTTATTATTTTATTTGCAAAGCTATTTTCAGCCACAAAGAGTAGAAAAGATCACATCAAACAAGAGAAGGGAACAATATGAAAGTGTAAGCTAGCTGGTGTGTCAAAAGTTGGCCCCAAATGAAATCAACCCAGAGAGATAAAGCCGCAAATTAATAATTTAATACCCCGCCATTCAGCAGAATAATGTGTCGCTAATTCATTAGCATTGTCTTCTGAACCAAACTTGAAGCTTTTTCGTCTGCGATCTAATAGAATCTGAAAGCAGGGCAGAGGTAGCGCTAGCTTTAATTGCATTTTTATCTTTATTGCCCAGCCTCAGAGAGAGTTAGAGGACTGTGTTTTTTCCCCTTATTAATGAAACACAGAATACCACTAGTTTGCAAAATTGGAGCAAATGCTGTGTTTAAATAGGTAGCAAATGTTTTTTCTGGCAATTCCCGTGTGAGAAGATTACTGACATCCTCTAATGTTTTGCTTTGTTCTTAGCAGTTGTTGTGTTAGTCTTGTTGTGCATTACAGCAAAATCAGCCGAATGCCTTGTGACTGTTTAAAAGACACTAGCAGAGGTTGCCCGGCGTTGCCGGGCTGTTTTAAATTGTGTTGGAAGGTTCAATTGTGTTAATGCTTGTTAAAAATTGCTTAGTCTGTAATTTTTAAAATGTTTATTTATACAAATTTTTTTTTGGCTTGGCTGGCTGTTTTATGTAACTGAATAATGTTTTAGTTTTTGGTTTTTTTAAAATAGTTGTACCGTAGGTAATAATTTTAATAATGTGAAAGTAAAGGTTTTTTACATTCAATTTTTTAAAAATGTGTTAGGTTGTTTTGGGTTTTTATTTGAGTTAGAACTCAGCACAGGATTTTAATAAATTATTTTATTTTATTTTATTGACATATGTTTGTGATTTGTGTTAAATTGTGTTTTCGTGTAATATTTTTTTGACTTGTTATTATTGTGACCTTTTATGTAAAATTGTGATTTTGTGTTATTGTTTTGATTTGTTTTTACTGTTGTGGCCTTTTGTTTGGGGCTGTTGTGTGTTTTTGAATTGTTTTTACTATTGTGGCCAGCAGATGGTGCTGTTAGGGGTTTTCTTGTATTTTGACTGTTTTTTCTCTCCTGGCCTCTGAGTGGAGCTTCTTCCGGTAAGTAGTCTCTTTCTTTATTCATTTCGTTTCCGGTCATCGTGCAGGTAGGACGTGTGCTGGTGAGTTGGCTTGGTTTCTTCTCTTTAAAGACGGAGCTTTTTTTTTTTTAGGAGGGGTGGAATCGATCCACTCTCTCTGGTCTTCTGGGTCCAGAAGGGTTGGGGGGAACAGATCCCTTTTGTCCCCACAAACCTCCCAAACCCAGGTGAGCCAGCGGAGAGGGGGATCGCCACCCCCCACCTACTGATATTAAAGGGGAAACTCCAATCGGGATCTTCAGGCGCCGTTGGTGAGGGAAAGAAGGGCGGTTGGTGTTTGCGTGGCTGTGAGGTGGTGAGTTGTTGTTTTTTAATTTTTTGGGTGCCGGCTTCCTCAGCGTTCTGTGCGATCATGTCGCACAAGACTCTGGGGCTTGTAGTTATGGATTTATGGTTTTGGTGCATTTTTTCCTGCGACTTGATTTTGATTGGCCACGGCACGTTTCTCAATGTTCTTTGTGGTTGCGCCTCTCAGCCTGATTGGCTGTGGTGCAGCACGGCGCAAAGAACGTTGGGAAATGAAGTTGTTTCCCTTTTTTCACGTTTGTGGGGCTGTTGCCCCACTGCCGGTTTTCTCAATCCTTCTTTGACCTGCGGACCCAGTTCGCCCGTGTGCACGAATGGTGGGTGCAGGTTAGTAGGGCCAGGATTAGGAACCTATACGAACTTCCAACAGTTAACCCTTGGTTTTATAGGTTAAGATGGGAACATTATAACAGTTGCAGCTACCACTATGCCTGCTGCTGCCGCAGCTGAATCATGTCCCCTGGTGGCATGTATGTTCCAGCAGTGGCCGGGCATGTCTAGGGAAGTCAATGAGTTGACACCAGAAATAGGTATATAAAGCGAGATGGACCAAGGGCTCGCCTCTAGTGCGAAACCATCTTTTTGGATAATACAGCTAGACCTTAGTGAGTCTGTTTTGAGCTAAAGATGAGTAGACACAGCTGTGTTAATAAGCCGGACAATTACATCTATACACATAATTGACGTAAGATCCTGACATCCTAGGCAGAATCAGGCTTCAGATTTGGATTGAGCACACTTGATTTACTATAGGACACATGGATTAGAGAGACCAAGCAGCAGACAATATTCATTTTCTGGTGTTGCAGTGCTATCACACCTCTGATGTGGTTGCTGCATGTTCTTGTTTGAGTTTTAATGCTTTAGATTTCCATACGCTTCCTCCTTGTATGCCTCTGTGTGTGTCTTTTCAGAAGGAAATGTGTGCCAAGCACAAAAACTGGCAGATATCGACAGTGAATTAGCAGCCGTGCTTTTTTCCCACTTGCGGGAGGTGAGCGCAGCCTTTCAACACACCAGCCACGAGGCCAGTGTCACCCGGAGGCGGAAAGTGGAGAGGATGTTGTCGGTGAGAAGACGGGAATCTCAAGAAGGTGACGGTGGAAAGAAAGCCAGCCTCATCTGGGTGAGGATTATGAGCACTTGGTACAAAATCTTCCATGCTTTGAGCTGATGGACAGGCCAATTACCTCTTCCTCTTTTGATGCCGTATCCAATTCCGAATATTAGCTATCCTCATGGTGTTCAGCTATGAAGATTGTCCTGTGAATATAAAACAGTGGCCTTCAAAAATCCTTTCAACCCAGAATAATTTCTGACCCAAAAATATTATTAGGGCTGCAGTGGATCAATGGTTAAGAAGCTCGCCTTGTTAGCTGGATGACTGGCAAGTCAGCAGTTCGAGACCCGGGTACTGGATGATGAATTGAGCGCCCGTCTCTGTCCCAGCTCTTGGGGACATGAAAGGAGCCTCATTTGGGCATTCCCTGAATGGAGTTTCTTCCGCAAAAGAAAATCTTTTCCACCCAGAATAGTTTCTGACACAAAATTATTATTGGTGGCCTTCCGCATTACAGCATGACATCCCTAGTACCACTGATCCAGTTCCACGAGTCACTTTCTGGTCCTGAGAACCCTTTGGGAAGACAAAGTCCTTTTCATCATCCCCAGGCCAGGATGGATGAAGCTGCTGCCCTCCATCAAGGGGGATTCAAGTGGGATTTAATCCACTTGGGGACCATCTCCCTTCCCTGTGGACTTCGCCACCCAAGGCCGTTTGTCCTCAGGGTTGTCAGGTTGTCATGTCATGTCTTGGGGACATGAAAGGAGCCTCGTTTGGGCATCCCCTGAGCGGAGTTCCTCCAGCAAAAATCCTTTCAATCCAGAATAATTTCTAACATTAAATTATTGTGATTATGCTTCCTAGGTTTGTCATAGTTTGCCTCCCAGTCCTTACCTATGACTGTGGTTCTTCGAGCAGCCATCAGCGAATTCATACAATCCATCCTCCTCTTACTCCTCCCGTATTGCTCTTTCCTTCCTGGGCAGCAGCAGATTTAAGAAATAACATTCATTTCATTCATTTATTTTATTTGTATGCCGCCCACTCAGCATACGCCGACATACAATAAACAAGGTTAATACTAAAAGTCAATCACAAGGTCCTTCCTGCTCAGCATTTCCAACAGAGCCAAGGGCTCAACCCACCGTGACTGGCAGCTCTTCTACCCTCCGGCTGGGCGGGGCCCTGGTCAGTGACGCCGGTGGCTGCTACTATTTCCCATCCCTTGACCGATGGCATGTGCCCCAGGAGAGACACGGCGAGGTCCTCTGTCCAGCAGCTCTTCTAACCTCTGGCCGGGCGGGGCCAGTGGGAGTGACACCAGTGGTTGCAGCTGTTTCCCATCCCGGGACCGACGGCATGGGCCCCGGGAGAGACACAGCGAAGTCCTCCATCCGGCGGCTCCCACGTCTCTTCTACCCACTATGTCACACTCTCTGCAGGGGCTGCTCTAATGGTGTTTTTCTTTAAACATTTCTTGAGTCAATAATTTCTGACGCCACACCTTTCTTCCCAGGGACGGCACGAGGAACGTGTTCAGCATGCAAAGAGCCTACAGCTTATTGAGAGCTACCGGGAACGGATCAAACCCGAGAGCATTGCCAGTATGCTGAGCCGGGCGATCACAACCCGCCACAGGATCTACGCCTCGTTTGGCTCCGCTGAGTTCTTTGAGTTTGCCCTGAAAAACCCACACAGTGTCCAGCACACAGTGACCATCCAGACTGACAACCCAGAGCTCAGGTAGGCCTCTTGATAACAAGGAACTAGCTTACACTTCTCCAAGAGGGAAGGCCAAACCAAGACTAAAATAGGGTTGATAGGTAGATGGCTAGATTGTTCAGTGATGTAGGAAGATGGCTGATGAAACAGAGGTCCGGATTTTGATTCCTGGTTGTGTGCCATGGGAGAACAGCCAACCTATGCAGCCTTGGGCAAATGACACATTCCCAGGAATGGGAAACCACTCCAGTGTCCTTTCTGCTTAGAAAACCCTAGGACAGGGATTCTCAACCTACAGCCCATGGGCCGGATCTGGCCGGCAGCACCATTTCATGTGGGACCACCACCACCTCCACCACAACAGGAAGTGCCATGTGCTGTACAAAGGGGGAAATTGCTGTCCCGCCCACAAAACTGTCTGAGGGAGCGTGACCTGGCTTAAAAAGGTAGAGAACTCCTGCCCTAGGAAGTGTCACGATAAGTTAGAGCTAACTTGATGGCACAAAATTATTATTATACTGAGGTATAGAGGCAACATTATAAACTAGGTTTATAATCTTCTTTCGTGTCCCGATCAAACCTGGGCTGCCAAAATGAAGCCACTTTCTTGGCTTTGTTGTTGGCCAAACTCAAGTCCTCATTGGTGTGTGTTTCTGGCAGTCACCAGAAACTATGAAATTAACTATGAATTAGTCATAGTTAATACTATGCTTATAATAGTAAGAGCCCTTGTGGTGTAGCAATTAAACTGTTTTACTGCAGCCAGAAGGTTGTGAGTTCGACCCTAAGCAAGGCTCAAGGTTAACTCAGCTTTCCATCCTTCCGAGCTCAGTAAAATGAGTACCTGGCATGTTGGGGGCAAAATGTTAATTAGCTTGTGAACTGCGCAAAGAGTGCACTAAGCGCTTATATGGGGCAGGCATAGAAGTATATAGATTGCTATTTCTATGTCCTTATTAAAAATAACAATTTTAAATAGAACAATCCCTGTTAAATATAACAGTGTTGTCGTTATGGGCTATCTACAGTGTCTGTTTCTGCCCCTACGCTATAGCAAGTTCTTCGTGTTCTCTGTGAATCCACATGAATGGGTTTGCTGTACGTACTGCCCATTCGTGTGGATTCACAGGGGTCCACAAAGAAGAACAACAGGCCCAGATAAGCTACTTGTCATTATAGAGCCCTGCTGGTGTGCAGGGGTTAAAACTGCTGTCCTGCAGGCAAAAGGTTGTGAGTTCGATAGCGACCAGGGCTCAAGGTTGACTTAGCCTTCCATCCTTCCGAGGTTGGTAAATGAGTCCCCAGCATGTTGAGGGCAAAATGCTGATTAACTTGGTGAACCACCCAGAGAGTGTACTAAGTGCTTGTAGGTACAGCCTTATATACACAACACACAGACCCAATATTATTATTATTATTATTATTATTATTATTATTATTATTATTATTATTATTATTAATGAATTTATATCCCACCCTCCTGATGTAAAACATCACTCATACCAGAGAAGCATCAAGGTTTCCTTCAAAGACAAGTGGGCAAACTGCAGAGCCATTCTGAGACAGACGACACAGTTCTCAAGAGACCAGAAGTCCCGTCTCAAAGTCAATAAACCGTCCTATTTTTTTTGTGTGTGTTGTTTCCCTTTGCTCCCAGTGTCATTGTGGACACCCAAGAATGGAGGCGTTTTAAGGAGCTGACGCAAACCCTCACCCCACTGGAGGAAGACATGTTTCACCTTCAGGACAACCTCAGCCCTCAGGTCTACCTGCGCCCCAAGGAGACTGTGCATATCCCTTTCAAATACCAGGCCTTCTCCATCGAACCCACTGCTGCGATGCAGGTCGGCACGTCTCCAAGCCATGGTTCCCAAAAAGTTTCTTCTCATTTGTTTGCTTTCAGGATCACTCTTGTATAAGATACCCACAGGTTCACATACAGGTATAGGTCTCCTTTGCTCGAAAGCCAGTCGAAAGCTAGGGTTTGGTGCTCATCTCTGTTTCTAGCCAAAGAGCCGACGCCTGTCTGTGTCTACAAATGTTTCTGTGGACGTGTGGCAGGCATGACTAGACACGGTGGAGTAATGCCCTTGTCAGTCTCCCTGAAACAGGCTTTCCAAGCATGCTGCATGGCCATTCTGCACTTTTCCTGAGGCTTTGCCTGGTTGCTGGTACTGGGGAATAAATAAGGGGGAAATTCTTCTTCTCTGTAGTTTGTACAGAATATATATGCTCTCTTTTCCCTTTGGGAAGCAAAGCGTTCGCATACATATACGCAGAGTAATTACAAATAGTGTGCCTGCTTCTTAAAAAAGATACAAAAAAACCCATTTAGGGCTTCAGGGTCTTGCAGCCGCCGCCATGCCTGTTTCGAGCCAACGATGCCATTGGCATAACAAATATTGCTTGTGCACAATGCCATGGAAGGTGGTGGGAACGATGTTGCATTGCATTGCTGCCATGTGTCACGAAAGGACTTTACTCATGAGGAAGCCCTTCAAGCTTCTGAGCTGCCACCCTCTAGCTGAGCAACCCAGAATTCTAGATTAGTGTAAATAAGGTAGTGTCGAGCCAAGTAATCACTCCAGGCCTCTTCAGGTATTTTAAAAGTATACTGAAATCAGAGTAAGTTACAGAATAAAGTTCATCAAATAAAGAAAGCTGCCTTTTTGAGGGAAAGCCCATTGGCTCCCCTTCCGGCTAAAGCAGCTACATTTTTGCAGTTCAAAGCATAACATCCAAGAGAGTGTGTGTATCTCCTGGCCCCCACTTTCTTTGGGTTATATCTCCTCCCTCAGGGTCCACCTCCTTGCCATTCCCGTAAAGGGAGTCCAGCCAATGGTCATGCAGCATGACACGCCCATCATATCTCTCATATGTTTACACATTCTGATGCCTTTGGTCTGTGAGAAAGCGGTCCCCCCCCCCATTGAAATCTCCATCTTGGATGGGGCTAAAGGACATGGTATAAACTGGGGTGCCGCGGGTCGGTCACGTGGTTCAGGGGGCTGGTCACTACAGCCTAGGGGCCGGATCCAGCCCCAATGCCAATTCGTCCGGCCCACGAAGCCCTCGTCACTCCCAGAAGTAGAAGTAAAATGCTCCCATATGGGTGCATTTTACTTCCGCTTCCGAGAGCAACAAAGGCTTTGTGGGCTGGATGAATTGGCCTTGGGGGCCAGATCCAGCCCCCGGGCCATAGTTTGGGCACCCCTGGTATAAATCACACTACAGCGCCATGTGCATGGATGAGAGAAGCGAGTAGACACCCCACAGTTCCAGGTACATGGTTCAAAGGCATGGCAGCATGAGAACAAGACAGTGTGTGTGCATGTGCAGAGTGCTTTCCCCCTGCAGCCTGTTTCCTTTTAAGCCCTGCAGAACGCTGCTGTAAAATTTACTCTCGAGAAGGCTCCCCTTTCACTGTCTCACCACCTCTTTGATTTCCAGCAAGGTCCTGCCGAGCTGACATTCTCCGAAGGCAAGACGGACGCCGCCACATCCCCCTGGAAGTCTGGCTCCGTGCAGGCAAAACACATCAAGGTAATGGCAGGAGTGGACGGGCAGCCATCAGAGGAGGGCAGAATTCTCTTTTTCCTTTCTTTGTCTCTTGACTATTTATGCTCTCCGCTGTTCCCCTCATATCGTACGGCCCCAGGGCAGGTCGGGTGCATCAAACAGTTCAATACTTGAGATCAGTTTAAGACAATTTAGAACAGTTTGGGTCAGGGGGTCCCAGCCTTTTCAAGCTGGGGGCCGGGTCACACTCTCTCAGTCAGCTTCGAGGGCCGGACGGCCATTTTGCGATGCCTGTATGACCGGGGTGGCCATTTTGTTCCTGGAGGGCTGGGGTTACCACATGAAATGGTGCCATGGGCAGGATCTGGTCCACAGACAGGCCTTAGGTTGGGAACCCCTGATTTAGGTAAAGGTAGAGGTCTCCCTTACTCGAAAGCTAGTCGTGTCTCTGGGTTAATCTAGTGTTATCCCAACCTTTGGGTTTTGGACTTCAATTCCCAGAAGCCTAAGTCAGTTCCCCAAAGCACTGATCAGCCAATGGACTGACTGGGGCTTCTGAGAATTGAAATCCCTCTGTGGGGCATGGGACCCACATTGGGAACCACTGGGTTAAATCCTGGTCTCCAGAGTCCTAGTTTGTCATGCTACACCACATTGAGTACTTAGTCATTAAAGGTCTCCCTTGCTCGAAAGCCAGTCATGTCTGACTCTAGGGTTCAGTGCTCCTCTCAGTTTACAGCCAAAGAGCCAGTGCTGTTGGTGTGTGCAGACGTTTCCATGGTCACGTGGCAGGCAGTCCTGGACACTGGAACACGGTTACCTTTCCTGTGTGAAAAACTGTGGGCTTGCAAGATTCCAGAAATCATAAATCATCGAACCTGGAGAAAGACAAGGAGGAGGAGGAGGAGAGAGCGAAGGCAAAAAAGAGGCTGTAGAGGTAATGGCCATGTGAACACGAGGGCAAAGATAAGAAAACAACGCTATAAATTACCTCTCCCAAGTATTTTCTATTCCAATGTGAGGTCTTTGGTGAACAAAC
Organism: Bradypodion ventrale; assembly: GCA_035047345.1. NCBI lineage: Eukaryota > Metazoa > Chordata > Lepidosauria > Squamata > Chamaeleonidae > Bradypodion > Bradypodion ventrale. The sequence continues at coordinate 14,012,469 of JAWDJE010000017.1, read as the reverse complement.
TTGACGAGTGGAGGCTGTGTGTTGGAGCTGAGGGAGACTTTCGGGATTGCTGTGCATTGCTACTCACAGAGACATGGCTTAACTCTTTCATTCCCAACACAGCTATTGAATTGCAAGGCTATACTACACACCGGTTTGACAGGACAAAGGATTCTGGCAAGAAACAAGGTGGGGGAGTGTGTATCTTCGTAAATCACAACTGGTGCAAGGACTCGGTCAGGTTGGATAGCCACTGTTCCCCAGAGGTAGAGTTTTTAATGATTAAATATAGACCTTTTTATCTCCCCCGGGAATTTACAGCAGTAGTATTAATGGTGGTGTATGTGGCACCAACTGCAAATGCACGCATGGCCATGGATATTTTGTATGGAAACATCAATACTAAACTGAGCAAATACCAGAGGCCGTGCTGATCATCGCAGGAGACTTCAATCATACAGACGTGAAGGCAGTATTCCCAAAATTTCATCAGCACATTAAATGTGCAACTAGGGGGGAGAATACTCTTGACAAGGTGTATACAAACATTAAACGGGCATATGAGGTTAAGCCCTTGGCACACCTTGGTAGGTCAGATCATGTGTCCCTGCTTTTGACACCAGCATACACACCCCTTAGGAAACAAGCCCCGATACAAACACGGACTGTTACTGTGTGGCCTGATGGAGCCTCTCAACAGCTGCAGGACTGTTTCCAGGAGACCGATTGGAATGTGTTTGACCATCAAGATCTGGAGACCTACACATCAACGGTCCTGGATTATATTAGATTCTGCACCCCCAACGTCACCAGGGAAAAGCATGTAAAGATGTATCCGAACAGGAAGCCCTGGATGACGAGTGAAGTTCAGAGACTATTGAAGGCCAGAAACTTTGCTTTTAGAACTGGAGACCGGGTATTGTACAGTATAGAAAGGGCGAACCTGAAGAGGGGTATAAAGAAGGTAAAAGCTGTGTATAGAGGGAAAATTGAAGATCACCTGAGTAGTCACGACACCAGGCAAGTGTGGCAGGGGATCCAGCACCTTACTGACTACAAACCTGTAGAGAGCAGTGCTTCTCTGGTGGAGGAGCTGAATACCTTCTTCGCCCGATTTGAGGTGACACCAGCAGTGGATCCAGCAGTGTTGCCAGAGTCATCGTCATTACTCCCCTTAGGGAATGTTGCCAGGGTGGAAGAGGGAGAAGTGAGGCGAATATTAAAAGGGATAAATGCAAGCAAGTCTATGGGTCCTGATGGAGTGGCTGGTAGGGCACTGAGAGACTGCTCAGAACAGCTGGCAGAAACTTTTATGAAGATTTTTAATCGGTCTTTGGCCCAAGCCATTGTCCCACCTTGTCTGAAATCCTCTACTATTATACCTCTGCCTAAAAAGCCTAACATAGATAGTCTGAATGACTTCCGCCCTGTGGCGCTTACACCTGTCATAATGAAATGCTTTGAAAAGTTGGTGCGGAACCGTATTATGGCTTGTTTACCAGTTGGAATTGACCCTTGTCAATTTGCATATAAGAGAAAGAGATCCACGGAGGATGCTGTGGCTGCGGCCCTACATGCTGTTCTGACCCATTTGGAGAAACAAGGGACTTATGCGAGACTGTTATTTGTAGATTTTAGTTCTGCTTTTAATACTATTCTCCCGCATAGACTGGTGCCCAAGTTATTAGATCTGGGGCTTCCGCCATGCTTATGCAGGTGGATACTAGATTTTCTATCAGATCGTTCCCAACGGGTCAGGATGGGCTCTCATGTCTCTGCAGATCTCAGTATAAGTACGGGGATGCCGCAGGGGTGTGTGCTGAGCCCGCTTCTGTACATGCTTTACACTTATGATTGTGTTCCCAGTTATCCCAGCAATAAGATCATCAAGTTTGCAGACGACACAACGGTGGTGGGTCTGATTACTGCTGGGGAGGGGGAGTCAGCTTACAGGAAGGAGGTTGAGATGCTGACGGAGGGGTGTAGGGAAAACAATTTATTCCTCAATGTAAAAAAGACAAAAGAGATCAAATTGAACATCCAGCCACTTATTATTGAAGGGAATTGTGTGGAACAGGTCTCAGTGTTTCGATTTCTGGGAATGGAGCTGAGGGATGATCTAACATGGGGAGCAAACACCAAAGCTCTGATGAAGAGAGCACTAGCTGAACAACTCCCAAACCATACACACAGACCATAGGTTAACACACTCTCTATGGTACAGTGGTAGAAGAATGCCAACAGCAGGTCCTTTGAAAGGTTGTTCTTCTTCCTTGAGATTGTATCCCATTACTGCTTTTCTCGCTCTTTTATTTACAATTATGGCCACTCCATTTCTTCTGAGGTTTTCTTGTCCACAGTAGTAGATATGATGGTTTCCAGAGCTGAATTTGCCCATCCCTGTCCATTTTAGCTCACTGATTCCCAAGATGTCAATACTTATCTCTTTCCATTTCCTTTTTTACCACTTCCAGCTTTCCTTGGTTCATAGATCTTACATTCCATGTCCCTATGCAATATTGTTCCTTACAACACTGTATTTCTCCTCCCCCTTTCCTGCCCATCCCTTTCTGTCCATCTAATGTGCTGAACATCCTTCCTGTTTCTTCTGATTTGTCCCTTTGTTTTGCCTTTGCTTTGGTCAATAGGGTTCTCTTGGCAAACTCCCTGGCGTGCTATGCCGGTTTCTATGCCATTTTCCCTCCATCATACATATTATTACAGTTTAAAACAAGGTAACATCATGCATATTATCACAGTTTAGAACACAGTATCAGTTTAGAACTGATGTCAGTCAGTTCTAAACTGACATAGTGACACAGTCACTATGTCAGTTGCTATAAGTCATCTATGTTAAGTCAACTATATTATTTCAGTTCGATTACTGATCCCTTGCATGCATGCAGCAGCTCTCGCCTCCCTTCGGCTGCGAGGAGTTGGTCAAAGGCGCCGACTTGGGCCTCGCTGTGATGGTGGCTGCGGATGGTGTCTCCTGGGGGTGGTCGAGGGTCTCCTGTGTCTGCAGTGTCTGTGTCTGCAGTGTCAGCGCAGCCCTTCCTCTTTGCCCTCCGGGGCGTTGCTACTCTAGGAGGACTCCCCTAGGCGTCTGGATGTAACTGAGCAGTTGGGGCCTGTGTCCTTCTCTGTCTTTTCCTTCCCTGCACCCAGGTTTTAGGATGGGGTGGGAGGGAGGGGCCGATTCTTCACTCACCTCCCCCCAAGGCCTCTGGATGGTAACTGGTCAGTTGAGGCCTAGGTCTTTCTCTGCCTTTTCCTTCCCTGCACCCAGGTTTTAGGATGGGGTGGGAGGGAGGGGTCGATTCTTCACTCACCTCCCCCCAAGGGCTCTGGATATCAAAGTCCAAAAGGCAAGCTGAGGTCAGTTTACCAGTAGTCTGAACAAATGTCTAATTCAAAGGGTGTCCAGGGGTATCGTCAGGGTTGGCAGAGAAGCCAGGGTCACAGCAGGCAGGTCAGGGTCTAGGCAGGCAGACTAGAGTCAAGCAGGGTGTCAGTCTTTGCGCTAAAGAGTTGTACCGATACTGGCAGGCTGCAAGAAGCTTGCTTATAAGCCTCCCAGCTAATCAATATCAGCTGGGAGCCTTCTTTGATACTTGGCTCTAGCTTGCCTGCGTCTCAGGTGTAGCTCCTTTCTGGACCTCTCCCTGACTGAGGGCTGCTCACTGTCAGAGCCAGACTCCTGATCAGCTGCTCGGGAAAACAGACTTGGGCCAGGCGCATCCCGTGCTTTCCTAGCTTCTCACACACCATAGGACTCTCTCTTTCCTACCAGGTTTCCTTCATGGTGGCTGGTGGCAAGCCCATTGCCCTCCTCTGTGTGGACGTGGAGTCCCAACCCCATCTGGTGGACCAGACTTTCCGCTTCTACCACCCAGAGCTCACCTTCTTGAAAAAGTCCATCCGTTTGCCACCTTGCCACAGGCTTCCAGGTAAGACACCGTCTCTCAAAAGCCAGTCGTATCCAACCCTAGGGTTCGGTGCTCATCTCTGTTTATAGCCAGAGAGCCAGCGCTGTCTGCGTCTGCAGACGTTTCTGTGGAAATGTGGCAGGCATGACTATACACCGGAGTGCACGGAGTGCAGTTTACCTTTCCCACTAAAGTGGTCCCTATTTCTCTACTTGCAATTTCTTGCTTTCGAACTGCTAGGTTGGCAGGAGCTGGGACAGAGACAGGAGATCACTCAGTTGTGCAGCATTCAGGTCTTGAACTGCTGACCTGCTGACCTTCCGGTCATCAAGTTCAGCGTCTTAACTGCTAAGCCACTGCATTGATGCCACACATCTCCCCGCACTATCTACGTTTCTTGGTCTGATGCCTCTCAGCTTTCTTCTTCTGCCAGAAAGTGGTCTGTTGAAAGGAGTTTCAGCCCAAGATCTAGACCTCAGTTTCTCACCTGCTTAATAAGGGCCAGATGCACTTTCCTGCTTAGTTCTGTGGTTGTAAAACTGGGTGGGCAAAGCTATTTTTGTGGCTTCTGGCCCCTCAAACCTCACTGCCTGTTACTATAGGGCACTGGTGGTGATCCTTTGGCATTCCTAACCCTCTCTGTTGGCAAACATGCTGTCGCTTCCTCGCCCAGCACAGAGTTCACGAAGCCCCTCTGCCCAGCAGCCCAATGGGAGAGCTTCCTCCCTCCCCAGCACAGTTTGCCCCATCCCTCTGCCCAGCAGCCCAATGGGAGAGCTTCCTCCCTCCCCAGCACAGAATTTATCCCACCCCTCTGCTCAGCAGCCCAATGGGTGCGCTTCCTCCTTCCCCCCAGCACATAGTGCTGTTGGGGCACTTGGTCTCTAAAAGGTTTGCCATCACTGCTCTAGGGGAAGAAAATATTGTGTATTACCAGTCTTGGAAGCCTGTGGAAGATTGAATTGACCTTTTTAAACCATCTCAATGCCCCACCTCTACCATCTAGCATCCCAGGATGCTCAAAACAGACCGACCTTCCTTCCTTCCTTTCTTGGTTGATTGGTTCAATTGGCATTTTCCTCCCTCCCTCCCTTCCACTCAGGGCCACTTTTGGTGGTCCTTGTGGTTCCTAGTGAAACCAAAGGGAGGAAAATTGGCTGAGATTGTCCACCCCAGTTTAGAAGAGCTTCATGAGTCCATCACCTTCAGAAGATTCTGCCATGACTGGGATAGGGGAAAGAGATTGGATCACTCTCCTAGCAAACCAGTGATCATCCCATTTTGTCCTTGCCAGGGGCTCCCGTGGGTATGCCGGGCAGAGAGCCAGAGATGTTCGTACGGTGCAGTGACCCCAACATCATCTGTGAAACCAAGAAAATGGTATGGGTTGGTGGTTTCCATTCTTCTTCCAAGGCTGGGCGGGGTGCTCTTGTCTCTGTGAGCAGCGTCAGTCCCAATCACAGTTGAAGAGACTGTCACTTCCAGTCACAACAGTCGTTGTGTTGCTTGTGGGGGAGGAAAGCCAGGAGTGGGTGGGGTACAGAACGGTCTTGGGGGCTTGACCTTTGCCTTGTGCTGATCCATCTGAGGGTCTTACTCTTCAACCTAGTGGCTTCCAAACCCCTTTTCAGGAAAAGAAATGGGTCCTCACAAGGTTTCCAGAAGTTCCTCAGTGGTAAGAATAGCTGCTGCTACCAGCTGAACCGAGAGCCCACTCCAAAGCAGCCTTGCTGTTCCATTTGTGGGCTGTGACATGAGTGAAGGGCTGAAGCAAAAGCCACAGAGGTCTAGACCAGCCAGTACATTGATTTTGGCGCCAACCTAGTGTTTCCAGTCTGGCCAGGTTATGCTGCTATGGCCATAGAGTAGACCCCACTGCTAGCGATTCAACATTGATCGTCAGTCAGGTGGTCATTAAGTAACCTGACCACTCTGAGGACAAATGGCCTTGGGTGGCAAAGTCAACAGGGAAGGGTGGATTAAAAGGTCCCACTTGGATCCCTCTTGATGGAGGGCAGCAGCTTCATCTATCCTGGCCTGGGGCTGAGGAGGATGACTTTGCATGCCAAAAAGGCCCAGGACCAGAAAGTGTCTCATAGGAACTGGATCAGTGGTATTATGGGTCCCACACAGCGTTATGGAAGGCAAATTGAGGGCCAATATAGTATATTTTTCCCAGGACAGTATGTGTAGAAAGGACCCACCTTCAATCCCCACCTTCTACAGACTGGTCCAAGAAGGATGCTTGTCTGAATATCACTCAGAGCTGCCAGTCAGAGTAGATAGTCACGAGCTGTTAGACTAAGGATCTGAACAGCTATGAAGTCTCTTCCAAGGTTCTTAAGACTTCACAATTTGAGTTAATTAAAATGTGTATTTCAGTACTGGTTTAGAAACCAGTAAGGAACCTGTTTCCCCTGTTCCCACTCAGGGACCTGGCGAGCCACAGGACGTCTTTCTGAAAGTCGCAGGGGGACCCAATCCACAGATCAAGCGGTTCTTCCTGGCAATTTACAGGTAAGTGGGGAATCAGTGCCGTGGGAGCAGACTGTCAGAGAAGGCATTGTTTGCCCCTGGGAGAAAGAGCTGAAGTGTGTGTTGTAGACAAGCCATCCCTAGATGTGGGAACTCCTTAAGGACTGGGCATGCCTTGCTTCTCAGAAGGAAAGGACATTAGTTTTACGTTAAAGAGTCCTTGACAACAAAAGGGAGTTGACTTGGCCTGGCTTTCTTCTCTCAGGCCCTGGAAGTTCCCTTGTTGAGTCAAGGCAGGCTCAGTTGATAAAAACAAGGAAGTAGCAAGAACAACCAGACTTCTATACCACCCCATAGCGCTTCGTGCACTCTCTGGGTGGTTCACAAGTTAATTAGCATTTTATAGTTTTCAAAACTGCGTTCTTTGCACCCCTGGGTTCCAGTCAGTACAGACAATACTGTACTGTTATGGTCATAGAGTAGACCCTACTGCCAGCGACTCAACACCAATCAGGGGGTGGTTAACTCACCTGACCACCCTGAAGTCTCACAGCCTTGGATGTGGTGAAGTCCACAGGGAAGGGTGATGGTCCCCAAGTGGATTAAATGGTCCCACTTGAATCCATCTTGATGGAGGGCAGGAGCTTCATCCATCCTGGCCTGGGGCTGAGGGGGACTTTGTGTGCCAAAAGGGTCCAGGACCAGAAAGTGACTCAAAATAACTGGATCAGGGGTACTCTGGGTGTCACTGCGATGCAGAAGGCAGATGATAGGCCACTGCATTATATTGTCTCCAGGACTATCTTCATGGCTGATCACCATGAGGAGAGCCAATACAGTGGAACCTCGTATAATGAACACCCCCAGTAGCAACTCAATCACATAACGAATAGTTATTTTTTCTTAAAGAAAATGATGCTCCGCATTTTTTCCTATGGAAGAAAATTGTACAATGAATTTTCAATGGGGAAAACCGCTTGGCAAAAAAATAATAATCGTTGTACATAGGAAAATCGTACAACGACAAAATCACCTAGCGACCATACTCATGGAACGAATTAAAATTGTTATACGTGGTTTTACTGTATTTGGAACTGAATATGGCACAAGAAGAAGGAGGGAGAAGAAGAGGAATTGGAAGAGGAAGAAGAGGAGATAATACTACGCATTGAGCTGGCTAGCACAAAGCCTTCCCTTCCCAGATGGCTAAAGGGCCTCTCTGTTTATTACCAGTCATCAATGTCTGGTGGCTGCCAACTATGGAAGAAATATGCTTGCAAAGACTTAACACTGCTACCATTTCAACAACGTTCACTATGCAAGAGTCCCTTTTCAGTTCAAGAGCGAGCGAGCCACTGTACCAAGCCAAATGGGTCCTGCAGTCTTCACTTCAGCTATTGAAAGAAAGAAGGGTGTGTGAGTTGGGGAAAGCGTGCTTGGCCAACTTCCAAGGGAACCTGGCACTTCTGCCATGACGTCCATCTACGTCTAGGGCTTCCACTCTTCCCAGGGATCTTTCCTTGCAGAAAGAGTCGGAGTACTCTATATTTTACGTTGTTCCTCATGATATGACCAAGGTATTGGAGCTTTCTTTGCTTGATGCTCTTAATGAGTCATTTTCCTTTATTCATCCGGCATAATACTTCTACATCAGTGTTGAGTCCAATGGGGCAAACATTTAGGCATGTATGTCATCTTAAGGCTGGGATTCTCAACCTGCAGCCTGTGGGCCGGATGCAGCCAGCCGGTGGCACCATGTCATATGGCCCCCCACTGCCTCCAGCACACCAGGAAGTGCCATGTGGTGAAGGAAGGGCAAAATGGCCATCCGGTCCCAGAAGCTATCTGAGGGAGCGTGACCCAATGGCCCCCGACTTTTAAAAGGTTGAGAACTCCTGTCTTAAGGGGTTTGTCTTTCTCGCTCAGATATTAATTTTGTTTCCAGAATGATTTTCTTTCCACCTCAACAAGCTAGTAAAGTAAACTTTGTTTGACTCCTCCTCCACACCAGGGACCCCTGGATGGTTTCCCCTGCCCAGATCTGGCAGTTTTACCTCCATTCTTTGAAGCGGGTGGACGTGAGCTGTGTCACAGGGCAGCTGACCCGCCTCTCCCTGGTGCTGAGGGGGACTCAAGCCACGAGGAAAGTGAAAGCCCACACCTCACACCCACAGGAGCTGAAGGTAAGACTGGTCCTTGGATGGATGGTTTGCAGGTGAGGTTTCCCTCTTGGGATGCTCTACCTGCTGTCGAGGCCCAGGAAAGCCTAACAAGTCCAGGAGGTCTGGAACTCAAAGGCTTTGACTAGATGGTGGAGGTGCAAAGAGAGAAAAAGGGGGAGGCCGGCTGAATTTCCCAAGAGGGGAAATTGCACAGCTTGGGATTCCTGGCAGCCATAAAGAGAACCTACTTGTGCTGGGGAAAAAGGATCTTAAGGGCTGAAGAAAGAAGCTGCAAGTCCGGTTTGGTGCAACAGAGCATTGTTGTTTGGAGCTGTCGAAGCAGCAAGGGTGATGCCCAACCTGACCATAAGAGATGGTCAGGTAAATAATAATAATTTCGTGTCAGAATTTTTTTGGGGCCGAAAGGATTTTTGCGGGAGAAACTCCGTTCAGGGAATGCCCAAATGAGGCTCCTTTCATGTCCCCAAGAACTGGGACGGAGACGGGCACTCAATCCGTCATGCAGTACCCGGTTCTCAAGCTACCAACTTGCCGGTCTTCCAGCTAACAAGGCAAGCTTCTTAACCACTGAGCCACCTCAGGGTCAGGTCAATATAGCCATGTTGCTATAATGGGAAATCCAGGAACATTCATGATTCCCATCCTAGGCAGCTGGATCACATTTGATGAAGTCCCCGAGAGAGGGCGGGAGGGAGCGTGTAGAAGCAAGATAGGGAAAGGTTGTCCTTACTTGAAAGCCAGTCATATCCAACTCTAGGGTTCAGTGCTCATCACTGTATAGCCAAAGAGCCAGCGCTCTCTGCATTTGCAGACATTTCCGTGGACACGTGGCAGGCATAATCCCTGGGGGTCCCTTCAAGTCTATAGTTGTAAAGGTAAAAGTCTCCTTGATCAAAAGCTACTTGTGTCCAACTCCTTGATCAAAAGCTACTTGGCAGGAGCTGGGGCAGACGACAGGAGCACGCTCCATCGTGCAGCACTTGGGTCTTGAACTGCTGACCTGCCGACCTTCCGGTCAACGAGTTGAGCGTCTTAACCACTAAGCCACTGCAGTCCTGAACACAGGCAACAAAGGGGTAGAATAAATAAGTAGAAAAATAACTGACCCAAAGTGGATTATGTTTCTGAGCGTGCTAAAGATATTCCCTCTTTGCTGGTACCCCCTACTAGGTCTGTGGTTAAGTGATTAGTTCATCTGAGTCATGGCACCAAGTCAACGACTGTTGACATTTTCCTGGGGGATTTGGTTTGGCCTCTGAAAGCAGCTTTGCTCAAAGATCTCCATCGACCGTTTGCAAGAGTCAGAACCGTCCGCTCGGAGACAAGAGCCCGTGTTGGGACTCGAGACAATTTACTGCCGTGAAGCCTCCTCTGTAATTGTCTTTTGATTAAAGCCATCCTATGGAGAGATCAGTGGCCCAAAAAAACCCAGTGGGCAAGTTATCTGAATTAATGAGGCTATCTGGAGACTAATAATTTCTTTGGCATTCATTTAGTCATAATTATAAGTGTGAATAATAAGAGAAACACAAACTATTCCCCTCTTGTAAACTTGGGGGCATGGGTGGGGTGGGGTGGGGGGGAAATATGTTTAAAGTTTTGAAGCTTTAGGGGACTTCAGAAGAACAGTGCAGTGAAAGAAATAAGAAACTCCCGCTTGGCTCAGGATCTCCTTGAAATCTTGTGAGTTCGATCCTGGTGGGGATCAAGGTTGACTCAGCTTCTTCCATCCTTCCCAGGTGGTTCAAATGAGTGCCCAACATGTTAATGGGGGGCACAAACACGAATTAACTTAAGAACTGCCCCAAGAGTGCCCTAAGCATGATGGGGCGATATAGAATTGCCATTGCTTTGCTTTATACAGCGGAACCTTGGTTAACCTAATTAATGCATTCTCCAGGACATTTCTTAGCGCAAAAACTGAGCCACTATTTTCTGTGGATTCCCTTTTGTTATGCGATTTTTATGTTAACCAAGCCGATTGTTAACCAAGGTTCCACTGTATACATCTTTTGTGGAATTAGACTTCCCATGTGCAACCTTGGCACACCATCTGTTCTGGAACTTTAATTCCCAGAAGTCTAAGTCCCTGCATTTGCGCAGTAAACCCATTTGTGTGGATTCACAGTGACTTGGGCTTCTGGAAATTAAAGTTCTCCTTCGTATAATTTGTGAATCCTCACTATTGGGTTATGCGCCTACGCAGAACATCGATCGGAGGCTTTAAAGCTGATTGGTTAAAAGTTTTGGCGGTAAGACCGCCCACCGCGCAGCCCACCCTTAGGCGCCAGTTCGCCATTTTACCTCAGTTCTCTTCTTTCCTCCTCAGCAGCAGGACGATTGTTGAGAGCTTGCTCAATTTTTTGGTCGATTCTTCGGAAAAGACATCGCTTATATCTTAATCTTTTCCCGGCAATCTTGTCCTCCGGGCAGGATTGCCACCCCGGTGCTGTTTCTCCTCCGAGGACTCAGTTACCTTCACTCAGGTCATCGTTTCCCCCCTCAAGGGGGTGGTGGCTGGCCGGCCCTTCGGGGCTCTTCTCCTTCTTCAACATTCAACGTTCCTTATTGCCTTTCCTCGGAATAATTTTTTCATGGCTGTGGCCTTCAAGCAGTGCTCTTCTTGCCTGAAGAACTTTCTGGCTTCCAACGGACACAGCCAGTGCCTTTTCTGTCTTGGGGAGTCGCACCAGAGCCAATCTTGTGTGCACTGCAGAAACTTCACTCGTCTCGCGGCCCAAAACTGGAGCAACAGGCTGAAGGCGCATCTAATGGAGCTAGCCCTCGCTCCTACTGTTGCTCCTTCTACTTCAACTGCCATGAGTGCTCCTCCGCCTGTACAGGCTCTTCAGTCCTCTTCTTCCTCACTTCCTCACAAGTTCCGGATGGTGACCCTTCAGACTGTCCTCCCTTTCATCAACAAACGGGACTGGTTTACGGTAATAGACCTCAAGGACACTTTCACATCAGCATCCTCGAGGACCACAGACGATTCCTCCATTTCAGGATTGGGGACTCTGTCTACCAATACCGTTGCTTACCATTCGGTCTGGCCACAGCACCAAGGGTCTTCACAAAATGTATGGCTCCGGTGGCTTCCTTCCTCCGCCAGAAGGGGATCAGGGTCTTCCCGTACATCAACGACTGGTTGATAGTCTCTCCCACCAGATCGTCCGCCATTCGGGACACGGAGTACACTGTCCATCTCATGGAGAGTCTTGGCCTCAGGATCAACTTTTATCAAGTCAAAGTTGGAACTTTCACAGTGAGTAGAGTACATTGGAGCGGTACTAGACTCGCTGGCAGTCAGGGCGTTTGCCCCGCAGAAACGCTTCCTGGACATTGCACAAGTAGTAAGCGACTTCAGGACCAAACCTTTCGTCAGGGCTAAGAAAGCGCAACGTCTACTGGGTTTGATGGCTTCCACCACGGCAGTGATTCCTCACGCCAAGTTAAAGTTCCGGTCCCTGCAATCATGGCTTCTCCACGAGTTTGATCCTCTCACGAAGAGTCAGTCCAAACAGTTGTTTCCGTCTCCAGAACTGGTGGACCAGCTGGTGTGGTGGACCACACCACTCAGTGAATACAGGGAAGAACTTTTACCCGCCACAGCCATCCTTCCAGGTTCTGACCGATGCAAGCAACCTCGGCTGGGGAGTTCTTGCGGGACTCTAACGGTCAACAACACGTGGTCTCCTCACGAGATGGTGCACCACATCAACTACCTGGAGTTGCTGGCCATATGGAAGGCCATGCAGTCCTTCGAGACACTCCTCTGTGACAAGGTGGTCCAGATTGCATCCGACAACACCACCGCGGTTGCTTACCTGAACAAGCAAGGAGGGACAAGGTCTACGACGTTGCTCTATCTGGCAGTGCAATTTTGGGAATGATGCCTGGAGAGACACATTTTCCCAATTGGAGTCCACATCCAGGGCAAGCTGAATGTGCTTGCCGACCACCTCATCTGCCTCACCTCGACAACCCACGAGTGGGAGCTGGACAGCGTGGTTTTTCAGTCCCTTTGCAGGGCATGGGGGACTCCAAGCATCAATCTCTTTGCGTCGGAGTCCAACAGGAAGTGTCACAGATACTGCTCCAGGGCGGGCATCGGCCTAAACTCCGAGGGCGATGCCTTCATGAAACGGTGGGACCAGGACTACCTCTACGCCTTTCCCCCATTTCCTCTGGTTCAGAAGGTCCTCACCAGGATGTACCAACAGCGGGCAAACACGATCCTCATCGCTCTGGCGTGGCCACGTCAACCCTGGTATCCACTTCTGTTGCACATGTCGTTGCAGTCTCGCACACTGCCAGACTCGCCGACTCTCCTGCAAATGGAGCATGGTCAATTCCACCACTCGGACTTGCCCAGCCTCCACCTCACCACGTGGAGGATAATCCCAGACTGTCCAGGATCTTGGAACTAGCAAGGCACCCCTCTACGAGGAAGTCCTATGCCTCCAAGTACAGGCGGTTTCATGCCTTCCTGGATTCTCAGCAAGAGTCTTCTCCACAGGTGGGACTGCAAGACATCATGGCATACCTCCTCCATTTGGCAGAGTCGGGTCTCAGCATTACCTCCATACGGGTCCATCTGGCAGCAGTGGTAGCCCACTCTCCAGCTGGATCACCTGCATCTGGTTCCTTCCGTGACCAAACGGTGAAGCGTTTCCTCAAGGGCCTGCGAAACACTTGTCCTCTGGTTAAGACTCCGACCGCACAATGGTAATTATCTACTGTTCTGAATGCCCTCACTAGGACTCCTTTTGAGCCGATGGCTACTGCAGACATTCGTCTCCTCACTTGGAACACTGTGTTTCTGGTGGCCATCACGAGCTGGTGAGCTGGTAGCTGTGTGGGCGGATGCCCTGTTTCTCAAATTTTGCAATGACTGTGTGGTTCTCCACACCGACATCACCTTCTTACCAAAGGTAGTCTCCCAATTTCACATGGCTCAGACTATTTCCTTGCCTACCTTCTTTCAGAACCCCAGCAACGCCCAAGAAAAGACTTGGCACACGCTGGATGTGAAGCGAGCTTTATTGTTTTACACCAGCAGGACATGTGAGCTCCAGAAATCACAGTGTCTGTTTGTTGCCTATTGGGGAAAGTCCAAAGGTGAACTCATCTCTTCCCAGAGGTTCTCCAAATGAATCACTTCAACCATCTACCTGGCCTACAAGTCTGCCCCGTTGCCACCTCCATCACATCTCAGGGCACGTTCTACAAGAGCGGTTGCTACCTCCACTGCCTTTTTGGAGGGCACCTCGCTTGAGGACATCTGTAAGGCTGCCACCTGGTCCAGACCTTCCACATTTGTCCAACACTACAGGATGGACACCAGAGCCACTGCGGACACCAGACTTGGTTGTGTCGTCCTTGCCAGAGGGCTCCAGGCTCCTTGTCCTTGAGGGTCCATCCTGCCTGTCATCTTCTTCATGGAATCATCTCATCCAACTGCCCACCAACCAAGTAAGTGTGAGCTTGCTAATCTCCCAATAGTGGGGATTCACAAACTATATGAAGGAGAAAGTTCGGTTTCACTTACCTGTGATAACTTTCGTTCTTCGGGTATATAGTTTGTGAATGCACACTACCCATCCTGCCTCCCCTCTTGAGCTGCATGGATGAGATCATTTGGTTTATCCTGTGCTTGGCTTAAGTATGGAACTGAGGTAAAATGGCGAACTAGCACCTGAGGGTGGGCGGTACTGTGAGTGGTCTTACTGCCAAAACTTTTAGCCAATCAGCTTTAAAGCCTCCGATCTATGTTCTGCGCAGGCACATAACCCAATAGTGTGTATTCACAAACTATATACTCGAAGAACGAAAGTTATCACTGGTAAGTGATACCCAACTTTCCAGAACAAATGGAGTGCCAAGGTTGGCCATCACGGCTCTAGAGCCATGACCAGGATAGCTCAGCTGTATTTCTCCCTCTCCTTCTTGGCCAGGTGGACCCAGAAGGTGTTTTCATTCTCCCTGCCAACGGCATGCAAGATTTGCACCTTGCACTCCGACCCCACAGCGCCGGAAGCCGGTTTATTTACCTCAACCTGGTGGACGTGGAATACCATCAGCTGGTGTCTTCTTGGTTGGTGTGCTTGTCTTCTCGGCAACCTGTCATCTCCAAGGTAAGGTAAAGGCTAAAGTTCGGCCTTGCTCGAAAGCCAGTCATATCTGACTCTAGGGTTCAGTTCTCATTTCTGTTTATAGCTAAAGAGCTAGCGCTGTCTGTGTCAGCAGACAATTTGGTGGACTTGTGGCAGGCATGACTAGACACTGGAATTCTGTTTACCTTCCCACCGCTATGGTCCTTATTTATCTACTTGCCATTTCTTGCTTTCGAACTGCTAGGTTGGCAGGAGCTGGGACAGACGACAGGAGCTCGCTCTGTCATGCAGCACTTGGGTCTCAAACTGCTGACCTTCCAGTCATCAAGTTCACTAAGACACCGCAGTCCCTCCTTGACCTCTAGGTAAAGGTAAAAGTCGTCTTTGCTCGAAAGCCAATCATATCCGACTCTAGGGTTCAGTGCTCATTTCCGTTTACAACCCAAGAGGCACGCACCAGACACATGTGACTAGTCACCAGAGTGCACGGACCTAGCAGCCCAAAAGGGAGAGAAAGAGAGAAGCTGTTCTCCCAGGCCGATTTCCAGTGAGCCATCTAGGAAACCACTCAGAAGGAATGCAGATCAGAAAATCTTTCACACACACAGAATCTCGGCTTTTAGCTGTACAGTGGAATAAGATAAGAGAAAGGCGTGAACTTCCTTGGGGAGCTATTTGTGGGAAGGAAGTGCATGCAGAAAACAAATTCTCCTCCCATAGTGATACCTCCTATAATATCCTCAAATTCCTCTTCTTTTGTGTCCCGACCGAACCCTGGCCTGCCAAAATGAAGCCACTTTCTTGGCTTTGTCGTTGCCCAAACTTGCGTTCTCATTGGTGCACGTCTCTGGCAGCCATCTGTGTGTCTCCACAGTCCCACGGCGTGTTGTTGTCCTCAAATGTTTCCTGCCTAAACTAGGAGATCTCAGTTGCATTGCCTGGTCTCACCCAGTTTGAAGAAGACGCCTTTTGAACTCGACTTGTCCTTTTCTCCTCCTTCACAGGCTTTCGAAATTGTGCTTCCTGGTGAGGGAGGGAGAGGCTCGAACAAGAAGATCACCTACGCCAACCCCTACCCATCCCGGAGGACCTACTTCTTGCACACAAACCGGCCAGATCTGCTGCAGTTCAAGGAAGACTCCTTTGAGGTACTATCTTAGGATGAATGGCTAAGCAACACAATCAGACTTCTCTCCCGCCCCATCATGCTCCGTGCCCTCTCTGGGTGGTTCACAAGTTAATGAGCATTTTGCCCTATCTATCTATCTGTCTGTCTGTCTGTCTGATTTCTATTGCCGCGGCTCTGAGCGGCTCACAGAAAATAAAAACAATCACATTTTAAAAACCCCATTAAAACTGCCACCAGAAATTACTCCGACCCCTACAGATTAAAAGAGGGAGAGAGTGTTCTTACTAAATCAGCCAGCAGGCCGGGGTCACCCCATTGCTGGTGCCCCACACCTGCTTTCCCAGCCAGGTTTTTAACCCTTTCCTAAAGGACAGCAACTCTGTCTGGAGACGCAGCTCAATTGGCAGGAGGTTCCAAAGGGCCGGAGGAGCAGACACAGAGAAGGCCCTCGTCCTTCTGGTGCTAGAGAGACGAGCCTCCCTAGCGATGGCACAGTGAGAGATCCTCACCGATCTGCTCTGGTGGAATGGACAGATGTTCTCAGGGTGATGCGGTCTCTTAGGTATCCTCCATGTAGGGCTTTAAAGGTCATTACCAGCACCTTGGATTGCACCCGGAGGCATACCGGTAACCAGTGCATCTCCTGAAGCAATGGTGAGGCATGAGCATACTGCCCGCACCCCATCACTACCTGAGCAGCCGCATTCTGGACCAATTGCAGCCTCCAAATGGTCATCAAGGGTAGCCCTATGTAGAGCGCATTGCAATAGTCCACTCTGGAGGTGACCAGAGCGTGCGTGACTATGAGCAAGGAGTCCCGATGTAGGAGCAGGCGTAACTGGCGTATGACACGAAGTTGTGCAAAAGCCCTCCTGGCCACAACTTCCATCTGCTCACTCCACGTGCTGGGTACTCATTTGAAACAACCTTGGAAAGAGGCTGAGTCAACCTTGTTCCCCGTCAGGAGCAAACTCACAATGTGTTGGCTGCAGGCCAACAGTTTAACCCCTGGGGCACCAGGGCGCTATAATGACAGGTGGTTTACCTGTCTGACAAAGTGGACTTGATCCACAAAAACTCACATTAAAATATAACAGTCTTTAAAGTGCTACGTTTTTTTCTCCCTCTGATAATCCCGAAACACAAAAAAAAATTGCTAAAATTTACCTGTAACCATGGCTCTATAAGGACAGGTGGCTTACCTGTAACTGTTGTTGTTCTTTGCAATCCCCTGTGAATCCACACATGCACACAGTAAACCCATTTGTGTGGATTCTCAGAGACTATGGAGAAGAACTTGATAAGGGGTAGGGATAGACATGGCAGATAGGCCATAATTACTGCTATTTTATAAAGTTTGTTATATCTCAAAATTGTTATATTTAACAAGGATATACCAATAGCAACGACATTTATATGCCACCCCATAGCGCTTAGAGCACCCTCTGGGCAGTTCACAAGTTAATTAGCATTTTGCCCCCATTAACAGGTTGGGTACTCATTTACCAACCCCGGAAAGATGAAAGAGCCTGAATCAATTTAGAACCCATCAGGATTGAACTCACAACCTCTTGGCTGCCATACAGCAGTTTAACCGTTGCGTCACCAGAGCCAAGCCAACTTGAGCAAACTGTTTTTGCAGCAGCTAATAGAATTTCTGACGGCACAAATAGGGTGTTTTTTTTTTTAAAGGATGTGTTACATTTTGAGTTCTTTTCAATTTAGGCACCTCAACTTCATAATGACGAAGGCCCTGGCTACTAGCAAACGGTGAAAAAGGAGGACAATTCCTTCCTGCCTAGGGTTTTGTAATTGGCACTAACAGCCTATGTGTAAAACTAATACCTTAAGCACGTAACACACTCAGAACAACTGGCGCACTGTTAAAACAGCAAAAAAACCGACCACTTCTATTTGCTTCTCACATCTTCCAGTCTTTAATAGCCAGGCAACAAAGCAGCAGTGTTTGACATTTTGTGCCGTTTGCCTTAAAGCATTGTTTAGACTCAAATGTGAAGCTCTATGTGTACAATTTGGCTTACTTGCACTCAAAAGTTCTCTTCTCTTCCTGAGACCCCCATAAGCTCTGACCCATTTATGGGAGAAAGGATAACTTGTATGGAAATGACACAAGCAAAGGCTTTCTTTCACCCATAGACAGATGCTCTACTTTGGGATTGGCAATATGCAGAGATTGCCAATTTGCATTAAAAACAACGAGGTGGGGTGTCCCATATAGTGTAGACCAGTGATGGCGAACTTTGGCACTCCATGTGTTCTTGGACTTCAATTCCAAAAATCTTGCTAGCTCTGAGTAGCTCATATAAACCTTACAAGTGCAAGGGTAATTACGTAGGATGCCAGCGTTGCTCTGATGTATGCAATCATGTATTCTTATTGCATCATAGTTGGCATGTGTTATTGCATGCAGTGTGTACTCTCATTTTAAAAACAAGGAAAGGTGAAATGTTGCATCCTTGTGAAACTGACCCGTTTAATTGTGAGAACAAATTTTCCGATAGGCTGATCAATAACACAGGTTGTTCATTCCCTATGATGGTGAAAATGTCCTGTTCTTGGACCATCCTAGACCATCCTGAAACAATGATCTAGGACCGTGATGGCGAACCTTGGCACTCCAGATGTTCTTGCACTTCAATTCCCAGAATCCCCTGTGAATCCACAGGAATGGGTTTACTGCGATTCATCCGGCCCACACCACCTGCGTCGCTCCTGGAAGCAGAAATAAAATGCGCTCATATGGAGGAAAGGTTAACCCGGAAGACCCTTAACTGTACAGGCACGTTTTACTTCTGCTTTCAGGAGCAACGAGGGCCGCATAGGCCTGATGAGTCGCAGTAAACCCATTCGTGTGGATTCACAGGAGTTTCTGGGAATTGAATTCCAAGAACATGTGGAGTGCCAAGGTTCGCCATCACGGATCTAGGAACATTTCCTTCTTGCTATTGTAGGGATACAGAAA
Organism: Bradypodion ventrale; assembly: GCA_035047345.1. Classification (NCBI taxonomy): domain Eukaryota; kingdom Metazoa; phylum Chordata; class Lepidosauria; order Squamata; family Chamaeleonidae; genus Bradypodion; species Bradypodion ventrale. The sequence goes on along the minus strand of JAWDJE010000017.1, from coordinate 13,993,675 downwards.
TAGGTTGTCTATTTGAATAGGGCTAGTGCAGTATAGTGTGACAGTGTGGTGAAGGATGATGGATCATGTCATTATGTGCCATATGCTGTATGCTTGTGTGAAAATGTTAATAAAGAGAGCTGCTGGGAGAAGGAGATGAAGAAGACAGAGAGGAGGGGAGAGAAGACTCCAAAGTACCCAGCCAGTCCTCCCCCCAAAATAATAATAATAATAATAATAATAATAATAATAATAATAATAATAATAATAATAATAATAATAATAATAATAATAATAATAATAATAATAATAATAATCTGGTTTCTTCATTCTGCTGGTCAGAATCCCATGTAGTAGTTTGTTACATCCTGCTATGGTTTTAGAGTAGACCCTACTGCCAGCAACTTAACACTGATCTTCAGGCGGTGATTAACTAATCTGACCACCCTAGGGACTAAAGGCCTTGGGTGCCAAAGTCCACAGGGAAGGGTGAGGGTCCCCAAGTGGATTAAATGGTCCCACTTGAATCCCTCCTGATGGAGGGTGGCAGCTTCATCCATCCAGGCCTGGGGATGATGATGAGGACTTTGTCTGCCAGAAGGGCTCAGGACCAGAAAGTGGTACTATGGGTATCACCCTGTGATGTGGAAGGCCAATGCATTATATGGTTCCCAGGCCAATCTTAGGGGCTACGATGGCTCAATGGTTAAGAAGTCTGCCTTGTTATCTGGAAGGCTGGCAAGTCGGCAGTTCGATACCCTGGTACTGCATGACGGTTTGAGCGCCCATCTCTGTCCCAGCTCCTGCCAGCCTAGCAGTTCAAAGGCAAGAAATTGCAAGTAGAGGAATAGGGACAATTTTGGTGGGGAAAAGATCTTGGGGGACATGAAAGGAGCCTCATTCGGGGCATCCCCTGAGCGGAGTTTCTCCAGCCAAAATCCTTTCAACCTAGACACAAAATTATTATTATAGGACAATCTTCATGGCTGATTGACAGGAGGAGAGTCAGTGTTCAGAACTGCATACGGCACAAGAAGAAGGGCAATCTTTATGGATCAATTCCCAGAAGGAAATGGCTCATATTTTTTTTCCCTGTAGGCTTGGACGCTCTTCTAAGTGTCTTCTAGAGGTAGATCTGCATTTTTAAAAATACTCTTCTCAGTCTTTAACGGTAAAAGGTGCTTCAACTGAGCCCCAGAGATTCCTCACGAGTTATACTGTAGAATGACCCGGTGAATCGTGAGCTCTTCCGCTGTGGGTGGGTAGCTAGCTGTGAATTAGCCCTCCACTAACCCCTGCTGCTCTCTGTCTTCCAACCACATAGATCAGCGGAGGCGAGACGTACACCATCGGTCTGCGTTTCGCCCCAAGCCAGAGCACTGGCGAGGAGGAGATTCTGATTTATATCAACGACCACGAAGACAAAAACGAAGAGACGTTCTGCGTAAAGGTCACCTATCAGTAACTGCATGTGCCTTTTGGCTGGTATTTCCAGACCTTGTCTGTCTGGCCATCCATCACACCTCCCCAGCGGTCCTTCTGCCGCATTAAGTGTCCCCGAAATGCATGTTGGCAAAAAGGCCGCGGCATCCTTGGACACACAAGGACCCTCAGGGGTGTGTGTGTGTCTGTGTGTGTGTGTGTACGTGTGTGTGTGTGTGTGTGTGTGTGTGTGTGTGTGTACACTTCCCCCTGCATCCAATCAAGCCCCTGCCAAACGGTGTGATTGATTGCCCAAGTGGATTCCCCAAACGCCGTCGTGACCTCCAAAAAGCCCAGCCAAGTCATTCCTGTCCCCTTCTCTCCTGCCAGTTCCTCCTAGCTTTGGATCCGAAGTACATTCTTCTCGCCACGAAGGCTGCGGAGGCTTTAAGAATGAGATCACCTTTTGAACTTGTTTGCCGAAGAGGGTAACCTTATTTTTCTCTGTAGAGGTTGGATTAATTTTTTTTATTCTTCAATAAGAAATAAATGGCAACATTTTCCTTCAATGGATAGACCGCTCTGTATTTCTCTGTGTGTTTACCCGTGAGATCTAATTCCTAAGTAGAATGTCCTCAACTACATGAATGCCACTCCCCCCCCCCCCAATACCTGTCAAGCCGCGGTTTTCAAAATCCGGGAGCTGGGCACGCATGCGCAATAAATTTCCAGGCACCGGGCAGGAAAGGGGTTACTGCACATGCGTGGCCATCAGAGGCAGCGGCACGCATGTGCAGTCACCCCTTCGACCAGGAAAGGGGTTACTGTGCATGCGCACAGGCGTTACTAGGTTACTGCACATGCACAGTAACCCCTTTCCTGGCTGGTCAAATTACGGGATGACATCGGGAAGGGGGGGAGCGCTAGATTACGGGATTTCATGGCCAATCCGGGATACTTGACAGGTATGCCCACCCCCCAATGGTGTATGATAGAATGTTTAATTTATTTAAAGGAACATTGTACGTTTATTTATTACTGTGTTTGGGGTACACAGAAAGAGCCTCTTCTAAGAGTGTGGTGTTTTTGAACCATAATCAGGTGTACCCTGGTAATGGCAAGTTTGTGTTGCTGGCTAATCTTTCTCACACTAGTTCGGATGAAAGGAACTGCAGAATGGACTCACCAAGGTCAAAGTCAAGGTCACCTTTGCTTGAAAGCCAGTCGTATCCGACTCTAGGGTTCAGTGCTCATTTCTGTTTGCAGCCAGCACTGTCTACATTTGCAGACATTTCCATGGACACGTGGCAGGCATGACTAGACACCGGAATGCACGGAATGCTTCTTATCTTGTGATTGATTCTTCTTCCATGCTTAGGCCAGATGTGAAACTGCCCAAATGAAGCCGCCTTTTGGTGAGTTCATTCCATAGTTCTCTTTGCCTGACCTAGTTTGAGAAAGATTAGCCGGCACAGCATTGCCGTCGCCCGGGTTATTTGCGCGATTATGGTTCTAAAATACCACAATGGTTGATAATAGGACCGGGAAAATCTTGAGAAGTTTTTGTCCAAAGTGGCTCTAAAAAGGATCCTAAAGGAACTAAAAAACATGGCCGGTTTCACCAAAACATAACTTTGTACCTATTTATTGCAGACAGAAGTTGATATTTTCAGCAATTTAAACAGAACTGAGATTTGTACTGCCTGTTGTGGATTTAGCCGTCCAGGTACCGCTTTACAATGGGTGATGAGGAACTTTCGGCCTTTCTAAACAGTCTCCTCCTTACACTTTGTGGTCTCTAAACCAGACATGGACTCTTCAAAGAGCTCTTCAAATGGAGGAGATCTTTCAAAGGAGGTTTGTACTTAAATCGAGGACTGTCCTCCCTAGAAAACAGCATGTCGTCCCCCAATGTCACTACTACCGTCAGGTAAGATAGGGGAAGACACATGCCTTAAAGCCTGCATTCACTGCAGAAGAAATGTGTAACAATGGGGTAGGAGAGAGATCTTAGTATCTAAGGTTGCTATATTTCTCCTTATTTGGCTGTAATTCTGACTGGATCCTGGGAAAACCAGGGTAGCATTGTTACTAGAAGACTAGCCTTAAACTGGAGAGATCATTATGTAGCTGGGAAGGCTTCCCAGGAAATGTAGACTACAGTAGAACCTCGGATAAAGTCCAAACTCCGTTCCACAAGTTTGGACGTTATCCGATTTTGGACTTTATCTGAATCAAATGGGCAATGCATCGGATAACGTCCAAAAAATGGACTTTTTCCGTGGTTCCTATACCAAATACCTTTGATAACGTCCATTTTTAGCGGTTTTGGACTTTATGCGATGCATCCCGTGCGCATGAAAACTGTGACTTTATCCGAATCGGACTTTATCCAACGTACTACTGTATCACCTTCTCTCTCAAAGATGGTGAGTTATAGAAACCTGCAACTGATGGGGAATGCGGTGGCTGAGTCGTCAACCGGAAGGTCAGCAGGTCAGCAGTTCGAGACCCGAGTGCTGCACAACGGAGCGTGCTCCTGTCGTCTGCCCCAGCTCCTGCCAACCTAGCAGTTCCAAAGCAAGAAATTGCAAGGAGATGAATAGTTGCCACTTTGGTGGGAAGGTAACAGCCCTCCGTGCACTCTGGTGTCTAGGCATGCCTGCCAGATATGCACAGAAATGTCTTCAGAAGCAGACAGCGCTGGTTCTTTGGTTGTAAGCAGAGATGAATGCTGAACCCTAGAGTTGGACACAAGCAGCTTTAGACCATGGAGACTTTTACCTTTACAACTGTAGACTTGAAGGGACCCCCAGGGATTATGTAGTGAAATTTCCATTTTAAATTTCCCAGCAACGGAGAGTCACCTCCCTTCAAGGGAGCAACGATTTCTTCCTGACATTTCCCTCTCATCCATCTGGTGCCAACAGAAGATAGACTCGCTCCTTCTTCATATAGAACCCCCTCAACTCTTTGTAGATGGCTGTCATGTCCTTCCAATACCACGTTTCCAGCTGCAAAGATATCAGACGAGGGATTGTCTTCTTGTCTAATTTTTTTCTCATAGCAGACAATGCTCAATTAATTTTTGCACGAAAACTGAGCTCTGAAATGCCGTTCCTTGACTGAACAAAGAAGGCAGGAGCACATCTTAAAGAAAACGATTGGCTAATTCTGCACAAAAAATGGCTTAGGGGTGGATAGATTTGTCAACTCGGCACACACACACACACACACACTCCTGGCCCAGGTAGCAAAGAAACCATCAAACTGGAACATTGGGGGTGCCTTTGTTAGTTAATAGCTGCTTATTTCACTCCAAAACGAATTAGAGAAAATGAAAATTAAGCAAGAATTATAGATTAAGCCGGTAAAAGGTTTCAGACTTCTATCCCCTCCTCCCCATGCAATATTAAGTCTTGCCAATGGGGGGGAAAAACCACCCCAAATTTTAGGATTAATGGAGGCTTTAAAACACCCCTCTCGGCTTAAGGTCAGTGGCACAGGCTTCATGTCCTGTTGGACACACTCAACCATTGACCCCTCCTTTTTAACATCTACATGAAGCCGCTGGGTGAGATCATCCGTTCCCATGGGGTGCGGTACCATCAGTACGCGGATGACACTCAGTTGTACATCTCGGCCCGTGGGGACCCCAGTGATGTGGTCAAAGTCCTGTTTGGAGGCTGTTGGGGTCTGGATGGGGGACAATGGGCTTCAGCTGAACCCTGGCAAGACCGAGTGGCTTTGGGTTGGGGGTCCAGGGTTATCCAGTGAGCTACCACCTCTAGTCTTGGATGGGGCAGTCTTGCCCCAGACAGACCCAGCGCACAACTTGGGGGTCCTCCTGGACTACTGCTAGAAGAGCAGGTGGCGGCCGTGGCCAGGAGGGCTTTTACTCAACTTAGAGTAATTCACCAGTTGCGCCCGCTCCTGGACCGGGACTCCTTATTCATGCTCTGGTCACCTCCAGACTAGATTACTGTAATGCGCTCTACATGGGGCTGCCCTTGACGACCATTCGGAGGCTATAGCTGGTTCAGGATGCAGCTGCACGGGTGGTGATGGGGTGTGGACGTTATGCCCACGCCTCCCCACTACTCCGGGAGCTGCACTGGCTACCAGTTTGCCTCTGGGTGCAATTCAAGGTGCTGTTTTTGACCTTTAAAGCCCTATATGGCAGTGGGCCAGGATACCTGAGAGACCGCATCATCCTGAGAGTGTCTGCCCGTCCAACCAGGTGTGGGGCCTTAATGGGGTTACGGCTCCAGCCTGTTGGCTCATCCCCAGTTAGTACTTAGTTGATATCCCTCCCTTTGTGTTGTTGTATTCTCCCCCCCCCCCATTCCCTTTTATTTCTTTTTATTCTTTTAATTGGGGTGAGGGGTAGTAGGGTGGGGAAGTGAGTGGGCGATTTGGGATTTTAAAATCTGTTTTTATACATTTTTAACTGTTGTGAGCCGCCCTGAGTCGGGTTCTCCTGATTGGGCGGCATATAAATGTAAATAATAAATAAATAAATAAATGGGTTTACTGTGTGTGTTCTTGGACTTCAGTTCCCAGAAGCCCAAGTCTCTGTGAATCCACACAAATGGGTTTACTGCACATATGCACAGTAAACCCATTTGCGTGGGTTCACAGAGACTTGGGTTTCTGGGAATTGAAGTCCAAGAACACTTGGAGTGCCACAAGGTTCGCCATCACTGCCACATACAAAGAGGAAGCAAAAGCTCATCAGCCTGCAGTACTAGAAAAGGGAGTGCTCAGAATTGCTTTTAGTTATTTAAGAAACTGGCTGGATTGTTTCTGTGTTAAGGACAGAATCAATACAGTACTCATTACAGTCTCATCTTGCTCAGGGCAGCTGAAAAGCAACTCTGTGTAAGCTACTTGTTGCACTGATCATTGCCATGTTCTTGTGTTACACATGCCTAGTTCCTTTAAGGTTCTGCCTTACCAGTCACCTCTGCTTTAAATAGGAGAACCAGAAATGCACATAGGTAACAAATGCTGCTGTGCATCTACAGACGGCTGCTAAGGAGATCACGGGTTGACCATGGGACAAATGTAGATGTGTTGCGCTGGACGGATAAAGAACAAGAACTGTTTAAGGCAGAGAAAGCTCCAATACCTTGTCTGTACCATGAGGAACAACATAAAGGATAGAACAGTGATGGCGAAGCTTGGCCCAAAATGTGTTTCACAAGAGTTTCACTAAGGACAATCCATTCGTGTGGATTAACAGGGAAATGAAGTCCAAAAACAGCTGGAGTGCCAAGGTTCACCATCAACTCGCTCTGCAATGAAAGATCCCTGAGAAGAGAAGAGACCCTGGATGTAGATGGACTTCGTGGCTGAAGATCCTGAGATATTGTTGTGGAAGGTCCTTGGAAGAAGAACTGCTCCGAGGAGTTAAGAGACGAAGGTGAAGGTTGTCCATGCTCGAAAGCTAGTCATATCTGACTCTAGGGTTCGGTACTGATCTCCATTTATAGCCAAAGAGCCAGCTGCTCTGTGCCCGCGGACATTTCCGTGGACATGTGGCAAGCAGGACTAGACACCAGAGTGCACAGAATGCTGTTACTTTTCCTGCCAAAGCGGTACCTCTTTATCTACTTGCAATTCCTTGCCTTCGAACTTCTAGGTTGGTAGGAGCTGGGACAGACATAGGAGCTCACTCCATCGTGCAGTACTAGGGTCTCGAGCTGCCGGCCTACCCACCTTCCAGTCACCAAGTTCAGCATCTTAACCACTAAGCCACCACAGTCTCATGAGGAGTTAAAGAAGACTATTGCCATGAGGATAGCCAATATCTGGAATGGATATCGCACAAGAAGAAGAAAGAAAGAAAGAATGCTGTACTGATAGCATCGGAATATTATGGCATTAATAAGGCGCAAGCTCCTCTCTGCAAACTTGCTAGCTGTCCTTTGCACTATGGGATGTTTTTTCCCCGTGGCAGAGCATAGTCTAGGCTGGAAATAACTGGAATGCAGAATTTCAGCAGGATCGTCCTGCTCCAGAAAGCCATGATCTGCATGTCAGCCTGAGAGATGCTTTCTAAGTGTCCCTAAAGTTCAGTTGGCCATTTCCACATCAATGATCCCTCCTTCCTCATGTATGGAACCTGTTTCCATACATCTTTCTCTATCCAATTCTTCTTGCTTTAAACCAGCCGTAGAAACCCATTTGTTTTCCTTTGCCTCCTATGCTTGATGTCTTTAATGCTTAAGCATCTTCTCATTGATTTTGTTTATCCCAGCCTTTAGAACGCCAGTTGAATCTAGCTTGAAGGGGTGTTTCCCCCTCCTTTCATTTTTTGTTTTGTTATTCTATTCTCATCTGTTGGGTGCTGCCTTCTGAGTACAAAATATGAGTCCCTAAATGAGAAAAATGGAGCTCACGCCAAAACTACTTATTTCCTTTCTAATTGCCCTGTTTCTTTATTAAATCACTTGCAATTTGCCATAGATCGGCATAAAACCACATTTAAAGAATTTAAAATAAAACCAATAAAACCACATTTAAAGAATTTAAGATAATACAAGTACTTCAGTACACTTAAAGACATTTTGAGTAAATTTGCAACTCAAAGTAAAAGAATGCCAACAAACTAAGGACTGGAAACTATGCCATGATCTTTATAGATGCCACTTGCTGGAGCGGCAAGCCTGGTGCCAAAATAAAATCAATATGGGCACAGCTGAGACTTTCAAAGGCTGAATGTTATCCATTCCATCCACCTGCAAATCATGCATTCCTTTAGTGGGAAAGAGACGTTTTCCCAAATCTGAATCCTGTTTTGTCTGTATTGAGCTTCTGTTCCTTATCTCATGCTTCTTCATAGTTTCCCAAGACTTGGATAACAGTACTAGTTATCCATTAGCATACAACATATGCATCCAAAAAGCAACAGCTCAGTCTCTCCAATCTGTCACTTATACACTGTGTTTGAACAAATGATATTAAATTGTCTAGCTCCTAAAATTGAACATCTTTCTAATTTCAGAGCAGACAGGCTTTAGACCTGGCAAGAGCTGTACAACTCAAATTTTATATTTTAAGTCTATTCTAACATACTGCACTCAGCATGCCAGCAGATTTGGAAAACACAGCAGTGGCCACAGGATTGGAAAAGGTCAGTCTGTGTTCCGATTACAACGAAGGGCAATGCCAAAGAATGTTCAAATTATCGTACATGCATTGCGCTCATCTCACACACTAGCAAGGTCACGCTCAAGATCTTACAAGATAGACTTCAGCCCTCCATATATCGAGAACTTTCAGAAGAGGCGAAGGAACTTGAGCCCAAATTGCCAACATTTCCTGGGACATGGAAAATGTAAGGGAGTAGAAAAATGTCTACTTCTGTTTCATTGACTACACCAAAGCCTTTGATTGTGTGAATCACAATAAACTGTGGCAAGTCCTTAAAGAGATGGGAGTGCCAGACCAACTCATCTTTCTGAGAAATCTGTATGTGGGTCAAGAAGCGACAGGACAGGAAACAGAACAACTGATTAGTTTAGAATAGGAAAAGGAGTACACACAACTGTATATTGTCCCCCTGCTTATTTAACTTATGTGCAGAGTACATCATGTGTAATGCACAAACTGGAATTAAGATTGCTGGGAGAAAATCAACCTGAGATATGCAGATGATGCTACCCTAATGGCAGAAAGTGAAGAAGACCTAAAGAGCCTTTTGATGAGAGTGAAAAAGGAGAGTGCAAAAGCTGGCATGAAACTCAACATCAAAAACACCAAGCTCATGGCATTCGGACGCATCACTTCCTGGCAAGTAGAAGGGGAAGAAATGGAAGAAGTGACAGACTTCACCTTCTTGGGATCTAAGATCGCTGCAGATGGTGACTGCAGCCATGGGATAAAAAGATGATTAATTCTTTGGGGGGGGGGGGGACAAGCTTTGAGAAACCAAGGCAGCATAATAAAAAGTAGAGACATCACTCTGCTGACAAAAGTCCACATAGTCTAAGCAATGGTCTTCCCAGGAGTAATGTATGGCTGTGAGAGCTAGACCCTAAGGAACCCTGAGCAGAGAAGAATAGATGCCTTTGAGCTGTGGTGCTGGAGAAGACTTTTGAGAGTTCCCTGGACTGCAAGGAGATCAAATCCGTCCATCCTGAAGGAAATCGACCCGGACTGCTCCTTGGAAGGACAAATACTGAGGCTGAAGCTCAAGTACTTTGGCCACAAAATGAGAAGAGAGGACTCGTTAGAGAAGGCCCTGCTGCTGGGAAAAATTGAAGGCAAAAGAAGAAAGGGGCGGCAGAGGATGAGATGGCTAGATGGCATCATTGATGCATTCGGCGTAGATCTGGGTGGACTATGGAGGATGACAGATGACAGAGGAGCCTGGCATGCAGTGGTCCATGGCGTTGCAAACGGTTGGACTTGACTGTGCAACTGAACAACAACAACATATGGAAGGGTTTGAAATACATAAAATAACTGGGCAGCATTTGTCAACCTTACAACAGCATATGACACTGTGTGCAATAACTTGCTCAAAAACCTCCCCCCCCACCCTTTTATTAAAATCCATAGAGTAACAGAAATGATCGCTCTTCTACTGAGGATTCTTTGCTGAATTGCCAGAGAGTCAGAGTTGCTGGAGAAATCAGAGGAATGTTCTCCCACCGGGTTGACTCCTGCCACCATTACTATTCAACATTTATGAAAATAATCAATATTTCCTTATGCCAGGAGTTTCATCTGTGCTGATCATCTTGCCTTGACATCCCAGGGGGAAACATTTGAGTCCTCTCAAGCACAGGGTAGCCTCTGAAGTAGAAGAAGAGCTTATATTTTATGAATAAGCAGCTGAATCCAAACCTTTTAAAAACAGAGGTGTGCGCCTTCTATTTAAACCACAGAGGAGCAGAAAGAAAGCTCTGAGTTTGTTGGGAAGATGAGATTTTGGAATATTGTTTTAATCCTAAGTATTTGGGCATCACTCTGGATTGGAACATTGTCTAAAGACCAAACAGAAAGTTGGCACCAGAAATAACATACTTTGGAAAGTAGCTGGGTGAGAGTAAGGTTGAACAAAAGTTGGGTCCCTGCACTACTCCACAGCAGAATAGGCTACTGTGTTATGGTATAAACCAGTGACTGTGGCTCAAGTGGTTAAGACGCTGAACTCGCTGACTGGAAGGTCGGAGTTCAATTCCTGGGGACTCCATGACAGAGTGAGCACCCGTCTCTGTCCCAGCTCCTGCCAACCTAACAGTTTGAAAGCAAGAAATTGCAAGTAGAGAAATAGGGACCACTTGGGTGGGAGAAGATCTTGGAGACATGAAAGGAGTCTCATTTGGGCATCCTCTGAGCGGAGTTCCTCCAGGAAAAATCCTTTCAAACGTATGCAGTAAACCCATTCGTGTGGATTCACAGGGACTTGGGCTTCTGGGAATTGAAGTCTAAGAACAGCTGGAGTACCAAGGTTCGCCATCACGGATCTAGGCCCTTCAGGTTCCAGCTGTTTCTCTACTGTATGGTGTTTGGGGTATTTCTGCCCATCTTCCTTGACGGACTCATCCAGTCTTCTTCTTCCGTGTCTAGGGCAGACGTGAAACTACCAAAATGAAGGCACCTTTTGGTGAGTTCATTCTGCAGTTCCTTTTGCCTGACCTAGTGAGAGAAATATTATCTGGCAAGACAAGGTTGACTTTACCAGGGTATGCCCGATTGTGGTTCAAAAATACCACAATCTTCGAGGAGGCTCTTTCTGTGCCAGTCGAGATGGTGGCACTACAGTTCTGGTTACGGCTACCAACTGGAGTCTACAGGTTGTGATTTTTATCATGGACCAGGCTGATGTCTGGATCAATTTGGTTTACCTGTGCAGGTGAGAAGTGGTTGTTGCCCAGAACGAGGAAACATTTGCTTACCATGTCTTGGTGAATGAGATGCCTGCCTTCCATTTTTCTGTCCAGCAAAGACGTTCAAAGCAGTGGAGAGAGATTAACAGTCGGATTCATGTGCCACCCTGTCTTTATGGTGGATTAGGCTGATGAATTCGCAGCCTTCGTTAAGGCCTGCGCGGGCGTTTCCAAAACTGATTGAAAGCGACAATTAATATTTTGTCAAAATTATTAGAGTGGCCAGCAAAGGCAAAGGCTTTACTTGCATGGGTTATTAAAGTAGATTAGCTGAATAATTTTCATTACATTTTCTCAAAATATTTCTTAAGGATTACAGGCGAGCAGGAGGTGAGTCACCGCCCCCACAGGCTACCAATCACTAAAGGTAGATTACGCCCTGCTTTCCCCATTTCCCCCAACAATCAGAATTTGCTGGTGGCGGAAATACAAATGTGGGAACGAAAGTGCAAGGATGTGTGAGGACTGCAAGCAGACTTTGCAGACAGTAAACCTTTTCAGATGCAAAAAAGCTTTCCAAGGATCTCAGAGGAGCCACACAAAGGAACAAAAAGGAAAATAACAAAGGGCAACAGTAGCAATGTCCTTGTATTAATCTCTTCTTGGGAGGTACACCCGGAGACAAACTGGTAACCAGTGCAGCCCCCGAAGCAGTGGTGAGGCATGGGCATAACGTCCACACCCCATCACCACCTGGGCCGCAGCATTCTGGACCAGCTGCAGCCTCCAAATGGTCATCAAGGGCAGCCCCATGTAGAGCGCATTACAGTAGTCTAGTCTGGAGGTCACCAGAGCGTGAGTGACCATGAGCAAAGAGTCCCGGTCCAGGAGCGGGCGCAACTGGCGAATCACCCGAAGTTGGACAAAGGCCCTCCTGGCCACAGCCGCCACCTGTTCTTCTAGCAGCAGCCACGAATCCAGGAGGACCCCCAAGTTGCGCACCGGGTTGGTCTGGGGCAAAACAGCCCCATCCAAAACCAAAGATGGTAGCTCCCGGGATAACGCAGGACCCCCCATCCATAGCCACTCAGTCTTGCTAGGATTCAGCTGTAGCCCATTTGCCCCCATCCAGACCCCAACAGCCTCCAGACAGCTGGAAAGGACTTTGACTGCATCACTGGAGTCCCCACAGGCCGAGATGTACAACTGTGTATCATCCGCGTACTGATGGTACCGCACCCCGTGGGGATGGATGATCTCACCCAGCAGCTTCATGTAGATGTTAAATAGGAGAGGAGAGAGTACCGAACCCTGAGGCACCCCATATTTTAGGGGCCTAGGACTCTACCTCTCACTCTCCAACCACACCGACTGGGTCCGGCCCCTCAAAAATGTGGAAAACCAGGACCACACTGTGCCCTGGATCCCCAATCCTCAGAGCCGTTCCAGAAGGATACCGTGGTCAACGGTATCGAAGGCCGCTGAGAGGTCAAGAAGAGCAAGGACAGATGGATGACCGCCATCCCGCTCTCGCCAGAGATCATCCATCAGCGTGACCAATGCAGTCTCAGTACCATATCCAGGTCTGAATCCTGACTGGAATGGGTCCAGATATTCCACTCCATCCAGTACCCCCTGCAGCTGACGTGCCACTGCCTTCTCCACATCGCAGCCTGACACCCATAGTACCACTGATCCAGTTCTCTGAGTCCCTTTCTGGTCCTGAGCCCTTTTGGCATGCAAAGTCATCCTCATCGGCCCGAGGCCAGGATGGATGAAGCTGCTGCCCTCCATCAAGAGAGATTCAAGGGGGATTTAATCCACTTGGGGGAACATCCCCCTTCCCTGCCGACTTCTGCCACCCAAGAGCATGAGTCCTCAGGGTTATCACGTTAGTTAACCGATGCCTGATTCTTGGCCTTGAGTTGCTGGCAGTATGATCTACTCTATAACCATAGCAGGATAACCTGGCCAGTATACTTAAGACACTGACATAAGATTAGTGGCAACTTAATGTCTCTATTCCAGCTCTTGCAAACCTAGCAGTTCAAAAGCAAGAAATTTGAAGTAGATAAATAAGGACCACTTCGGTGGGAAGGTAAACAGTGTTCCGTGTGCTCCAGTGACTAGGCATGCCTGCCACATGTCCATGGAAGCATGCAAACGCAGACAGCGCTGGCTCTTTGGCTATAAACTGAGATGAGCACTGAACCCTAGAGTCGGATATGACTGGCTTTCGAGCAAAGGTGACTTTTACATTACTAATGGCTAAAAGGTTTTATTTGACAAGCCTTGTTGGACCATAGCCTTCTTCTTTGGTTGCATGCTGTGTAACCTCGGGGCTGTGGTGACTCAGTGGTTAAGAAGCTTGCCTTGTATGCTGGAAGGTCGGCAAGGTGGCAGCTCAAGACCTGGGTACTGCATGATGGTTTGAGTACTTGTCTGTCTCAGCTTCTGACAACCTAGCTGTTCGAAAGCAAGAAATTGCAAGCAGATAAATAGGGAACACTTCTGTGGGGAAGGATCTTGGGGACATGAAAGGAACCTCATTCGGGTGTCACCTGAGCGGAGTTTCTCCAGCAAAAATCCTTTCAACCCAGAATAATTTCTGACACGAAATTATTTACTGAACACTATGTCCCAAGTAGGTTCAGCACCTTGGACAACTCCTTTAACATTCAACCCAAAACCCAGAGTGGATCCACCTCGCCACTGACACAGGACCTGGCGTTTGCGTGTATGTTACGCCTGCATGAAGTGGGCATGCCAAAAACCCAGGCATGGAAAATGGTACTAAGGAGAAAGGTAGTGGGTTCGTGCCATGCAGTTTGTGCCATTTAAAGTGCAACAACCTGTGGTGTTCCATCCTCATAATTTGTGAAGTTGCTTTTCTGTACATGACGAGCATCTTTCTCTCCCCACTCTAAGGTTTGAATTGTGAAATCCCAAGTAACGGAACTGCTGAGCTGGTAACCCAGCAAACGGGCCCACTCAGCACCATAAAGACCACAAGCCCCATAAAACAGATCCCGTTGGTCTATTAGTTTTGTTTCTTCCACGCTAGCATTCCTTAAAACAATTAACCTCCTTTTCCTGCAAAAGACACAGCCCCGTTCACTTAGGTCTGAATTTAAAAGCAATATACAGGCTAACCTTCCTAACAGTAAAAATGTGCATTACCGAAGGAGCAATGAACAGGGGAAATGTGCTCCTAAGAAAGGAAAGTCCTGATCTGCACTTTTGGGGTCCAACATCCAAATTTAGCTTTCTGTTAGCTTTTGCATTTCACAAATAGTCTGATGTCATTTTGCATAAGGGACTGCAGTGGCTTCGTGATGAAGATGCTGAACTTGACAACTGGAAGGTCAGCAGGCCAAGACCCTAGTGCTGCATGACGGAGTGAGCCTCCATCTCTGTCCCACTCCTGCCAATCTAGCAGGTCAAAAACAAGAAATTGCAAGTAGATAAATAGAGACCACTTCGGTGCCTGCCATATGACCATGGAAGCACCTGCAGATGCAGACAGCTGTAAACAAGGAGGAGCACTGAACCCTAGAGTCGGATACGACTGATGTTCAAGCAAGGGCAACCTTTACCTTTACCTAGTTTTGCATATAAAAATATCAAAGATTTTTTTTTTTTTACTGGAACGAAAGAATGTTTCAAAATTGGAACCCAGCATCTTAATGACTCAAATTTCATTTAGCATTAGCTTTGGTTCAGCTGTAGTGCAGAAAAACCCATTCCAAATCTAGCTAATGGTTTTTCGAGCTACCAGGAGGCTTTCCTTTCTGGAACAGCTTTGTTTAATGTGGCTTTTGATAGCCAGGAAGGAGGTGGAATAACGGGCATACCAATCCCTAGATGTTTGGCTCACACAGAGAGGGTGAGAGGAAGCCAAACGACCCCCAAACTCTTTCTTCTTGTGAAGTATCCAAATCTGAATATAGGTGATCAGCCATGAAGACTGTCCTGAGAATATAATGCAGCGGCCTTCCATCTGCCTTCCACGTTGCACGGATCCAGTCCCTTTGAGCCCCTTTCTGGTCCTGAGCCCTTTTGGCACGCAAAGTCATCATCATCATCCCCAGGCCAGGATGGATGAAGCTGCTGCCCTCCATCTAGAGGGATTCAAGTGGGACCATTTAATCCACTTGCAGACCATCATCTTTACCTGTGGACTTTGGCACACGAATGGATTTACTGTGCGTATGCAGTAAACCCATCTACTTTTTGATTTCCTACTTTGGCATTCCAATCTCCCAAGATAATGTGGACATCATTTCTTGGTGTTTGTTCTATGAGGTCTTGTAGGTCCTCATAGAACTGGTCAACTGTGGCTTCATCTGCGCCTGTGGTTGGTGCTCATATTTGGATTACAGTGATATTAAAAAGTTTGCCTTGTATTCTGACTGACATCATTCTATCATTTTTGAGGTTGTATCCCATTACTGCTTTTCTCATTCTTTTATTGACAATTATGGCTACTCCGTTTTTTCTGAGGTTTCCTTGATCACAATAGTAGATGTGATGGTCTCCAGAGCTGAACTCGCCCATCCCTGTCCATTTTAGCTCGCTGATTCCCAAGATGTCAATGTTTATTCTTTCCATCTCATTTTTTTACCAAGTTTGGTCTTGGAACTCAGAATGAAGCAGGGCAAAGATTGATAGAGTTCTGCCAAGAGATCGCATGGGTAATAGCAAACACCCTCTTCCAGCAACACAAGAGGCGACTCTACACATGGACATCACCAGATGGCCAACATCAAAACCAGATTGATTACATACTCTGCAGCCAAAGATGGAGAACCTCCATGCAGTCTGCAAAAACTAGACCCGGAGCAGACTGTGGCTCAGATCACAACCTACTAATAGCAAAATTCAGATTTAGACTAAAGAAAATAGGGAAAACAATCAGGCCAGACAGATATGACTTTGACAACATCCCTAAGGAATACACGGTGGAGGTGAGGAACAGATTTAATGGTTTGGATTTGATAGAGTGCCAGAAGAATTATGGACAGATGTGCAGGACATCATGCAGGAGGCAGCAAGGAAAACCATACCAAAAGAAAAGAAGCATAAGAAAGCAAAGTGGTTGTCTGATAAGGCTCTTAAAATAGCAGAGGAAAGAAGGAATGCAAAAGGCAAAGGAAATTCAAAGAAAAGCAAGGAGAGATAAGGAAAACTACATAAACTAGCAGTGCAAAGAAATGGAGGAAAACAACAAAAGAGGCAGGACTAGAGATCTTTTTTTTAAAAATTGGGAAAATCAAGGGAACATTTAAAGCAAAAATGACCGTGATAAGGTACAAATATGGAAAGGAGTTAGCTGAAGCAGAAGAGATAAAAAAAAGATGGCAGGAGTACACAGAGGAACTCTACAAAAAGGAAATCAACACTCCTGATAATAACAATAATGAGAAATTTGAACTTGAAGCAGACATTCTGGAGAGTGAAGTCAGAAAGGCCCTAAAAAGCACTGCAAACAACAAAGCTAGTGGAAATGATGGTATCCCAGTTGAATTTTTCAAAGCCCTAAAAGATGATGGAATCAAACTACTGCATTCAATATGCCAGCAAATTTGGAAAACAAAACAGTAGCTACAGGATTGGAAAAGATCAGTATACGTCCCAATCCCCAAAAAGGGCAATGCCAAAGAATGCTCAAATTACTGAACAATTGCGCTCATCCCATATGCCAGCAAGGTGATGCTCAAGATAATACAGGATAGACTTCAGCAGCATGTTGAGAGAGAATTGCCAGAGGTGCAGGCGGGGTTCAGAAGAGGCAGCGGGACTAGAGACCACATTGCCAACATACGCTGGATCATGGAGAAAACAAAGGAATACCAGAAACAAGTTAACTTCTGCTTCATTGACTACAGAAAGGCCTTTGACCGTGTGGAGCACAACAAGATGTGGCAAGTACTTAAAGAAATGGGAATACCAGAACACCTCATATGCCTTATGAGAAATCTGTACATGAGTCAAGAAGCAACAGTTAGGACAGAACACGGAAAAGACAGAATGGTTTGGAATAGGAAAAGGAGTAAGACAAGGCTGCATTTTATCATCCTACCTTTTCAACCTATACACAGAGCACATAATGCACAATGCAGGGATGGAGGAATCACAATATGGGATAAAAATTGCTGGGAGAAACATCAACAATTTGAGATATGCAGACGATACCACCCTAATGGCAGAAAGTGAGGAAGATTTAAAGAAGCTCATGATTAGGTTGAAAGAAGAGAGTGCAAAAGCTGGCTTGAGACTCAATATCAAGAAAACCAAGATAATGGCAACAGGCCCGATCAGTTCCTGGAAAATAGATGGGGAGGAAGTAGAAGCAGTGACAGACTTTACTTTCTTAGGATCCAAGATGGTGACTGCAGCCATGAAATAAAAAGGCGACTGATTCTTGGGAGACAAGCCATGAGAAACCTGGGGAACATAGTTAAAAGTAGAGACATCACCTTGAAAACAAAAATCCGTATAGTCAAAGCAATGGTATTCCCGGTGGTAATGTATGGTTGCGAGAGCTGGACTATTAGGAAGGCTGAGCACAGAAGAATAGATGCCTTTGAGATGTGGTGTTGGAGGAGAGTTTTGAGAGTACCCTGGACAGCAAAGAGAACAAATAGGTCAATCTTGAAAGAAATCAGTCCTGACTACTGCTTAGAAGGTCAAATAGTAAAGATGAAGCTGAAGTACTTTGGACACCAAATGAGAAGAGAGGATTCACTTGAGAAAGCCTTGATGCTGGGAAAGGTGGATGGCAAAAAAAAAAAAGGGGGGACGCCCAAGGATGAGATGGCTGGATGGCATTGTGGACGCAGCGGGCACCAAGCTGAGTGGGCTGAGGAGGATGGTGGAGGACAGAGGTGCCTGGAGGTCAATCGTCCATAGGGTCGCAAAGGGTCGGAATCGACTGTGCGACTGAACAACGTGCAATAAACCCATCCTTTTGGATTCACAGAGACCTGGGCTTCTGGGAATTTAAATCCAAGAACAGCTGGAGTGCCAGTGTTTGCCTTCACTGGTTCTCCACAGCAGGAGAACATGACCAGACTCTCTCTTAGGATGGGTTTTCATGTTTTGCGTGGGGAAACTGCTGGTAAAGAACAGCCTCCCCTTCCTGTTTGCCCTTTCAAGGCACTCCTGCTTGTTAATGAAGCTGTCCCTATTAATGACAGTAAGCACCAATCGTGGCTGCACCCGGTGAGCAGCTCATTATCCCCTCTCCATTTCGCACCCGTCAGGAGGAAAATTGGATTCCAGTAATGAAAGGATTAAATCGTCTTCCAATCTCAGCTCTCATTTTGGGCGTGGTGTGCGTGTCTGGGTCTCCCCATGTGGATTTATTCCCCAAACCCCTTCTTACACTCTGTATGGAACGTATCCACACACAGACACACAAAAGAAGTTGACATCGCTGCTAATGAAGCCAAGTGTACAGTGACAGGATGCCTCGAACCAGATGGGCAGCATAGAAATCCAATAAATAAATAAATCCTACACCACTTGAGAAAATATACCCTCTGGTTGGTATGGCTCCACTTAAGATCAGGAGAGACGGAGCAGTGGACGCCGAGAGAACTAAGCAAGAGAAGGACATCCTCCAAACAGAGATGAGCCTCAAGTCCGTCTGCTGGCTCAGGTCCAGGAAGAGCTTTATGGCAAATATTCTTGAGGTTACACAAGAGCAAAACCAAATTACAAGATGGACAAAGGAGTTCCCTGGACATGGAACAACATTAAAGGAGGATCTGGCTGAGGAACTCTACCTCCCCTACGGCATTTGGAGGACCCTGAACAGGCTGAAGGTTGGAGTCTCTAAATACAAGACCAACAGGCTCAAGTGGCAGACAACAACACACCATGTGAATGTGGAGAGATACAGAATCCATTGGCTCATTCACTGGTCTGTCGATGACTGCCGGAAACATGCACCGATGAGGACTTGAGTTTGGCCAATGACAAAGCCAAGAAGGTGTCTTCATTTGGGCAGTCCAGGGTCTGATCAGGACGCGGAAGTAAAAGGAAAACTCTGGAAAATCCTCATGGCTTTTGGTTTTCTCCAGCTTGTTGAAGTGGACAGAATCAGTGAGGGCTATTAATTGTGATGGTTGGAGCAACGGGGACTTTACCCTAGAATACCAATTCTTCTTCAGTGTCTAGGCCAGATGTGAAACTGCCAAAATGAAGGCCCCCATTGGTGAGTTCATTCTGTAGTTCCTGCCGCCTGACGACTTCGTGTGAGAAAGATTAGCCGGCAACACAAGGTTCCCATTACCAGGGTACACCCAATTGTGGTTCAAAATTACTCCAATCTTCGAGGAGGCTCTTTCTCTATACCCCTAGGATGCCAATACCTGTATGCAAGTGGCACTGAAAGCTAATGATCAGTGATGATGAACCTTGGCACTCCAGGTGTTCTTGGACTTCAATTCCCAGAAGCCAAAGTCTCTGCGAATCCACACGAATGGGTTTACTGTGCATGTTCTTGGACTTCAATTCCCAGAAGCCCAAGTCTCTACTTGGGCTTCTGGGAACTGAAGTACAAGAAACCCTGGAGTGCCAAGGTTAGCCATCATGGCTATTGTTGAATGTACTGGGGAGTGTTAGAGAAATCCAGAAGGGAATGATGAACCACTTCTGAGAGTTTTCTACTTTTAAAAAACTCTGAAAATAGTTGCCACGAGGCAGAATTGACTTGATGGCACATGGGTATTATTATTAGGAAGATAAATAGCAACACCTCACAACCCTTTTCACATTCCAGTTGATGAAAGCATCAATTTTCTCTTTCTTTTAGGAAGAAGAAGCACCTTCTTCTTTGCCCTGAAGGTGTCATGGCCATCCATGCCTTTTGCTGCTTGGCCGAAACTTTATGGAATAAAAGGAAAAAAACCAGAAATGAATGGGTGGTGGCCGTAATGAATCACAGACTCCTAGCAAGGTAGGATAATAATAATTTTGTGTCAGAAACTATTCTTGGTTGAAATGATTTTTACGGGAGAAACTCCGCTCAGGGAACGCCTGAATGAGGCTCCTTTCATGTCTCCAAGAGCTGGGACAGACGGGCGCTCAATCCATCATGCAGTACCCGGGTCTTGAACTGCTGACTTGCCGGCCTTCAAGTTAACAAGGTGAGCTTCTTAACCACTGAGCCACCGCAGCCCCTTAAGGTAGGATTGGAGGGGACTCTTGGAGGTAGAAGCATCCTAGACACATAACCATTGAGGTAAAGGTAAAGGTCACCCTTGCTCGAAAGCCAGTCGTATCCGACTCTAGGGTTCAGTGCTCATCTCTGTTTCATAGCTGAAGAGCCAGCGCTGTCTGCTTCTTCAGATATTTCTGTGGTCATGTGGCAGGCATGACTAGACATTGGAGTGCACGGAGCGCTGTTTACCTTCCCACCAAAGTGGTCCCTATTTATCTACTTGCAACGTCTTTCCTTTGAACTGCTAGGTTGGCAGGAGCTGGGACAGAGACAGGTGCTCAAACTGTCATGCAGCACTCAGGTCTTGAACCCCGACCTTCCAGTCTTAAAGCCCAGTGTCTTAACCACTAAGCCACCACAGTCATATGCTTATAACTACCTTATTATTGTACCGAGGATGACTGCCTGAACGCCCTGAACGCAGTCTCCCAATTACACCTTGGGGAGATTCTGTGCCATGTATTGGCTTTACGGCGCATGGATTTGCATTCCTTTTGCTAATCTAAAAGCTGAGAAAGAGCTTGTTCTTTCCATTTCATGCGCACCAGGAGACTGGAATTATCTTCTACAAGATGGTCAACATTTCAGAAAGGGGGGGAAAACAAGCCTTCAGCATCTACTAAATATAACCTTGTTGACTGCATAAAGTTACACTGCATATTTGGGTGGATAAATAATATGAGAATCAATAAAGAGGAGAACGAGGTAAAGGCAATTGGGAGGAGACGGCATACTCTAAATATCGAAACAGAGGGGACGAGTATAAAACAACCGGCAGAGATTAAATACCTAGGAACAACATTTACTGAGGATGGGGAAATGGACGAAGAGATTAAAATACACCACACTAAGGCAAAGCAAATATTGGTAATGCAACTGGTAATCCCTGTTAGTTAGATTAGTGGTGAAGCCACTAATAGATGCAATACCAACAGAAGGTAATACCAATCAACACAAAGAAACACCTTATGCACAACATATTCATTCCCACCCTATGTAATCAGTGCCAATTTAAATTTTTAATTCCTTGTGGAACCTCCTGCCTGTAGAGTTGCGGGAGCAGATGGAGCTGTTACCTTTCCGAAAAGACCTAAAAACCTGGTTGGCGGGGCAGGTGTGGGGCCCAGATGGACGAGTGGCCCCTGCCTGTTGGCTTATAAATTAAGCCCCCATTTCTTTTAATTGTCAATGAAGGCAGTTTTTTAATGTGGGTTTTTAAGAGGAATGGGGTAGGTGGGTGGGTATGTTGGGTTTTAATTGGTTGTATTGTTTACCTGATTGGGCGGCATATAAATTTGAATATAAAATAAATAAATAAAAAAATAAATAAAAATAAATAAGAAAGTGGCTTAATTTTGGCATAGTTCATCAACCACATCACGCAGTCTTGTTCTTTGGTGTAATTCCTTATTGCTGACCTTATTCTTCACTTATTCTTCCATCTTTCTATTGCTCTTTGAGTTATCGCCAATTTTTCTTCCTTTGATTTTGTTATTGCCCATGTTTTGGATGCTGGTAACACTGTAGTATTAAATATGTTTGACCTGATATTCATCCGCAGACTGTCATCTGTTCAGTTTATATTAAAGGCATTCCAAGCTGCTTTGCACCTTCTTATCCACTCGCCACATGGTACATTATCCGATTGGATTTGCTGACCGAGGTAGAGATAATCAGCTACTTCCTCAATCTCAGTTCCATTTATAGCGGGGATTCTCAATCTGCAGCCTATGGGCCAGATGCAGCCCATGATGACATTTCATGTCCCCACTGCCTCCACCACACCAGGAAGTACCATGTGGTGCAGGAAGGGCAAAATGGTCTTCCATTTTGAGGGAGCATGACCTGGTCCCTGGCTTTAAAAGGTTGAGAACTCCTGATTTATTGTGATAGAACCCAAGTACATTGGCAATTTCTCATCCATTTTGTATTTTTATTGTATTTTTTTTGTATTGTCTTTCATTGCACTCCATTGTATTGCACAGATTTTAATTCTTCTGCTATGTTATTGATAAGGTTGTAAGACTAATCAATTAATAAGCATTCATTCACCCATTTTGTTTTCATTAAATTCATCTCTAACCTGACATGTTTGGTAGGTTAGGTTTGGAGGTTATATTGGAGATTGTCAGGGCCGTTTGCAAAAAGGATGCAGCCATCAGCAAATAGAAGATGGTTTAGTCTTTCTCCATTGACCTGGGTAAGCAGAATCAGGTGCAATATGGCAACCGGAAGTCTCTCCCTGCTTGAGAAAGGACACATCTGAAGAAAACTCAATGAACTTGATATTCACTAAGACAAGAGACAGATGGAACCAAAAATTTACAACTAACGTTCCATTGTTCTCAAACTCTGAGGTTAGTAAAAACTAGAAGAAATTAATGTGAAATCAAAAGACAGACTCAGGGAGCTTGTCATTTGGCCGACATCCAATGTGAGATGTTCAGAAAACCTGGAAGATTTTCAACATGCACCACAAGGTCTCTCAGGACAATAATGATTTTGAGGTTGACGCAAACTTGGTGGAGATATAAAACAGAGCAATTCGTTTGTTTGGCAGCCTCGAAGATCTTGCGGTTACAAACTAGGATGTGATTATTGTTGGGTAATGCTCTGGTGCCTGATGAAGAAAGGAGTCATCATGCATTATCTTGCCCATGAAAATCATTCTCAACTGCAGCCAGATTTTTCCATTCCTACACTTTCACTGGATCAGTGCAAGAAAGGGAGAAAACCAGTCTGGTCAGGTTGTCCTGCTATGGTATTAGAGTGGACCATAAGAACATAAGAACAGCCTTGCTGGGACAGGCCACAGGAGCCCATCCAGTCCAGCCTTCTGTCTCACACAATGGCTCACCATGTGCTTCAGGGTATTATTCCCAAGGAGATGCCTTCACCTGCTTAGGATTCCCTGGAAATGGCATTGAGAGATATCCTGCCAACTTCTCCAACCTGGAGGTTGTCCTTACGTATCCATAATTATAGCTATGGATCCCCTTGTCCTCCATGAACTTGTCTAATCCTTTCTTAAAGCTGTCGAGACTGACAGCTGTCACCACTTCTTCTGGCAGGGAGTTCCATAGTCGAGTGACCATACTGTCAGCGGCTCAACACAGAGCGTCAGGCTTGAAGACTGATGGCTTGGGGTGCCAAAGTCTACAGGGAAGGGTGATGGTCTTCAAGTGGATTAAATCCCAATTGAATCTATCTTGATGAAGAGCAGCAGCTTCATCCATCCTGGCCTGAGGATGATGATGATGAGGAGGACTTAGTGTGCCAAAAGGGCTCAGGACCAGAAAGTGACTCCACTGGGAGCTGCTGGTGGACAACAACACACGGTGTGAACATTGAGAGCTACAGAATCTAGCTCATGCACCAATGAGGATTTGGGTTTGGCCAATGACAAAGCCAAAGAAGTGGCTTCATTTTGGCAGTCCAGGGTGTGATTGGGAAATGAAAGACGAAGAACTGAATTTAGAGCCTTATTGTTGGGAAAGCAACGGATGACAAGTGATCTGTTTCTTGTAATTTGTCACTTAAAACCCACTCTCTGAGGTCTGTGAGTAGTTACGAAGCCAAACTCTTTCCCTCTTGATTCTTCCCAGGGCTTGCTCCTTTTTGCTTGACTTTTTAAAGACCTCCATGTTTCATCTGCCTGGTAATCGAGGCCCTTTCTCCGACAATATCTTTTTTCTCCCCTTAAAAAATGACTATTTTTCCTACCAGTCATATCACACGGCACATTAGAATGTTGAGTGCTGCGAAGGGCTTTATGACACATCTTGCACTGGAGACACTGAATAAAACCAAGTTTATTGTTGTGGCATTTCCTGACTTTATAGGCCTTGAATTAAAGCGAGAGGGCACTAAATTTCCCCGCCGTGCATTAAAAGGGAACGGCCGGAAAGGGGCCGGTGGAAAATGTGGCACAGATGGAGTTTGGGCATAGCTCCATTGTGGCGCTCCCCACTTGAGCAAAACTGCATCGATGGAGGACTTGTAAAAGCTTCAAGTAATGAAGTGGATTTGCAGTTGAGGAGGAGAAGAAGCAAAAGCTAGCATTTATGGCGAGAGAAGAGTGATGACTTTGGGTAACCGAGTCTATGTTGCATAAAAGAGGGTGGCTTTTTTTAAAAAAAGCTTCTCCGGCATAAGAGATGGAAGGGCGTTAAAGCTGCCATCGCCAATAAAAAGCCAATGATGAAAAGTAACATCACAGTTTTCTTTCCTTCTTCCCAACAACTCTACTGGGCTTAAGCGCATTAAAGGGCTGCGCTGGATATAGACACGTGTGACGAATCTGATTCCAGTGCAAGATTCAGCCAGCAATTAGTTCCCATTTGTACAGCTTTGGAGGCATCATGTAACATCTCCTCCTCCTCTTCCTCTGCCGTCTCCTCCTCCTCTTCTTCTTCCCTATCTGAATCTGAATATTGGCTCTCCTCATGGACTGCGGCGGCTCAAGTGGTTAAGACGCCAAACTTGCTGACTGTAATGTCAGCAGTTTGATTCCCGAGTACTGCAGGATGTAATGAGCGCCTGTCTCTGTCCCAGCTCCTGCCAACCTAGCAGTTCAAAAGCAAGAAATTGCAAGTAGATCAATAGGGACCACTTCAGTGGGAAGTTAAACAGCGTACCGTGCACTCCGGTGTCTAGTCATGCCTGCCACATGACCATGGAAACATCTGCAGAAGCAGGAAGTGCTGGCTCTTTGGCTTTGAAACAGAGATGAGCACTGAACCCTAGAGTCAGATACAACTGGCCACTAGTCCTCAGGGTTGTGAGGTTGTGGGAACGTCTGCAGAAGCAGGAAGTGCTGGCTCTTTGGCTTTGAAACAGAGATGAACACTGAACCCTAGAGTCAGATACAACTGGCCGCTAGTCCTCAGGGTTGTGAGGTGAGTTAACCGCTAGCATTGAGTCACTGGCAGTATGGTCTACTCTGATTTGCAACAGTCATGGAGGTGGAAGATACCATGCCAGATGGACTGGCTATGAAGGTGCACCTCAAGGCTGCAGCAGTCCATTGCAGTCCTGGTGTCAAATCCTGCATGTCTCATTTCATATGTGTGGCAGGAGATGGCTCCGTGATCACAGTTTGTGGGTCACTTCATGGCAAGGGGGGCAATGAAGTTGAGGTCCCACAACACCAAGGCTGGGCAAAATTAGAACCTCTGGGCACCAGTTTATAATCTCAAGACTAATGAGAAAGGAGGGCACTCCAGCCCTGAAAATGAGCAGAACGTAGAATTTAATAATAATAATAATAATAATAATAATAATAATAATAATAATAATAATAATAATAATAATAATAATAATAATAATAATAATAATAATAATAATATCATGTCAGAAACTATTTTGTTTTGAAAGGAGGAGGAACTCCACTCAGGGGATGCCTGATCCTTTCATGCCCCCAAGATCTTTTCCCCACCCAAGTGGTCCCTATTTCTCTACTTGCAATTTCTTGCTTCCGAACTGCTAGGTTGGCAGGAGCAGGGATGGGCGCTCAATCCGTCGTGCATTACCCGGGTCTCGAACTGCCGACTTACCGGCCTTCCAGCTAACAAGGCGAGCTTCTTAACCACTGAGCCACGGCAGTCTTTGCACAATAAATAGAAACTTACAGCTTCATTTTTGTGGGTTTCGGGGGCTTCCCAAAGAGGGGGGGGGGGAATTAAGATATTTTCTGCAGATCCCCCCCCCCCCCCCCCAGCCAGGAGCATCTTGGAAGCTATAACAATGTGTACACCATTTATCTCAGTGCTTTTTCTTTACCAACATACAGTATATTCCAGAATGCTGCATCCTTGGCTTCATGTGTCTGGAACTAGACAGCACAAAAGCTTTCCAAATCTCTTCCCATCTGTCTTTTCTGCCCACTTGCCAGGAGCAACCTAGTCAAGGAGCTTTGCAAAAAAAAAAACAAAAAAACACCCGCCCCCCCAGCAAGGGAGGAGATCTTTTAATTGACGTAGGGATTTTCCGGGCATCTGTTGAGGCAAGTCTAAATTGCTCATTAATTTTTACAGTAGTTGCTTACTTTCAGTATCTTCCACTTGGATGATTAGATATTAATCTAAACATGCTCAGGTTGGGCCGTGGTATTTAAAGAACTGTGAAGTGCAACAGACACAACTTACTCCAGTGGTGCTCTTGACGGATGGAGCCCAGATGGACACAGCAGTGGTGGGCAGTGAAGTGGTCAAGTTGGTGGAAAGATCCCGCAGGTATCAAGAAGTGCAAATGAAAGGCAGGGTTGAAGTCCAGAGTTTAATGCAATATCTCAAGAGCTAATTAGTTCAACAGCCACCAGGTGGAATGTATCCAGTTAGGTAAAGGTAAAGGTCACCCTTGCTCCAAAGCCAGTTGTATCCAACTCTAGGGTTCAGTGCTCATCTCTGTTTCAATGCCGAAGAGCCAGTGCTGTCTGCTTCTGCAGACGTTTTTGTGGTCATGTGGCAGGCATGACTAGACACCAGAGTGCACCGAACGCTGTTCACCTTCCCACCAAAGTGGTCCCTATTGATCTACTTGCAATTTCTTGCTTTCGAACTTGCTAGGTTGGCAGGAGCTGGGACAGAGATGGGTCCTCACTCCATCCTGCAGTATTCTGAGAATTGAACTCTGAACTTTCACTTTTCAAGTTCAGGACAAAAGAGCACTGAGGAATCCCAATTTCTTTCAGAACTGCTCATTCCACCCTGCAGTACTTGGGCATCGAACTGCTGGCCTTCCAGTCAGCGCCTTAGCCACTTGAGCCACTGCACTCCCACTTCTCTCCTATTAGTAACTAGCATATTTGTGCCCGGCCTTGCCAGGCATTTTTAATGTGTGTGTTGGTGGTTAGGGGTGGTTGTGGGTGTGCACACACACACACAGCCCCCACAATACCACTCCAACCACCAACACACACATTAAAAATTCCTGGCAAGGCAGGAGTGTCGTGTATGTGTGTGTGTGAGAGAGAGAGAGAGTGAGAGAGAAAGAGAGTGACAGATAGAGTAGACCACCAGAGGGGGTTAGTGAGTTAGATAGAGAGACAGTCAGACAGAGGAGACAGGTGAAGAGGGCGGAGGCTACTTGCTGAGGGAAGGTTTGTTGTGTGTGTCCATGGTGGGTGGGTGGGTAGTGTTTCCCACATTTTGTGTGTGTGTGTTGTGTGTGTGTGTGTGTGTGTGTGTGTGAGAGAGAGAGAGAGAGTTCCTAGCCAACCCAGAAAGAAGCGAGTCCTTCTCTCTGGTAGGCCAGGAGGCGCTCTGGCCTCTCCTTTGTCCATGTGGACATCGAGGCCACGTCGCCCGCAGGGACGAAGGAGAGGCCAGTGCTTCTCCCTACGCAGAAGGCCGTGCTGGGAGCCGCCTGCACTTACCTTACCCCCGCCTCACCATCATCGCAAGGGTCTGGAGGGGGGCTAGGTGGTGGGACAAGGGGCAGCGTGGTTACTGGGGCCGTCCCTCCTCCCACTCCCTAACCCCCACGACTGCACTTACCTTTTCCTGGCTCCGGCTGGGTCTTTCAAAGTCTTTCCCTCCTGACACCTTTTTTTTTTAAGTCGGCACGCCGCGCTTTCCCAACCTCTGCGCTTGCGTCCCTCAGCCTGATTGGCTGAGGGGTTGCACAGCGCAGAGGACTCTGGGACTCGTAGTTGTTGTTTTTTGGTTGCGTTCATGGGGAGGCTGCCCCACTGGCGACCTCCGGACCCTTGCAACGATGGTGAGGCGGGGGTAAGGTAAGTGCAGGCAGCTCGGTTAGGGATGGTTGGGCCGGGTGCGGGAGCCTTTGTTACATTCCAACGGTTAACGTCCTTCCTTATAGGTAAAGATATTACAAACCAACATTTACGCCTCAGAAAAGCAGAAGATGCTTTTTGTCCGGAGCGAGCCTCCCACTCGGCCAATTTGGCTATTGATTCGGGCTTGATTCTGCAAATCTAATATCCCCCCATATCCAATTCTTCTAGTAATCTCACTCCTAATCATCTCCCAGACTAGCATGTCAAGAGAACAGTCAGGTTCACCGTGTGGAGGCAACTGAATTACGGAGAAGCGTTATTAATTTTTGGTTTTAGCGAATGATCACATTTTGGCAGGAATGTGGCAGAGACCTTTGGTTGTTCCCCAAAGGGGGAGGAAGGGAACGAGAGAGAGAAAGGAAAAATGAGAAGCAGGCTTTATTGCCATGCACATTATTCAAAGAGCTGAGAGCCATTCGGATGATGAATTAAAAAAACAAAACAGCAAAGGAACGATTGCAATGATGAAGCTTTCTTTAGAGGAATTTGCTCTTAGTGAAAACAAAATCCAGATGGGTGCATGCGCGCGCAGTGATAAAGGATACGCAATTGTGCGAATTTGTTTGTTTGTTTACCCCGATGAAATTCCTCCAGACCTTTCTCTCTGCTTTTGTTCACAAGCCTCGGCGTCAGTAAACAGCTGAGCGCCTTTTCCCTTGGCAGCTGTTCGTGGGGAAAGCCGGTCACTTTCTGGCTGCCTCCCCTCCCATCTCTATTCCCCGGGCGCACGTGAATTTCTGTGTGAAACAGAGGGTACCAATAAGGCTGTTGGATCAGATGAACCCTGATTAACCTTTTTACCATGTGTTCTAGCCAGTGGGACTGCGGTGACTCGAGTGGCTAAGACGCTAAACTTGACAACTAGTCAGCAGGTCTGCAGTTTGAGACCTGAGTGCTGAACGACAGAGTGAGTTCCCATCTCTGTCCCAGCTCCTGGCAACCTAGCAGTTCAAAAGCAAGACATTGCAAGTAGATGAAAGTGCTACCCCTTCGGTGGGAAAGGTAAACAGCATTCTGTGTGCTTCTCATCTAGTCATGCCTGCCACGTGACTATGGAAACATCTGCAAAGGCAGACGGCGCTGGCTCTTTGGCTGTAAACAGATGAGCACTGAACCCTAGAGTCAGTTACAACTAGCTTTCAAGCAAGGGCAACCTTTACCTTGTTATTCACCCATCATTCAGAAACTGCTTTGGCTGAAGCAGCCCAATATATGGTGGTCTTCTTTCAGGTCCATGTCAGACTTTGAACTGTCAAAATGAAACCTGCTCCTTGGCTTTGTCATTGGCCAAAATTAAATCTTTATTGGTACATATTTCTGGTAGTAACAAAATTAAATTATATTATTATTATTATTATTATTATTATTATTATTATTATTATTATTATTATTATTATTATTATTATTATTATTATTATTATTATTATTATTATTATTATTATTATTATTATTATTATTATAGGTTCAATACTTCTATTTCATGTGAAATCCTTGCATCCCTGCTGCTAAATTGCAGCTCTAACCCGGGGCTCAGCTGTTTAGTTGCAGCTGCTAATTCTTTGCCTTTTGCCTCTTTTAAACACAGAACATTTTTGATGCCTTTGTCATTTCCACTATCATGGCTGTTGCTTTAGTTTGTTAACGGTGCACTTAGCAACCCACTCCAAGTTCCAAAACTTCATTAGCAGATTGGCGGGAGAAAAAAACATTTGCCTAATGTTACCCCTGCTGTCCCTTAGTAAGTCTGTCTTCTCTCAATTTGGCACAGAGTCCAAATATTCATTTTAACTAATAAAGATGTACAGCAATGTCTTATTAGACAGTTGGCAAACTCCCAGGAAATACAACGATCATCTTTATCATCTTTTGTTTAATTAGGGTTTTTTGTACAGCCTTTGCTTCAGTCTGACATAATGACAGAAAAGCTTTCCCCTTATTCAGAAGTAAGGATGAATTTCTTGTGTAGCTAGTATGTTTCTTAAACAAATCATTAGATAATCGAGGTTCGACTGTATAACCAAGTATTCATGGATAGACTTTTGGGAAGGTTAAAAAAATAGTTTTGCAATCAAATGTCAAGCTCAAAAGCCAACTCGTAGATTCAGAAAAAGGAAACGGACAGAATGACTGTACCGTTGCATCAACAATGCAAATAATTCGTTGCATTATTCTGCTTTATAAGCACACTAGCATAGTTTGCCCGGCATAGTTTGTGTTGGGCATTTTTAATGTGTGCGTTGGTGGTTATGGGTGGTTTTGGGTGTGCACAACCACCACCACCCATACAATACCACTCCAACGACCAACACACATTAAAAATTCCTGGCAAGGCAGGAATGTTGTGTGTGTGTGTGTGTGTGTGTGTGTGTGTGTGAGAGAGAGAGAGAGAGAGAGAGAGAGAGAGAGACTGACAGATAGAGTAGACCACCAGAGGTCGTTAGTGAGTTAGATAGAGTGAGGGACAGGGGAGGAGACAGTCAGACTCAGACAGAGGAGACAGAGGGCGGAGGCTATTTGCTGAAGCTGCGATGTGTGCAGGTATGTTTGGACTGGAGGGAAGCTTTGTTGTTAGGGTGTTGTTCCGCAGTGTGTGTGTGTGTGTGGGGGGGGGGGTAGTGTTTCGTGTGTGTGTGTGTGTAAGAGAGAGAGATTTCTGTGGGTTAGCTGGGAATGAAAGTTTCGTTCCCAGCCAACCCAAAGAGAAGCGATTCCTTCTTTTTGGGAGGCAAAGGCACCTTTGCCTCCCCGGAGAGAAGGAATCCACGTAAAGGAGAGCCGTTCCTTCTCTCTAGGTTGGGTGGGAATGGAACTTTGTTCCCAGCCAACCCAAAGAGAAGCGAGGCCGCGACGTAGAAGGCCGCACCGGAATGGAGGGAAAGACTTTTAAAGACCCAGCCAGAGCGCGGTCGGAAAGGGGGGCTAGGTGGTGGTGGGGCACCGTGGTTACCGGGGCTGTGCCTCAGCGCCCCCCCCCCCCCAGTCCCTAACTCTCGGTACCGCACTTACCTCCTGGCTCCGACTGGCGGTTTTTTTTTAAGTCAGCGTGCCGCGCTTTCCCAGCCTCCTCTGCGCTCACGTCCCTCAGCTTGAATGGCTGAGGGGTTGCGCAGCACAGGGGACTCTGGGACTCGTAGTTCGTTCAGCGTTTTTCTCCCCTGCGGCTTGATTTTGATTGGCTGCGGCGCGACTCACAACGTTCTATTTGGTCACACTTCTCAACCTAATTGGCTGCGGCTCACTGCAGCGCACAGGATGTTGGGTAATGAAGTCCTTTTTCTTTGTTTGCGTTCGTGGGGCTCTTGCCCCGCTGGCGCATTTCTCAAGCCGACAGTTACACACGGACCTGGTTCGGGCGAGTGCAGGAGGCTCGGTATGGGCTAGTGTGGCTGGGTGCGGGAGCCTTTGTCACATTCCAACGGTTAACGCTCGGATTTATAGGTATAGATTGTACTGTCATTGCTAGCAGGCCTATCGAAACATAGAAAAATGCTCTTTGGTGCCTTTTCCTGGGTAATTCTGATATTGCACCTTGAACATATTTACAAAAATAAACAAGCAAAAACACATTTAGCTTGCCATTTAGAATTGAAAGAACAATTGCCCTGAACCTGAGAAGCACCTTTCAACATTACCCTAAATCAGGGGTTCTCAACCTATGGCCCGGGGGCCGGATATGGCCTGCAACACCATTTCATGTGCCCCCCCCCATCTATGCCACACCCGGCAGGCAGGGTAAAACGGCCATCCGGCCCCCAAAGCTTCTGTAGGGGCATGACATGGCCCTCGGCTTGAAAAGGTTGAGAACCCCTGCTCTAAATGACCTAAAGAAGTAATTTTGAAAAATAAGTGGGAAATATTACTCATTTCTCTTTAAACGTTAACCAGTGACTACCAGTTACCTTAAGGGAGTGTGGTGGATCAAGTGGTTAAGACAATGAACTTGATGACCCGAAGACTGGCAGCTCAGCAGTTCGAGACCTGAGTGCTGCATGACAGAGTGAGCTCCCATCGTCTGTCCCGGCTCCTGCCAACCTAACAGTTTGAAAGTAAGACATTGCAAGTAGGTAAATAGGGGCCACTTCAGGAGGAAAGGTAAACAGCATTCTGTTCACTCCAGTGTCTAGTCATGCCTGCCACATGTCCACGGAAACGTCTGTAGATGCAGACAGCGCTGGCTCTTCTGCTTTGAAACAGAGATGAGCACTGAACCCTAGAGTCAGATACAACTGGATTTTGAGCAAGGGCAACTTAGTCTTGTATCTTTTGTAACTCTCCAGTATATTACGCCTTACTTAAAAGTAACTGTTAGTTTGTCTTATTTCTAGGCCGGCTTTCTCCTGGTGAAGGTGGGTCATAGTGAGGAAGACATAAAAAGCCAACAGAAAGCCAAGATGAACTCACAGGGGCAGAAGGGATAGATTTCTCTCTTGGATTTCCTCCCTTCCATTTAATAATATTTATGGTTGGTCAATCACAGAATCCCCAGCTGTCAGCTGTGGCTCAGGTGCTCCTGTCTTGCGCACACATTAGGAGCAGCTGTAAACATCGTGTGGAAAGCATTATTGTTAATTCCTGCAAAATGTTCTGTTCTCCCACTCCACTCCAGACCCCTGGTATCATCTTCTCCCCTCTTCTCATTACAGTGGTAGAACCAGGACCATGACAGTCACACACAAATTACAACACCCCATCTGGATGAAATTTGGACTTTTGCTCTGTGACGTTGCTGAAATGTACCTTTCTAATCTGTGGGTCAAGCTACACATTACACATAGAGCAATCCAGACACGTTTTTCTGGCAGGCAATCTTGTCTGCGAAACCAGATGGGGAAACCGACCTGACTGCCTGAGAAGCCAAGATAAGTTACAAACCATGGGAGGTACAAAAATTGCAAAGATTGAATACCTTTCAGAACTTGAGTTATTCTTTCTTCCAGTTGAGAGCTTCCTGAAACATATGGACTAGAATCCCAGCAGTGTTTGCACAAGATTTCCATAACTTGCTGTGGCTAATTATGTCCAACTGATGCGGTGCTCGGTCACATGACAGGGCAACCAATGTTGGTGCACTTTGTTGTTTAGCCACAAGATGTTGGGCCAAACCCAGCTATAGTTCTCCTCCTCCTCCTTATCCTCCTCGTGCTTTAGCCAATTCCAAATATGGGATTTCCTCAAGACGATCAGTCATGAAGATTGTCCTGGGGACAATATAATGCAGTGGCCTTCCATTTGCCTACAGCATCCCATTGTACCACTGATCCAGTTACATGAGCCACTTTCTGGCACTGAACCCTTTTGGCACACAAAGCCCTCCTCAGCTCCAGTCCAGACTTGGACTAGATGGCCCTTGGGAAGGAGGAGAACCCTGTAGTGGTCCTTCAAGTGGACCTATATGAAATGGTACACATGTATCTGTTTTTAACATGTGAGTTTTCTGTTGTGAGCTGCCCAGAGTAGGAAAATCTCCCAGATGGTGTTGAGTCACTGGCATAACAAATAGCGCACCTGGCAGTCCCAAGGATGGAGACTACACAGGTGATGCAGTAGGTGTGTAGACTTTCTAACCACAGCTTCAGTGAACCCTAGAGAGGAAGAGCTTGTGTATGTGTAAGGAGGTGGCTGTGGTTGTGGGGACCATGACAGAAGGTCTTCAGAGGAGAGTGCAAGTGTCCTGACCTCTTCTTTCATGTCCCGATCAAACCCTGGCCTGCCGAAATGAAGCCACTTTCTTGGCTTTGTCATTGGTCAAACTCAAGTCCTGATCGGTACATGTTTCGGTTCTTCTTATTTCATGTCCAGATCAAACCTTGGACTGCCAAAAGGAAGCCACTTTCTTGGCTTTGCTGTTGGCCAAACTCAAGTCCTCAATAGTGTGTATTTCTGGGAGTCTTCGGCAGACCAGTAAATGAGCCGGACTCATTTACTCTGTCTCTCTCTCTCTCCATATTCACACAGTGTGTTGTTGTCTGCCAGTATCCTCTACTTGAGCATGTTGTTCTTTCATTTAGGGACCCCAACCCTCAGCCTATTCAGGGTCCTCCAAGTGACGTCGGGGAGGTTGAGATTTTCAGCTATATCCTCCTTTAAATGTACCGATAATCTCATGAGAGACATTGGATGTGTTTGTTCCAATCAAAGTAGCAAAGTTTCATACTGGGACCAGAAGAAAAAGAAGAAGCCAACCCCCCAAATCTCCTGTGACATTTTTGGAACGAGCCACAATGTTAAAAAATCAAGTTGTGCATTCTGGGGCCGTTTCCTCCGAGAATCTTCTGTGGGAAGAAGTACTGAAATGCCATGGGTGGGTGGGTGCGGGGGAAGCAGCAATGTGCCTTCGGACACGTTTTCTGACAAACCCATTTAGAACAGGACATTTTGCGAGACCAAAATGGCCTTTTCCCCTTTCTCGTTCGTTTGTAGCCCCATTTTGCAAAGTGTTCCTTGAAGGCACGAAGAAAAACACATGCTCCGACTGTTACAATTTCTTTGCATTCCATTTTTAGATAGGGAAGAAAAATATTTCCTCCTCTGGGGCTGCGAGAAAGATTTGTCTGATTGGATTCTGGACTCCGAAAGAGCTATTTATGAGCAGGGGGAACTTTTCGCCAATAATATTTTGACTGCCTACATCTTTCCTTCTTTCTCAAGAGCTCTCCTGTTTCACGGATGTTAGAAAACCCTTTTGGCCCGGCTAGACATGTGCTATTTGGGTGTTTTGGACACCGAACCCCAGAAATTCCCCCTATTTGGAGTCTAACCTGCCAGACCCACACCTAAGTTGCACTCACCTGGGAAGCCTGGGCTAGGAAGGCTTTGTGGACTAGGATAAACTCAGCGCTAACCACCTGTTAGAAAAGTAAGTAGCCGCAGTGTTTGTTAATATACTACTAACTGGTGTGCTCTGGTGTCTAGTCCTGCCTGCCACGTGACCACGGAAACGTCTGCAGATGCAGACAGTGCTGGCTCTTCAGCTTTGAAACAGAAATGAGCACTGAACCCTAGAGTCGGATACGACTGGCTTTCAAGCAAGGGAAACCTTTACCTTTAACTGGTGACAATAGTGTTTTGGTGTGTGTATCCACTTTAAAGCAGCTATTTAAGGTACTGAAACTATTTTGAGGAAATAAGATTCAGCATCTTATGTAAGTCTTGTAAAGTTTGGACTAAACTCCAGCATGGATTTATTACACCTACGATATCAGGGATGGCGGTGGCTCAAGTGGTTAAGACACTGAACTCGCTGACTGGAGGGTCGGAGTTTGATTCCTTGGTACTGCATGACGGAGTGAGCGCCCGTCACTGTCCCTGCTCCTGCCAACCTAGCAGTTTGAAAGCAAGAAATTGCAAATAGATAAATAGGGACCACTTCGGTGGGAAGGTAAACCGCGTTCTGTGCACTCCGTTGTTGAGGCATGCCTGCCACATGACCACTGAAACGTCTGCAGTTGTAGACAGGGCTGGCTCTTTGGCTGTAAACAGAGATGAGCACTGAGCCCTAGAGTCCGATATGACTGGCTTTCGAGAAAGGGCAACCATTACCTATCAGAGCATATTCTTGTCTCACCAGGTTATCCTGCTAGGGTAATAGAGTAGATGGAAGAATTTGTCAGTTTTGCTTTCTCTCACATTAATTTTGTATATAAAAAAGAGGATTATATGGATTTATATGTAACTCTAAGAATGATCTCCGAGTCTGGCCAGGTTATCCTGCTGTGGTCATAGAGTAGACCCTACTCCCAGTGACTCAACACCAATCATTAGGCAGTGATTAATTAACCTCACCTCCATGAGGATTAACGGCCTTGGGTGGTGAAGTCCACAGAGTAGGATGATGATTCCCAAATGGATTATATCCCACTCAAGTCCTTCTTGATGGAGAGCAGCAGCTTCATCCATCCTGGCCTGGGGCCGAGGAGGACTTGGCATGCCAAAAAGGTTCTCAGGACCCGAAAGTGACTCGTGGAACTGGATCAATGG
Source organism: Bradypodion ventrale (assembly GCA_035047345.1). Taxonomy (NCBI): domain Eukaryota; kingdom Metazoa; phylum Chordata; class Lepidosauria; order Squamata; family Chamaeleonidae; genus Bradypodion; species Bradypodion ventrale. The sequence continues at coordinate 13,957,428 of JAWDJE010000017.1, read as the reverse complement.
TACTACGGGTGTCACGATGTGATGCGGAAGGCAAATGGAAGGCCAACTGCATTATATGGTTCCCAGGACAAATTTCATGGCTGATCATCGTGAAGACAGCCAATATTAGGAATCAGATACGTCACTTCAAGAAGAAGAAGAAGGATTCAAGGTAACGAGCCTCTTTTGAGGAAGTCTTGTAAAGTTTGGACTCAACTCCAGCAGGGATTGTATTGCATCTGTGACATCAGCACATCTGATTTCCATTTGCTCATCTTGTTGTCATGCCAGTGGTGAGAAGTTGAGGAGGAAACGAAATGGAGGGATTGGTGATTTCCTGACAGTCTGCCCCAGTGTGTCTTGTCGAGAACGAGTAATTCTGCGAGGAGCTTCGCACATGTTATCTATGCAACCAGTGGTTGTGCAGTTGTTGCCATTCGGTGCAGGAGAAACCGAGAACACACAGACCACACGAAGCCTATCTTCTTTCGCCTTGCTGTGACTCTTTATCTCATGGGTAGGAATTTATGGACTTCTCAAATCGGACACCGACCTTTAAAATCTATTTTTGGTGGGTTTCGGCCAAAGAACGGCAGAACATGGTGAGATTCCCAAGCTTGAATAGCCTTAGAGGGAAAACCTCAGTCCTGAGAGTTGTCGGTTGTGAAGGCGAACCAAGCTGGGAAAAGGAACTTAATTCTATATAGCAGCAATCAGAAGGACTCGAAACCAAAAGTACAAAATCTATCCGGAAAGGTGACATTCCCAGCTGGAGCAAAACACTTTTCTCGACCTTTTCATTTCCCATTATTGACCTCCATTCTGGAAGGAAGACTTGTTTGCCTTCTATTTTTAATGCCAATGGAATTTTCTCAACCTTTTCTATTTGGTGAGCATAATGCTTGTCCGGGTTGTCAACCTCAGGTGTCTTTTCCCCGAGAAAACGTCACAACTGGTTTTGAAAACTTTGGTCACCTACCTGACATTTATTTTTTATTTATTTATTTTTCACTCTTGTATACCGCCCACTCAGGTACAACCCAACTCAGGGTGGTTTACATAGCAGACAGTAAATACATAAAAGACACATGATAAAACAAAGTTAAAAAACCCACCCCTAAAAGGTGCGCATGAACCGAAGGGACCTTGGGGGAAGGCACACTTCTCTATACCAACCACCCAACGGTACCCCCATCCCCACCCGCATACTTGGCCAGTTCCCTCCAGAGCCAGAAAGTTGGATGGTTGGCATTCCACCAGTTGCGCTCCTCTTTCTCACTCCCAGCTGGACACCTTAAGGACACTTTGAACTCTTGCTGTACCGAGTGCATTGTGTTATGGATATGCTGTTTAGCCGCCTTGCATTGACACAAGCTGAGAAGGGTGGGATATAAATAAAAATTGAATCGGATCAAATGAGGAAATTGAAAGCCCGGAAAGATTTCTTTGTTCCACCCGAGAAAAGGGCAAGAAGCTCTGACCTATCAAATTAAAAGGTCAAGGTCAAGGTCACCCTTGCTTGAAAGCCAATCGTATCTGACTCTAGTGTTCAGTGCTCATCTCTGTTTCAAAGCCAAAGAACCAGCATTGTCTGCGTCTACAGGCGTTTCCGTGGGCCTATGGCATGCATGACTAGACACCGGAGTGCATAGAATGCTGCTTACCTTCCCACCAAAGTGGTCCCTATTTATCTACTTGCTATTTCTTGCTTTCAAAGTGTCAGGTTGGCAAATTATGGTCTCGTAATTTGTGCAAAATGTAGTTCCAGTGACTTTTGAGTAGAAAGGCGCACATAGACTTCGAACATTTGGTTGTTGTTCAGTTGCACAGTTGGGTCATAGCATGCCATCCTCCGTAACCCAACCAGATCTACACCCACTGCGTCAACAATGGCATCTAGCCACCTCATCCTCTGCTGTCCCCTTCTCCTTTTGCCCTCAATCTTTCCCAACATCAAGGACTTCTCCGGTGAGTCCTCTCTTCTCATTTGCTGGCAAAAGGACTTGAGCTTCATCTTCAGTATTTGTCCTTCCAATTAGCAGTCCGGGTTGATTTCCTTCAGGATGATTTGATCCTCTTGCAGTCCAGGGGACTCTCAAGAGTCTCCTCCAGCACCCCAGTTGAAAGGAATCATCTATTCTTCTGCACTCAGCCTCCCTTAGGGTCCAGCTCTCGCAGCCATACGTTACTCATGGGAAGACCATTGCTTTGACTATCTGGACTTTTGTTGGCAGGGTGACGTCACTACTTTTTATGAGGCTGCCTAGGTTTCTAATTGCTTGTCTCCCAAAGTCTTCCTTGTGGCGGCGGCGGTGGCAGCAGCAACAACTACTGTTGTTGTTGTTGTTGTTGTCATTGTTGTTGTTGTTGTTATAACAACAGAGATAAGCACTGAACCCTAGAGTCGGATATGACTGGCTTTTGAGCAAGGGCAACCATTACCTTTACCTAATTCAAATGGTCACCAGAAGGTAGGAGGTCCCTGACAGTACATAAAGCATGCATGCATGCATGCATGCATAAATAAATAAATAAAGAATGACAACAATAATGGAAACGGGACCATTCACAGCCCTTCATCCTTTCTCTGATGTATGAGGAAATGGAGGATCTACTTTCCTGCCCCCGAACAACGTCCTGTTTTCCGGGCTGCCGCTCTGTTTCCTTGCAATTCCGGGTCGACTCTCTTTTTCCCCTCCACTCCCAGCAGGTAATGTTGTAAACGCTCCTTATTTCAAAGCGGAAGGGAGTGGTAGCTATTGTTAGCAGAATGGCAGATCAAGGGAGCATAAATGCATGCCAGAGGTAGTCCGTGATTCCTTCGGGGCCGAGAGGTTCAAACTCAAAGGGAGTTTCAAAGTGCGAAATGTTCAAAGTCTTCCTTGCTCATTTTCCATCACGCACTTTGAAATGACGCTGCGGCTCTATCAGATTAAAGAATTATCGACTACATATGACTGAAGAGTGGATTTGCATGCCAGGAGGTGAAAGGAGCTGGGTCATGATGCTTAATTTTGCTGGCTAAATCTAACGTCCTTGTTTTTAATATCCTCCGCCATGGGTATATGACAAGAGTTTCGTCATCTCCCATCCTGTAGTGAAAATGTTCAAGCTAAGGTCTTGGGTGATGGTTTTTGACAGCACAGAAATTGCTTGGAATTATGTCTTCTACTACAGCTAACATCTCCCATGCTTTCTTCTTCTTCTGCCGTATCCAAATCTGAATATAGGTAATCCTCAGAGCGATCAGCCATGAAGACTGTCCTGAGAATATAATGCAGTGGCCTTCCATTTGCCTTCCGCATCACAACATGACACCCATGGTACCACTGATCCTATTCCACGGATTACTTTCTGGTCCTGAGCCCTTTTGGCACACAAAGTCATCATCACCCCCAGGCCAGGATGTTGCATTGCCCTCCACCAAGATGGGGGCCATCACCCTTACCTGTGGACTTCGCCACCCTGTCTTCAGGGTTGTCAGGTTAGTTAACTGCTGCATAACAATTGGTGTTGCGTTGCTGGTGTTGAGGGTCTACTCTAGATCTAAAAAAGACTCAAGGGAGAAATCCACAAGCACAATATTTTTTATCTATTGCTCTCTATTGGCCCTAAATGTAAAGGTAAAGGTCACCCTTGCTTGAAAGCAAGTCGTATCCAACTCTAGCGTTCAGCGCTCATCTCTGTTTCATAGCCAAAGTGCTGTCTGAGTGCAGACGTTTCCGTGGTCATGTGGCACGCATGACTAGACACCGGAACACTGTTTACCTTCCCACTGAAGTAGTCCCTTTTAACCTACTTGCAATGTCTTGCTTTCGAACTGCTCGGTTGGCAGGAGCCGGAACAGAGACCGCAGCTCCGTCCTGCTGTATTTGCCTTTCCATTATTTTGTCCTCTAGTGAAATAATCCATACTTAAATTAAGTAGCACACGTTAACAATAATTCAGGGATTTGGCACTTATCATTTCTTTCACTTGATAGTATCGTCTCTTATCCTTACTAGTTCCCTTGAGTGTTATTTTGTAGAGTGGAAAGGCAGGATACAACTTACTCTGCTCTGTTTCTGAAAATGTAGAGAGCTGACTCAACTAGATGGGTTGCAAATTTCAGGTTTGTTGACCCAACATCTTTTCCTGCAGGGTAGGAGGGAGGGATAAATAAATAAGGTTTCCCGACAAAGGCTTTTATGATTCCAGATATATTTTTTTAAAAAAAAGAATTTTATTGATTCATGCAAATAATACATGAACAACCACAAGAAAAACAATCATCTCAGAACTGCAGAGCTGGAAGGTACTATATTCTGTAGATCCAGGGGGTCCTGCAGTGAATCGAACTCCCAACCCTGCCTAAACCATTGCGCTACCCAGCAGTTCAAACAAAGAATGGAATTCAACACAACGTCTCTAATGAAGTATAATTTAGAAGCAGTGGGGGCCACCCTTGGCACTCCAGCTCTTCGTGGACTTCTATTCCCAGAAGCCCTGATCAGCGGGTGTTTTGACTTGAGCTTCTGGGAATTGAAGTTCAAGAACACCTGGAGAGCCAAGGTTGCCCACCACTGAAGAGAGTGACCAACAATTCATGCTCAATTTCACCTTCCCTTTTTGCAGATCAGCATGTGAGGTAAAAGGCGAGTCCATCTTGTAGCAGTGGCTCAAGTGGTTAAGACAGTGACTGGAAGACGGGAGGTCAGCAGTTCTATCCCCGAGTACTGCAGGACCGAATGAGCTCCCGTCTTTGTCCCAGCTCCTGCCAACCTAGCAGTTCCAAAGCAAGAAATTGCAAGTACTGTAGATAAATAGGGACTACTTCAGTGGGGATGTAAACAGAGTTCAGTGCCCTACGGTGTCTAGTCATGCCTGCCACATGCCTACAGAAATGTCTGCAGATGCAGACAGTGCTGGCTCTTTGGCTATAAACAGAGATGAGCACTGAACCCTAGAGTCAGATACGACTGGCTTTCGAGCAAGGCTGACCTATCACAGTTCTATGCACCAAATTTGGTAGAAAGCTGTCTGGGGGTTTTCACACAATTCAGCAACCCACAGAGACGAAGCTTGTTACAATTTAATATTGTGTCTCCATTGACAATATTCCTTGTGCTGTTTAGCCTATTTTAATGGTATTTTCAGCTAAGAATGTAATGTGATTTTAAATGTGCTTAAATGAAGTTAAAAAAGTGCAGGAACAAATTCTCAGGTCTCTGAAGACTCAGGGATGGAGTATAAGGCGGGTTTCCCCGTCCCACTGTCTTTGCAATAATGGGAAATGTGTTTCAGCACAGCAAACATCACCTTCCTTCTTTTCGAGACATGTGCCAGACGCACAGAGCTGGGAGGTAAATTTCCCCCAGCCCAGCATCTGCCAAAGGTCACCTTGGTATCTCTAAATAGCTTTATTGCTGCAAAGCTATTGATAGATGACAAGTGAGGGGGAAATGAAGAGCCAAGGGCCGCTTGAAAGACAACGGATCTGAAAAGGTTTAGAAACCGAGAGGGGTTAAGACCTTCTTTATTCCTGTCAGAGGCACCACCAGCATATAATAACATGCAAAGCTAAAATTAACACATCTAAGAACCAAAATAGAATTAAAAAGGGCTAGATGACCTCTGCCCAATATCGGGCCACTTCAACAGCATTTCTTCTTGCCAACCTAAGGTCCTCCTCAGTGCACATTGAGGGGCATCGTGTGCATTGTATCCTGTGGGAGAGAGTTTGCCCTTCTCCACATTCACACAGGCTGTCGTCTACAGGGAAACCCCACTTTCTCACATTAGCCCTTGATTGTCCTACCCCGGCACACAGTCTTTCCACACAGGCCACGGTTGTTCTTGGCCAGGCGGTAGAGAGTCATGTTGTTTATTGGAAAACCATAGACTCTTTGTCAATTTCCAAGGACAATGCAGTCGATGGAGAATTGAAAGAAATAGCCTCCTGCAGGGCAGTGTGGTAGCCCCCATGCTGTTTAACATATACACTAATGATCAACCACTGCCGGAAGCTACTAGGAACTTTCTTTACAACCTTTTTAAGCCAGCTCAGACAGCTTCAGGGGCCGGACGGCTATTTTGCCCTTCCTCCACCACATGGCACTTCCTGGTGTGGTGGAGGTGGTGGTGGGCCACTTGAAACAATACATTTTATTGTACTGTAATGGTTGACATGTTGTGGTTTCTGTGAGCAGCCCTGAGTCGCGTATGCTGAGTGGGCGGCATACAAATCCAATCAATCAATCAAAGGGCACCACAGGCCACGTCCAGCCCACGGGCCGCAGGTTGAGAACCCTGACTTTAAAGGATTTAACTTTGACAAATTGAGGGGAACATTAAGAAATGGAGGAAGCGGGTGTTAATTGAAGACAGGAATGGCATGGGAGAGCAGTTCACCAGGAAGAAGCAAAGATTCTGAATGGAAACGAAGTTCAGGCCGCCAATAATCGACTAGTTGATTTAAATTTGTTCAAAAGAAGTCACAATCCACTTACTTGTTCCCACGGGGACTCTTAACGGCCCTCAGATGTCATCACAGCTTTCAGCAGCAAAGGAACATCAAACCCAACATTTGCGAGAGTGTCTTTTGGAACTTAGTATGATTCCCTCGAGAGATTCCCCCACCGCCATCTCCGTAGAAGCTGATTCATCTCTATGCCTCTTCCTTCGAATGCGCGTGCACACTTCCTCAATCTGTATCACCTCTTTGTGGGGCTACAGCTAGGATTCACCTCCCTTCTTGTAGTTTCAAAGCCTGCTTGCCGATTCCTGATAAGGAAGAACATCGTTAGGACCCTCTGAGAATTACAGTGATTCATTTGGGTCTCCTTCGTCTTCTTTTGCCGGATCCGGATCTGAACCTTGGCGATCAGCCATGAAGACTGTCCTGAGAATATAATGCAGTGGCCTTTCATCTGCCTTCCGCATTGCGGCGTGACACCCCATAGTACCACGGATCCAGTTCCACGATTCACTTTCTGGTCCTGAGCCCTTTTGGCACGCAACGTCCTCATCATCATCCCCAGGCCAGGATGGACGAAGCTGCTGCCCTTCTATGAAGAGGGATTCAAGTGGGATTTAATCCACTTGGGGAGCATCACCCTTCCTTTCCTGTGGACTTCGCCACCCAAAGCCATTAGTCCTCAGGGTTGTCAGGTGAGTGAAACGCCGCCTGACAATTGGCATCGAGTCTCTTGCCATAAGGTCTTCTCTATTACCATAGTAGGACAGACAATTTGGGTCAGAAGTCCTTATCTTTGTGGGCCCCACATCTGATGGAATCCATTCACCCTCAACCCCTCTTGGTCTGTTGAACCTCTGGCCTTGAAGATGTCTCAGAGTTTCCATTGGTCTGTGTTTAGAAGTGAATCTCGTCGTCTGCACCTCCCAACTAAAGTGCAGTTAACACCACCAAGTCAGAACCACAGATTTTGCACTTAGTTAAGTGTTAGGAAGGGCTGTGGCAGCATACCAGTTAAGACACTGAACTCGTGACTGGAAGGCCGGCAGATCAACAGTTCAAGACCCAAGTGCTACGTGATGGAGTGAGCTCCTGTCATATGTCCTGCTTCCTGTCAATCTTGCAGTTCGAAAGCAAGACATTGCAAGGAGATAAATCGGTACCACTTTGGCAGGAAAGGGAACAGCATTCCATGCACTCCGGTGTCTAGTCATGCCTGCCATGTGATCAGAGAAAATGTTGCAGATGCAGATAGGATTGCCATAATTCTTTCTCACAAAATTGGGACAGAAGTATATCTGTACTTGACAAAAAAAATGGTCAGTTAATCTACAAAAAAAGCCTTTAAAAAAAGAAACATAATATAATGACAGCTTTAAAACACTTTCACATTAAATATAACAATACATAAATGAATTTATTTACAACAGTTAATTCTTACTGTAAGATGATCTGCTGTACTTCTGAGAAGTCACATCGTGGTCAGCTATTAACACCCTTAGTTCCAGGAAACACACTGGTCGCAAAGTTTGAATTTATTTTAATGGTGTGTTATAATACAAAATCAGTAAGTTTAAAAATCCAGGACTTTAATATGATTTTTATTGACCTGGCCGGGACAATTTTTCTGACCTTGAATCTGGGACAATCCTGGTTTTCCAGAACATATGGCAACCCTAGCATTGGCTCTTTGAGTGTAAACAGAGGTGAGCACTGCGCCCTAGAGTCAGCCTCAGCTGAATTACAAGCAAGGGAGACCTTTATCTTTACCCAAGTGTTAGGATGTACAGGTAGTTCTCGGTTTGCAAAAGCTGCAAAATATCTATGGGCATTATGGTATAAAACATGTTAAGGGCTGACAAAATAGATTTGAGCATGTTTTCTCAAAGTTGAAAAGCACAGCTATGCAGTGTCCGTAGTAAAGATAGATATTTAAAAATCATAATTCTGTTCATGTTCATAGTAAAGATGCATCTTGGTGTTGATGAGAAATGTGAATAATCTACCCCTTTCACTTTATCCACATGGAATTTTCTTAAACCTTCACTTCAGTCTGTCCTAATATGCTATTGGCAAAGCCAGTTCTTGCATCTGATGATATGCTGATCTGAAAGAACAGGGCCCCCTTTACAAAGGAGGCAGGTGGGAACCCGAACTGAGCACAAATCCCTTTAATTCGCAATGATTTACATCCAGACCTTTATGAGTTATGTAACCCAAACCCATCTGCCTGGTTAGCGGAATCTGTCCCTTTCAGTTCCTTCCATATTCTGATTTCTTAAAAAAACAGACTCATTCTATCCTAAACATGAACCCATTTACACAGTTTGATAAACTCTTACTAAAAAACCGAACTGAAACTCTCATCCATTTCTAAAAGAGATGTATGCAGGTAGGTAAAGGGGTCACCCTTGCTCGAAAGCCAGTCTTATCCGATGCTAGGGTTCGGTGCTCTTCTTAGTTTACAGCCAAAGGGGCTGGGGTGGCTCAGTGGTTAAGAAGCTCACCTTTTTAGCTGGAAGGGCGGCAACTTGGCATTTCGAGACCCGGGTACTGCATGACAGAAGGAGCTCCCATCTCTGTCCCAGCTTCTGTTCGAAAGCAAGAAACTGCAAGTAGATCAATAGGGACCACTTCAGTGATAAAAGATCTTGGGGACATGAAAGGAGCCTCATTTGGGTGTTCCCTAAGCAGAGTTTCTCCAGAAAAAAATGTTTTCAACCCAGAATAATTTCTGACACAAATTTTTCTTCTTCTTCTTCTTCTTCCATATCCAATTCCAATATAGGTGATCCTCATGGTGATCAGCCATAAAGACTGTCTGGAGAATATAATGCCATGGCCTTTCATCTGCCTTCTGCATCACAGCATGACACCCATAAGTACTACTGATCCAGTTCCTTTGAGTCACGTTCTGGTCCTGAGCCCTTTTGGCATGCAAAGTCCCTGTTTATCTACTTGCAATTTCTTGCTTTCGAACTGCTAGGCTGGTAGGAGCTGGGACGGACGATGGGACCTCGCTCTGTCATGCAGTACCCAGGTCTTGAACTGCTGACTTGCCGGCCTTCCAGCTAACAAGTAAGGCCAGCGTTATATGGTCGTGGGACCATATAATGCAGTTGGCCTTCCATTTGCTTTCTGCATCGCAGCCTGACACCCATAGTACCCCTGATCCAGTTCCTTTGAGTCACTTTCCGGTCCTGAGCCCTTTTGGCATGCAAAGTCATCATCATCACCCCCAGGCCAAGATGGATGAAGCTGCTGCTCTCCATCAAGAGGGGTTCAAGTGGGATTCAATCCACTTGGGCACCTTCACCCTCTCTTTAATCACCCCAGAGAATAGATAGCCGTTTTGTGAGACTTCACTTTGGCTCCCAAACATCTGGTGAAACAGTGGATGATGGTGACACTGGAGTTAAGCAGGTGCTGATTCTGCTCCGGGTTTCCCGCTGAGCTTTAAACAAGCTCTCCAAAGCACTGGACCTATTTTGCAGTGTGCATTCAGCACCAGGGACAGCTCTGGCCAAATTCAGACTCAACCTTGAGCAGGTTCACCAACATCTTGCTGACCCATCCGCCATCCGTCATCCGCTCCCAACTCTGCATCTAAGGGCACTTTGGAAAGATACCAGCGCTTCCCGGGCTTGCTGCATGCAGCAGTTCTTCAATCCTTCCTTTGCTAGCTAGTGTCATCAAACTTGGCTTGCAAAGTGCCGTGCAGAAGCCAACTGCTTTGAATTTCCATTATGCCCATCCGTCATGAACAGATCTTGACATTCAGCAGCATGAAGGAAGAAAAAGTCAAGGTCACCTTTGCTTGAAAGCCAGCCGTGTCCGACTCTAGGGTTCGGTGCCTGATAGGGATATATTGACCAGTGTGCAAGTAGTATTATGTAAGATACATGAAACTATGTCTTTAAGGGTCTCTGCAGAGCAGCACCCAGCTTATTCTACTGAGTGGGTGACTGAGCATGTATAAATTAGGGCTTCTCAGTAGCCACCTTTGCTTCATGCCAAAACGTTTGCCTAAAACCCTTCTATGCCAAATGCTGCTTTATGCCATAGGCGTCGTGCCATTGCATCATGGCATACTGAATGGATGCTAGCCGGACTGCTAGCTAGTTTACTGCTTTATGGACTTCACGGTTTTTGCCTGAAGTGAAAGCTGCTGGCTTTGCTGATACTCTCTGGAGGAGAGGAAGAGCCAGAGCAGTCTTCAGAGGACTGAAACTCAACTGAAGGAAAAAGCCAGGGCCAAAAGGGCTTTGCCCAACCTACAGCCAGCCAGGAGAAGGCTGGAGTTGCAGTGAGTACTTTTACCATGTCTCGGGACTTAAAGTACTGCTCGCAAGGACTTACAGACTGTTTATCTGCTTTACGTTCTCAGAGAGGAATCTGTTTATGTTATCTTTATGAACTATTCTGCTGAGTAAAAGCTTTTTCTGGTTGCACCGTTACTCCGCATCACTGCTTGTCATTGTCTGGGAGAGAGAGATAAAACCACGCGGGCGCCGCCGCTGCTGACGAAAGCTAACTGCTTAACTCTGCACAATTCGAACCCAGACCGCAACATATAACAGTGCCCATCTCTGTTTATAGCCAAAGAGCCAGCGCTGTCTGCATCTGCCGACATTCCCATGGACATGTGGCAGACATGACTAGGCACCGGGGCACACATAATGCTGTTTACCATCCCACCGATGCGGTACCTGTTCATCTACTTGCAATGTCTTGCTTTCAAACTGCTAGGTTGGCAGGAGCTGTGGCAGACGATGGGAACTCACTGCATGGTGCAGTACTCAGGTCTTGACCTGCCGACCTTCCAGTCATCAAGTCCAACGTCTTAACCACTTGAGCGACTGCAAAGCCAGCAGTCAATTAGCACTCACTCCTCTTCAACCTCTATTCATGCTCAGAAATTGGGTGCCGGAGTCACTCTTTCCACCCTTGTTATCTCCTGAAACACTTTCTTTCTTTACTTATTAAGCCTACCAACTCACTGTTTTTTCTCCTCTTCACTGCTTGCTTAGTGAGTCAAGCTTGGAAAAAAATCCTCATTTGCTCACCACCTTGATATATATTTCCCACCTTTCTCACGTCGGTGAGTCATTTGTCTTTTATGGGAGCGACCAAGCTTTTCTATTTAGGCCTAAAGGAGCCCACCGACATTGAAGGAGTTGTTCTGCCCCTTAATGATATCCCTTTCCCATAAATATATTATTGTATTAATCTCCCGGTGCAAAATAATTTCCAGTGGCAATGAATCTTAGAACGGAAATCAGCGGAACTAAAATTAAAGCAGCCCATTACAATACTTTAAATTAGGCTGAAATATGTGTCCCCCGCAATTCTTCCGTCTCTCGTCGTTGCCTGGAACCAAGAATAGAGAGATATTGCTGAAAAGGGTACCGCAGGTTTGCAAATTATTTGTAAGAGCTCACGATGTCGAAGGGTTGGGTGTATTTGGATGCCTTTTATTAAAACTTCTTGTTTTATTTATTTTTTAAAAAAATAGAGAAAGAAAACATCGTAAGAAATATAGATTCCTTGATTGATTAGACCAAGGGTTCCTAACCTTTTCAAGCAGGGGGCCGGGTCACGCTCTCTCAGTCAGCTTTGGGGGCCGAAGGCCATTTTGCCTTGCCTGCACGATGGGGTTTTGCAGTTTTGTCCCAACGGCTTCAAATGGGTGGCCATTTTGTTTCTCAAATGCCCTTGGAGGGGTGGGGGGCACATGAAACGGTGCTGCAAGCCAGATCTGGCCCACAGGCCTTAGGTTGGGAACCCCTGGGCCAGACTATCAAGGGATGAGTTCCTGCTGGTCGCAACTCATTTTCCATTGCTTTCGCAGCCGCACTCTTCTTCTCCAGGTTCAACCAAAACTTTTCATGATCGAGTCTTCCCATCTTTTGGGAGGCCTGGCCTGCGGTCTTTTTACTCCTCTGGGATAACACTCGGTGACTCCTGCTGTCCAATGCCCATCTGTCATTTGAGAAATGCGTCCAGCCCAGCACAATGATATTCGGCAACAGCTTTGTTGATTCCACTTTGTTTTCTAATCTCGGTTTTAGGGACGTGGTCGTGAAGGGATACCTTTAGCATTGAACAAATGCAGGAAGAAAATGATACCTTTCTTGGATCACTCAAAAAAATCAATCATTGGGCGAGCTTTCATGATTCAAGATTGCTTCATCAGGCAGGCATCGGGAAAATTACACTGCATCACCAATATACATATACATATAAATATATATGTATTTATTAAGTTAGCAAATCTCACCCTCTTGGTTAGATTTTTGCATTGATCATGCGAGGGTAGATTTGCCTTTTTTCACGTTTGTGGGGCTGTTGCCCCACTGCCGCTTTACTCAATCCTTCGTTGACCTGCGGACCCAGTCCGCCCGTGTTCCCGAAGGGTGAGTGCAGGCAAGTAGGGCCAGCTGTAGGAACCTATAGCAAGTTCCAACGGTTAGCCCTTGGTTTTATAGGTTAAGATTAAGTTAGCAAATCTCACCCTCTTGGTTAGGTTCTTGCATTGATCATGTGAGGGTAGATTTGCCACAAATGTAGCACAAATTGCCTGGTTTGTTAACAAAGCTGTGCTTTCTCATCTTTAGCTCAAAATGGACTCGCTATGGCCTAGCTGTACTATCCAGTAAGATGGTTTCACATTAGAGACAAGCCCTTGGTCCATCTCGCCTTATAGACCTATTTCTGACGTCAGCTCACTGACTTGCCCAGACGTTCCTGACGCTGCTGGAACATGCATGCCACCAGGGGACGTGATTCAGCTGAGGCAGCAGCATGCCTAGTGGTAGCTGCAACTGTTATAATGTTCCTATGTTAAAAATACATTACCCAATTATCGACCACTTGAACATCAATAGCAGGCTTTAAAATCTCTATGTGATAGGCAAATTCTGAGTTCAAATTTGGAACCAGCACACTCGATATCATGTAAATCACATGTGTTGTTCCCAGTAGCAAAATCGTTTTTGTGCAGTGTTATCAATGAAAGTTCATGGTTTGATGGTTCTGCCGGGCACTTTTCTTAGAAATGAATGTGGGGGAAAACAGCAGGCCTGTATGGTACTCATTGTAAACCTTCATCTAACTATTCTCTATATCATTACCTTTAATAAAACATGATACAGATTTCAGACTTGTTCCTTATGGTCATCTCAGGTGCTTTTTCTGTCATTTGGGAAATACTAAATTTAGCTATTCAGCATTGAGAATCAAATGAGAACAAGAGGGCTTTTATTTTAAAAAAAACTATGTAAAGTCACCCAAATTGTTTGTTTATTTAATCCAGGAATATAATATTATTTCTAGATTTGTCGGATGGCTGCACTACAGCATTCTGGTTTTTTTTAAATTACCAGAATGGAATTTGTGAGGATTGAGTAGGATTGAGATCTTTTTAAATTTTCCTAGAAGAGGGCTCTGAATCCGTGCATCAAGAAGAGAAGCAAACTCTTTTCTTACTTCTCACCCATGACAGCAAGACATAAATCTGACTCCAAAACATAGTTCAGAAAAATTAAAGTAAACTCTCCCCTACCCCCAAATTTGATCTTAGGAGAAGGACCAGTTTTCGCTGTTTCTTAACTACATCTACTCATAGAAGTGCCATCCATTGATATCGTGAGAGTCGGCATCTTGGGAGGTAAAGGCAGTCATATCCAACCCAAGGGTTCAGTGCTCATCTCTGTCTGCAGCGCTGTCTGCAGACATTTCCGTGGTCATGTGGCAGGCATGACTAGACACCGGAGTGCACAAAACGTCGTTTACCTTCCCACCAAAGTGGTCCCTATTTATCTACTTGTAATGTCTTGCTTTTGAACTGCTAGGTTGGCAGGAGCTGGGGCAGAGACAAGAGCTCTCTCCGTCGTGCAGTCCTTGTGAATTGAATTCCAACCTTTGTGTCCAGCGTCTTAACCACTTGGGAGGTAAAGGAACTCCAATTATGGACAACCTGAGGGTTAGTTTGGGGATGGTTAAATCATCATCATGTATAAACACCCTTTTCCCCCCTGCATTCAGAAGGCTTATAAATATGTAATGATGCTAACTAGGCCTTAATTTATAGGTTATTTATCTTTCCCCATTAATATTTACTGGCTTTCTGCCTGGACATTAAATTAAACACACTCCAGAGCAAATAAATATATTGCCGCTCATATATCCATTGGCTGCAGTTTAAACAACCTCCGTCCGCAAGGGAGGTGGCTTTAGTTTTCTGTTTAAGGTGGGCCAAATCCCAAGAGTTGGGTAAGAAGAGCCAAAGGTCCCCCAATGTTTAAATTTCCGTGAACTGGGCGTGCAAGTCATTCTCTGGGGTCCAAAGATGTGGCTTGCTTTGACGGTTGTGGTGCTTCGAGGTTGTGGTGACCCACCTTTGGTTCTTGGACTTCAATGCCCAGAAGCCTCAGTCAATTCCCCAAAGCCCTGATCAACCAATGGACTGACTGAGGCTTCTGGGAATTGACATCCCCAGTGGGGCCTGGGCCCCACTCCACTTGTGATAGATGATATCTTCTCACTTTGGTGGGAAAGTAAACACTTTGCTATTCATCTTTGCTTCTGTGAACTGCAGGAATCTTCCCACCCAGAATATCCCTGTTTGTCGCTAACCGTATCCATCATTTGCAGATCTTTTTTGGGAGATGGAAGCTGAGGATCGCTTCATTTTCAAATGTATTTAAGACCAAAAAAGAGAGAGAGAAAGATATACAGAGCACCGCTTCGGAGCTGCAGAAATGGGATTTTTCTTTCACCACTTAAACCAGGAAAGACTGGGTTGCAAACATTTCCGAAATGCACAAGTAAGTTTTGCCTCTGAGACATCAAGTGATTGTGCTCACAGTTTTAGGGGGGGGGGGGGGGAAAATGTCTTTCTTCTTCTTTTTGTTCTGCCATATCCGAATCCGAATATTGGCGATCCTCTTGACGATTGCCCTGGAAACCCTACAATGCAGTGGCCTTCAATTTGCCTTCTGCATCGCAGTGTGGGACCCATAATACCACTGATCCAGTTCTGTGAGTCCCTTTCTGGCCCTGATCCCCTTTTGGCACGCAATTTCCTCCTCAAATCCAGGCCAGGGTGGATGAAGCTGCTGCCCTTCATCATGATGGATTCCGATGGGATTTTTTTTAAAATAGATTTTATTGCATAACATATAACATGTAAAAACATAAACATTTATAACATTACAATACAATACGATAAAAAAATACAAATGAACAGATATACATTGAATACATTCACCCTCAGCCACCCTTCACCTCCTATAACCCACAATAACATATAACATATGAAAACATATACAGACTTCTCTAATCACCCTCACCCAACCCTTCACCTTCTTCTGTCTTCTTCACTCCCCTTATCCTTCCGTTGAAGGACCACCTCCGATGCGCCGAAGAAGGAGAGGGAGACCGGAACTAGAGCGGGTTCTTACTGTTACATATAAGAACATAAGACCAGCCTTGCTGGAAGAGGCCACAGGAGCCCATGATCCAGTCCAGCATTCTGTCTCACACAGTGGCTCACCCTTGGCTTCAGGGTATTATTCCCAAGGAGATGCCTTCACCTGCTTAGGAGTCCCTGGAAATGGCATGGAGAGATATCCTGTTATTTAAGACGTTAAGTGAATTTTATTTTCCATAGCAAAGCAGTTGTTCCTCTTTCCCTCCTGCTAATGGTTGTTATACTCATTTTATTACCTTTCCTTCGAATAATTTCTATTCAAATTTTGATCCCAAAATTATCCCCCCCTTTTTTTCCTTCTTTTTCCTCTATAGTTGCTATAATAATCAAGATTATTCAATTTTCTTTCTATAACCAGTTGCAAATCCTTTCTCTTGTATTTTTATTTATCTATATACTGCACATCCAATGCTCTCTGCGAACCTCCTTAACATATATCACCTCATAAGTTATTATCTATCTATCTAGTTAATTTTAACACACCTTGCCAGAGGATTATTTACATATTTCCATCAATCAATCTCTTTCTAGAACCAAGCTTCCTCCATCTTCGGGCAGAGCAAATATAGAAACCAAAATCACAGCAAATAAAGAACCTTTTCTTTTTTTTAAAGGAAACAGTTTCCAAAACATCATACTCTATATTGTTACTTTATGTTCTGGGCTAATTCTCCCGTAATTAAAAGCTCTTCTTTAAGTTTCCTTCATTCATCTGATCCTTCTTTGATAATATTGCATGATTGTATTATAACCAAAAACTCAGTTTGTTTACTTATCAAAACAACTTTCCTTGCACAGAAAATTCTTAACTGTTGTAATTGCTGCCAATTACAACTCATATCCGTATCCCTTGACAATTTTTATTCTCTTCCTCCACAATCTTTTTTCTTTTGTTATATCCTGATAGATAAGAGTAAGGCGGGTTCTTGCTGATATTCAGATGGGATTTAATCCATTTGGGGACCATCACCCTTTCCTGTGGACTTTGACATCTGTGCCGGGTTGCCAAGTTAGTTAATCACTGCCTGACACTTGGCATTGAGTGGCTGGCAGTAGGGTCTACTCTATTACCATAGCAGGATAACCTGGCCAGGCATATACTGTATTTTCTGGCGTATAAGACTACTTTTTAACCCCGAAAAATCTTTGCCAAAGTCGGGGGTTGTCTTATAGGACAGGTACTTAACTGCAGCTTGTTTCCCCTTGCTTCATATGTCCGGCGCATATGGTGGGGGGTGCCGCGGCCGAGTCCCTGCTCTGTGCGGGGAGTATGAAGCAAGGGGAAGCAAGCTGCACACATCTTCCTGTACCTTGAGGAGGAGAACATGAGCATGGATTGGATCTCCACCAGAACCTGCCCATTTGACTCGGAGGGCTGCACATCTTCGGGTTGAGTGTGGGTTAATTTTTATTTGGTGTGCATTGGAAGAGGGGTAGTCTTATACGGCAAGTATATTCCAAACTCTATATTTTAACTGGAAAAGTTGGGGGTCGTCTTATACGCACAGTCGTCTTATACGCCGGAAAATACGGTAATTTGGGTGAGCCCGCAATTCTACGATCCCATTGGATATTTAGGACTACACATTCCCGGAGAGATGGGAATGACAGTCAAAGCTATTCCTCCTCAATATTGTAGAGACGATTTAGCCTTCCAAATCTCTCTCTCTCTCAGTCAATACAACTTCTATTCTTGGATTGGATTGGATTGAGTCTGTCACCTTTCACGAGCCCATCCTTTCCTTTGCGTGACAGTTGCCAGCTCAAGGCTTGCTCAGTATGCAAATAGATGCAAAGCTCATCTAATGCTCGACTCCGAAGACCTGCTTGCTAAGTTGACAGCGATCGCTGCCTTGCTGACTAATTCTTGGAAATTTCCATAAACCCTTGGTTTTGCTGGCTGAGCTTGGGCACGGTCAGAACTGCTTAGTTCATTATCGGTTGTCGCCTCTTTGGTTTCTTTCTAGCATTCCATGAAAAACAGAACATACTTCTATCAGTCTTCTATTTGGCTGCTTTCTATGATGTCACCAGTTGGCCAAGGTTGACTAAGTAATCTGGATTCTTATCTAGGATCTCTGCGGGACTAGACAGGAAGTTTCCAAACTTTGGAGCCAAATGTTCTCAGACATCAACCCCCAGAACAAGGAATGTGGTCTAGAATATCACTATTCCAGAATAAAACAGTGCTAACCTTTTCAGAAGTAGGCAGGGCAGTAACTATTTTCCAGCTCTTCTACTTTTTTTGTGTCCAGGTCAAACTTTGAACCCACCTTCTTGGCTTTGCCGTTGGCCAAAATTAAATCTTCATTAGTTCATGTTTCTGGTAGTAATTGACAGATCAGCAAATGAACCAATGGATTCTGTATCTCTCCACATTCACACATCATGTTGTTGTCTGCCAGCTGTCACCACTTGAGCCTGTTAGTCTTGCATTGAGGGACTCCAACCCTCAGCCTATTCAGGGTCCTCCAAGTGACATCAGGGAGGTTGAGTTCCTCAGATATATCCTCCTTTAATGTTGTTCCTTGTCCAGTGAGCTCCTTCCTCCATCTTCTAGTTTGGTTTTGCTCTAATGTACCTCCAAGAATGTTAGTTCTTGCCATAAAGCTCTTCCTGGATCTGAGTTGGTGGACTTGAGGCTTATCTCTTGCTTAGTTCTCTCGGCATCCACTGCTACTTCTCTCTTCATCTTAAGTGGAGCCATACCAACAAGAGGGTATATTTTCCTAACTGGTGTAGGTTTGAGGCATCCTGTCATTCTACGCTTGGCTTCATTCATACCCATGTCAAAAGCTCTTCCTGGATCTGAGCTGGAGGACTTGAGGCTCCTCTCCGCGGCTGTCAATGGTCCTTCTCTTGCTTAGTTCTCTCGGCATCCACTGCTACTTCTCTCTTCATCTTAAGTGGAGCCATACCAACAAGAGGGTATATTTTCCTAACTGGTGTAGGTTTGAGGCATCCTGTCATTCTACACTTGGCTTCATTCACACCCATGTCAAAAGCTCTTCCTGGATCTGAGCTGGAGGACTTGAGGCTCATCTCTGCGGCTGTCAAGGGTCCTTCTCTTGCTTAGTTCTCTCGGCATCCACTGCTACTTCTCTCTTCATCTTAAGTGGAGCCATACCAACAAGAGGGTATATTTTCCTAACTGGTGTAGGTTTGAGGCATCCTGTCATTCTACGCTTGGCTTCATTCACACCCATGTCAAAAGCTCTTCCTGGATCTGAGCTGGAGGACTTGAGGCTCATCTCCGCTCAGAGGCTATCAAGGGTCCTTCTCTTGCTTAGTTCTCTCGGCGTCTGCTGCTACTATATTCCAGTTAAACTCAACATGAAGGAGGGCTATAGAAGTGTAGCATGTTAATAAAAATCCACTCTTGCTAACTACCCCTTGAAAATGAAAAGCTCAACTTTACAGTGATGCAACTGTGGTGCAACTCTTTTGTTAGGGGAGGTAAGGAACAGACCAAACATTGATAATTATTCCAGTTGAGCTAAGCATAGGCATATATTTAGATGGACAAATATTTAGATTCTTAGGATCCAAGATCACTGCAGATGGTGATTGCAGCCATGAAATAAAAAGGCGACTGATTCTTGGTAGACAAGCAACGAGGAACCTGGGGAACGTAGTCAAAAGTAGAGACATCACCTTGCAAACAAAAATTCGCAAAGTCAAAGCAATGGTATTCCCAGTGGTAATGTATGGTTGTGAGAGCTGGACCAAAAGGAAAGCTGAGCGCAGAAGAATAGGTGCCTATGAAATGTGGTGTTGTAGGATTGTTTTGAGAGTCCCCTAGCCAGTGAGGAGAACAAATAAGTCGATCCTAAAAGAAAGCAACCCTGATTGCTCATTGGAAGGTCAAATAGTAAAGCTGAAGCTGAAGTACTTTGGACATCAAATGAGAAGAAAGGACTCACTTGAGAAAGCCTTGATGCTGGGAAAAGGGGAGGGCAAAAGAAGGGGGCGGCCAAAAATGAGATGGCTAGATGGTATTGTAGATGCAATGGGCACAGAGCTGGGTGGGCTGAGGAGGATGGTAGAGGACAGAGGTGCCTGGCGGGCAATGGTCCATGGGGTCGCAAAGGGTCGGAATCGACTGTGCAACTGAACAATAGCAAAAGTACATCTTTACAGTCTGGCCAATTTAATTTGCTAGGGTAATAGAGTAGACCCTCAACGCGACTCAACGCTGACTGTCAGGTGGCGGTTAACTAACCTGACAACCCTGAGGACTAACGGCTTGGGTGGCGAAGTCCACAGGGAAAGGTGAGGGTCCCCAAGTGGTTTAAATCCCACTTGAGCCTTCTTGATGGTGGGCAGCAGCTTCATCCATCCTGGCCTGGGGATGATGATAATGATGATGCTTTGTGTGCCAAAAGGGCTCAGGACCAGAAAGTGACTCAAACGATCTGGACCAGTGGTACTATGGGGTGCCATGCTGTGATGCGGAAGGCAGATGAAAGGCCACTGCATTATATTCTCAGGACAGTCTTCATGGCTGATCGCCAAGGTTCAGATTTGGATACGGCAGAAGAAAGAAAAGGAAAGTACATCTTCTGTCTCAATGCTTATTTCCAGTAGTTGCCGACGAACAGTTTTACGACCACACAACATCCTTCTGCAATGGCTTCCCATCTGTTTCTTTTTAATGGGCCTACCTTTAATGGTTCAAAATGCCTTCCACTGGGCTGCTCAATGGCTTTCTTCTCACAAACCTTTGCAGAGTCATCCCAGGGTTGTTGGTTTCCACTCTCTTTACTGAAGCAGGACCATAAACCAAAAGAGAACCTTAAAAGCCACAACGGCAGAATTCTCCGTCTTTATCGCTGCGCTGTCATCCCGTTAGAATAAGGGATTAAAATTTGCATGCATTGCTAGCGGATAAACGATTAAATTGCAAAAAAATAAAATAGCACAAGAAGCAAACCCCTGGAGACATTCGTAGAACCTCTCACTGCTATTTGATTCATCTAATTCCTTGATTCCTCAATTGGCCAGACTATCAAAGGATGAATTTCTCCTGGTCGCAGCTTGCTTTGCGTCCCTTTCGCACCTGCGCGCTTCTTCTTCAGGTTCGACCAAAACCTTTTACGATTGGGTCTTCCTATACTTCGAGGAGGGGTTGCCAAGGGGTCTTTTTACTCCTCCGAGGTACCACTCAGAGACTGCGGCAGTCCAATGCCCGTCTGTTATTCGAGAGACATGTCCAGCCCAGCGCAATTTCCATTTGTGATATTTGTCAACAGCTTCGTTGATTCTACTTTGTTTTCTTATCTCAGGGGTTCTCAACCTGTGGCCTGTGGGCCGGATGTGGCCCATGGCACCATTTTCTCTGGTTCCCCCCCCCCCACTGCCTCCACCACACCGGGAAGTGCCATGTGGTGGAGGAAGGGCAAAATGGCCATCTGGCCCCCAAAGCTGCTAAAGGGAGCATGCCTCCCTCCCCGACTTAAAAAGGTTGAGAACCCCTGTCTTATATGGGCGTTGGGGATGTAGACATGAAGGTATGCCTCTAGCATTGGATCTTTCCATGCCTCTTGACAGTTCTTCTTCCTTGGCCTTTGTTAATGACTATGTTTCACCCCGCGTAGAGGACCGCGGGTAGTATTGTCGAATTCAAAAGGTTGCCACATTGTTTCTTGTTGAGTTTCTCCTTTGGCAAGTTGAATGAATGAATGAATGAATGAATGATGGAGTGAGCTCAGGGGACACCCGAATGAGGCTCCTTTCACGTCCCCAAGATCCGTCATACAGCATTCGGGTCTCAAACTCAGACCTTCCAGTCTCCAAGCTCAGCATCTTAAGCACTAAGCCACTGTGGTGCTGCTGACAACCTAGTGGTTCGAAAGCAAGAAATTGCAAGTAGATAAACAGGTGCAGCTTTGGCAGGGGAGGTAACAGCATTCTGTGCACTCTGTCAGCTCCATTCAACAGCTCCATTTTGAGAAATAAAGGAGATACAGTTCTTTTTGGTGAATTGTATTCCTACTGAGTCATTGTCTCAACAGCTAACATCATTCTTCTGTGAGTTTGGCTGTAGGTCTCCCTAGAAATTGTCCATCTTGGCCAGCTTGCAAGAGGTAAGGTGTGTGTGTGTGTGTGTGTGTGTGTGTGTGTGTTGTGTGTGTTGTGTGTGTTGTGCGTGTGTTGTGTGTGTTGTGTGTGTGTGTGTGTGTGTGTGTGAGAGAGAGAGAGAGAGAGTGTGACAAAGAGCATCAAAACACAGGAATGTTTTCAGGAAATAGGATGTAATACTGGGAGAGATGCTCACACTGTTCCAAAAGGAATTGCAGTTTTCTAAACAGATCTCAAGGACTTAGTATATCCCAGATCACAATGCAGGGCGTTAAAAAAAAATTGGCAACATTTTGATCACTCGGAAGTTTTCTCCTTCAAGTTATTTTCGGAAGGCTTTCCATCTTTCTCAGCAACCTTTTGTCTTGATTGCAAAAAAACAAAACAAAACAAAACCCAACAATGACGAAGATCGCAAACCCAAGGAGAAAAGAAAACGCATTGGCGTAGCTCCATGGTGGCGCATCAAAAGGTTTGATTCCTGGTGTTGTTGTTTTTTTTTGTTAGGTAGGTGGATAACCTAATTTCAGAGCCAAGGGTTGAGGGTTCTATTCCCCACTTTGCCACCCAGGTTTTGGGCAAGACACACAGTCCCAGAGCAATCCCAGAAGAAGGGGAGAGTAAACCATGATAATCATTTAGTGTCAGAAATTATTCCATGTTGAAAGGATTTTTGCTGGAGAGACTCCGTTCAGGGGATGCCCAAGTGAGGCTCCTTTCATGTCCCCAAGATCTTTTCCCCACCCAAGTAGTCCCTATTTATCTACTTGCAATTTCTTGCTTTCAAACTGTGAGGTTGCAGGAGTTGGGACAGAGACGGGTGCTCAAACCATACCCGGGTCTCAAAATGCCAACTTGTCGGCCTTGCAGCTAACAAAGTGAGCTTCTTAAGGCGAGACTTTGCCACCCGAGGCCCTTAGTCTGCTGCCTGATGATGGGCATTGAGTCGCTGGCCATAGGGTCTACTCCTCAGTTTCCCATTGGGGAGTGCTTTGGGGAATTGAAATCCTAAAAAACCAAAGATTGGGAAACTGGTCTATTTTATTCCCATCGCAGGATGACCTGGCTAGACTGGATCCATCTCTCTCAGGGTTTCCATAGATTTTGGGAACTCAATGACAAGCAAGAGTCTTTCCATGCTGGGACCACACCATTGCAATACATCCACCACCCATCAAGTCTTTTCCAGGGTGAGAATACACCTACCCTGGATCCATCATTTGGCTGCAAGCCCTCTGTCATCTCGATAACACCAGGGGAAGGAGATGATGGCTGTAGGGAGGCAACGCAGCCTTCCTTACACAGAGAGGAAACCCTTGAACCTTTGTGATGTAGGCAGATTGATTGCACACGAGCCGGCAGATGGGCTAAACACTTTATTGTAACATGGTCAATCTGTACATGACGCAATGGCGGAGCTTTGCCTCCTTATATATGGTACATAATACATTTGAATCTTGCCCGAAGGCACCTATTGGTTGCAGTATTGGTGACGTCTTTCTGACGTACTGCATACCTGACATAGTTCACCTGTGGCGGGAAGGTTTCCCGCGCTAGTTACTCATTGGGTAAATTGGAGCCACGTGAGCTCCATCAGCTGCGCTAATGGCGAGCTGCTGAACTGCATGCATACACAACATCCCTCCCCCTAGGATGGGACGAAGTCCCTCAACCATTGTGGGGGCCGGCGGGCACGCTGCAGTCAGCCGGTCGATTCAGCGGTGCTGCTGGAATCAGCTGTTGCACCTGAAATCTCCCCCCCCCCCCCCGGGAAAACTGCAGTGTCCCATCAAATCCCGGCAAGGACAGGGATGGGGTATTTCTGTGTAGGGGAGGATGGGTGATCTCTGGGACAACTCAAAACCCCGCTGCTCACTGGGACGAGTGGGGGAACACTCACAAAAACTCCCCCCCCCCATCCTGTAACAAAAAATCTAACTGGGGTTGTTCATCTCCGGGTTGGGAGACAGTCTCCTGTGGGTCTATGCGGCCTGTTAAGCTGAGTCCTGTATTCCCCCCTTGGGTTACGTGGGTGGGGGGCAATCCTAACGCTGACTCATCAAAATGCCCACTTTCCCCCGTGGCTTCCGTGACTCTTCTCCTAAGCTAATCGGCGTGTCTCTGCCACAGCAACCCCGGCCCTGTCTGTACTTGGTACGATACGGGCCCGGTTTGTTCCACCACTTCCCTGGGTACCCACGCTGGCCCTGAGCTCACATACTTTCCACAGTACACTGGATCGGCTGCCCCGAACACTTTCCTCTGATCTACTGCCACATTCGTGCCTCTATCCACCCTGGAAGGATCCAAGCGGTCAAACAATGTTGTGAGTCTCCTTCGCATTATGATCTCTGTGGGGGATTGCCCCGACGCAAGCAGAGTAACCCTATAGCACAGGAGGAATTTGCAGAGCTGTAGCTCCAGATCCCCCCGGACCCATCCTCTTTAGTGTCTCCTTTGTAGTGCGGACCAGGCGCTCTACTTGACTGTTTGTGGCAGGGTGAAACAAAGCAGAGGTAACATGCCTGATCGCATTCCGTTCAAGGAATGCCTGAAATTTGGCGGACGTGAATGTGGTCGCGTTATCCGAAATTAACACATCGGGCAGGCCAAAACACGTGAACACCTTCCTCAGGTGTTTGACTGTGGCTGCGGAGGACGTGTTTCGCACTGGAATGACCTCCAGCCATTTCGAGAACACATCAACCACTAACAAGAACATTGTATCCCAGAAGGGCCCTGCAAAGTCCACGTGGACCCTTGACCATGGTTCGCGGGCTGTGTCCCACTCCCTGGGAGGTAATCTGTGCTCCTCAGGCCGTGAGTGTTGGCAACTCTCACATGCACCCACCAACTGCTCTATGACCTTATCTATGTTGGGCCACCAGAAATAGCTCCTAGCCAGAGCTTTCGACTTCACGATTCCTGGGTGACTCATGTGTAGCAAATGGAGCATCTTGGCTCGAAAAATCTCAGGAATTACTACCCTCTGGCCCCAGAGGAGACATCCTCTCTTGAGCGACAGCTCGAAACGTTTCCTGAAGAACGATGCAAGTTTCTCGGATTGGGACATTGCGGGCCAGCCCTTCTTTTCCCATGCCAATGCCTGGGACAGAACCTTGTCTTTGGCGGTTGCCTTGGCGATATCTGAGGGCATGAGTCGAGAGACTCGATGAGCAGCACCTGGTGATCTTGCTCAACCTCGCACTCGGGTTCCCCCAGCTTCGGTAGGGAAGACCTGGAAAGCGCATCCGCATGAGCAATGTCTTTACCTGGGTGATGTACCAGTGTGAACTGGTACACGTTTAAGAAAATTGCCCATTGTAACATTCGTGGGGATAGAATCTGGGGAGTGGGCTTGGCCGTGACAAAGATTCCCAAGAGGGGCCTGTGGTCTGTGACAATGGTGAACTCCCTCCCATTCAAGAAATCATGGAATTTCTTTGTCCCTGTGATGATTGCGAGGACTTCCCTATCCGTCTGTGCATAGTTGTGCTCTGCTTTCGAGAGGGATCTCGAGTAGAACGCAATTGGTGCCTCCCTCCCGTTCTCGAGCATGTGGCAGAGGACAGCCCCGACCCCCACCGGTGAGGCATCACACACAAGTACTATGGGCTTTCTGGGGTCGAAATGAGTTAATATCACCTCGGAAGAGAGGAGCCGCTTTAACTCATTGAACGCCCGCTCTTGACCCTCCCCCCACCGCCAGACTGTATCCTTCTTCAGTAAGCGGTGAAGCGACTCTGCCACGGATGCCTTCTGTGGGAGGAAGGAGTGGTAAAAGTTCAGGAGCCCTAAGAACGACTGTAGCTCTGGTTTGGCGGCTGGCCTGGGGGCGTCCTGTACTGCCGCAACTTTGGATTTTGATGGTTTTAACCCATCGGGAGTGATTTGAAACCCCAGAAACTCAACCTCGTTTGCGTAGAACATTGTCCCTTCTCAGGCGTAACCCAGCCCTCTCGGACACAGATAGTATGGTCTAACCTCTGGGCTAGCTCTGACTCATCCCCAGCTGTTATCAATACGTCGTCAAAATATGGCAAGACCCTGGGGAGACACTTAAGGAGGCGTTCCACAAGCACCTGAAATATCCCGGGGGCTGAGTTCACACCGAACTGGAGGTGCATCACCTTAAACGCACCCTTGTGCGTAACTATCGTTTGGGCAGCTGCAGCCGCAGTTGTTTGTAAGCCTGTGCTAGGCCCAACTTTGCAAAGCATTTACCCCCGTGTAACTTGGCCAGCAAGTGGCTAACTACCAGCACCGGGTAGGCATTGGGGCGAATTGCCTTGTTGATAGTACACTTGTAATCAGCACAAATTCTAACCTCCCTGTTAGATTTCATGGCAGTTACAATCGGTGTCTCCCAATCTGCGGAGTCCACCGGAACCAAAATCCCCTGACCCACCAGTTTGTCCAGTTCTGCTTTGATTTGTCCTTTCGTGCAAAAGGCACTCTTCACGGCTTGAGCTGTACGGGGCGAACGGAAGGGTCAATATCAAAGTCCACTGGAAGCCCCCTGTACTCCCCAAGTCCTTTCTCGAAGACCGCGGGATGTGCATTGCACACATCCTGAATGGGGTCACCTCGGACGGCGTTGATGCCAGTCAGTGCAATGCTCAGCGGTTCGAACCACTGGGTCCCTAGAAGACAACTGGATGCCCTCTTAAGAACCACCAAGGGCAGCTTCCTCGTGAAGTTTTTGAAATGGACAGTGAAATCTCCCACCCCCAGGATCGGAATGTAGTTACCCTGAACGTCCCGCAAGTTCGTGCTGAGGGCTCTCAGTTTGGGGCGGTCCCTAGGGGGTATTCGCAGAAACTCCGTCTGCGAGACTATGGAATAGGCGGTCCCTGAATCCACCTCCATCTTTTACCTGGACCCCCTGCAACAGTACCTTCACAAAAAACCGGGTGCATCGGTCCGACACACGTCTCACCACGGTGTCCCCTGCATGCACTTTCCGGATGGCCTCATCCTTTCAGCCATAGCGGCTGGTCCGGCCAGGGTCTCGGCTTCTGCGTTGTCCGCACACCTTCGCTATGTGTCCCAAATGTCCGCAGTTGTGGCATTCTTGAAAGGGCAAATTCTTCCGATCATGTGAGCCACCGCACCCCTCGCAGCGTCGGCTTGCTTCGGTGGTGTCTCTCTTTTTGGATGGCCTTTTTCTCACTTTCTGGACCTCTGGTTCGCTCTCGCTGGATCCCGAAGAGGACTTGGCGGCGGCCACGGCAGCTCTCGACTCTCGTGCACGGTGTGACGAACAGCTGTGGGCTTGCACCACAGACGCCAAGCTTCCTGGGGCTGCGGACCTCATCCTGCATGCCCATACTCCATCCTTTACCGCCTCAGCAGCTTGTGCGGCCCGCAAGACCTGCTCGAATGTAATGTCCTCGTCTCAGGCTAACAGTTTCCGCTGAGCCTCTTCATCCTGCAGGCTGAGTAGGAGACGATCTCGCAATGCCTTGGCCAGGAAGGCTTCCCACTGGTATGGAACGGCCGCCAGCCTCAGCGCGGCTACATACTCCACCACAGTTTCTCCAGGCCATTGGTCACTGGCTAAATGCCAATCTTGCCAGGAACACGGACACCTTTGGGTGGAAATGTGCCCGCAGGGCAGCGAGGATTTTGGCCAGTGGTACCGTCTTGAGTACCCTCGGTATCAGGAGGTTCCTTGCAAGTTCCAGGGTTGGCCAGTAGGCAAGCTCGCCTTTGTGCTTTGTCCTCGATCTTCTCCACGTCCATCGCGTACAGAAACTGTTCCTCGTAGAGGTCCCATGACTCCAGCTGGGAGGTATCGAACGGAGAGAGGGTGACCCTGTGGGACGCCATTATCCCACCTTTGTCGCCAATTTGATGTAGGCAGATTGATTGCACACGAGCCGGCAGATGGGCTAAACACTACTTTATTGTAATATGGTCAATCTGTACATGAGGCAAAGGCGCCTATTGGTCTTTCTGGTGTACTGCATACCTGACATAGTTCACCTGTGGCGGGAAGGTTTCCCGCGCTAGTTACTCATTGGGTAAATTGGAGCCACATGTGCTCCATCAGCTGCGCTAATGGCGAGCAGCTGAACTGTATGCATGCACAACAACCTTCCACTTCTTCTTCCATTTCAAGTGTGCAGTATTTTTGACTTCTACAACCTTCAACCATCCTCCCGAAACCAATGCTCTTCCTGCTGGGCTTTAATGCATCCAATCTCCTACTGATTGTTCCCCAAGTCCGCAGCCAAATAAAACTGTTCAGAATTAAAGTCTCTCTCCCCCTTTCTCCTTTGCTTGTGAGTTGCCATGGAAATTCAAGGGTGACAAACTCCCTGTCCACCAAATACTTCTTTTGTACATGTCTGCGGTGGCTCAAGTGGTTAAGACGCTGAACTCGGCAACGGGAAGGTCAGAGTTCGATTCCCGAGTACTGCATGACGGATTGAGTGCCCGTCTCTGTCCCAGTTGGATTCTGTATCTCTCCACATTCACATATCGGGGACTACAGTGGCTCAAGTGACTGGAAGGTGGGAGGCCAGCAGTTTGATACCCCAATACTGCAGGATGGAATGAGCGCCCATTTCTGTCCCCGCTCCTGCCCGCGATGAGAAAAACCTACGTTTGTGTTGATAATTTTGATGGGACAACCAACCCTCTCTTCCAAACTTCCAATATTGGGCAGAAACAGAAGGCAGCCGGTTTGTGATTGTAACTTTGAAGTTCCTTAAGTTACTCCTTAACGAATGGCCTTTTTTTCTGATAAGACAGCAGATATACATGTTTAAAACACAGTCAAACTTTCAATAGGAAACTAAAACATTAGGGTTTGGAAAAAAAAACACAAGCTAGTTAAAGAGATTGTGTGAATTTTGCCGTTCCCGAGGTATGCCCGATTGTGGTTCCAGAATGTCACAATCTTTGACAGGAGTTCCCAACCTTTTCAAGCCGGGGGCCATTGGGTCATGCTCTCTCAGCCAGCTTTGAGGGCTGGATGGCCTGCCTGCACGATTGGGGGTGGTGGTGGTAGTCATTTTGTCCTAATAGCTTCAAAGTGGTGGCCATTTTGTTTCTCAAGTACCCTTGGAGGAGATAAGAGGGCCACATGAAATGGCGCCGCAGGTCAGATCCGGCCCATGGGCCTTAGGTTGGGAACCCCTGATCTTTGAGGAGGCTCTTTCTGTGTACCCTGTTTTTCCTGCTAAGATCTGAACATTAAAGAGGGAGTGGGAACCACCAAGGTGGTTCCAGTGAGCAAGTCTACTTTAGTATATGGCTCTCCTTTAGGCCATGGTCTCCCTCACTTGAAAGCCAGTCGTGTCCGACTCTAGGGTTCGGTGCTCATCTCTGTTTATAGCCAAAGAGCCAGTACTGTCTGTGTCTCCAGATGTTTCTGTGGACATGTGGCAGGCATGACTAGACCCTGGAGTGCACGGAACACCGTTACCTTTCCTGCCAATGCAGTACCTATTTATCTACTTGCAATTCCTTGCTTTCAAACTGCTAGGTTGGCAGGAGCTGGGACAGATGACGGGAGCTCACCCCATCCTGCAGCACTCGGGTTTCGAGCTCCTGACCTGCTGTCCTTCCGGTTGCTAAGCCATCTGCGGCCCCCTAAGTCTACTGTAGTCCTGTGGGGATATTTTTGCAAGCTTTCTTCTTGAAACGGTCAGGTTTGGGACAGCGTTTCCCCCCACCCTGCCGACTGAAGGAATCGAAACACGTAAAGGTTCGGCTTGAATGAGAAAGGAAGGGGAGGAAGGCTGTTTTGGAACGGGTACTTCATTCTTCCATGAACAACCTCATTTGCAGGCAATTTGCTCACTCCACTAGAATTTTAATTAGCATTTTATTTCTTTTTGCTACGACTCGGGATATTATACCTTTAATCCAAAATAATCAAGCCTTAGTGATAAAAATTTCCACTGGGAATACGCTGGGGAGAGGTAGGAATGGCCCGACAAGGGAACATTTCTGGACACATCACATCCGTGCCGGTCTCTTACATGTTGGTGGGACTCGGTTCTGGAAACAAACCAATCCATGGAAGTAACCCTTGCTTCAATTAAGACCTTTTCGTTAACCCAGAAGAACTTTCCTGACAAGGTAGCAGCAAGTGATCCATTTATGGCAGGGATTCTCAACCTCTGGCTCATGGGCCAGATGTGGCCCGTGCCACCGTTTCAGTGCCATGTGGTGGAGGAAGGGCAACATGGCAGTCCAGCCTCCGAAGCTGTCTGAGCGAGCATGACCCGGCCCCCGGCTCACAAAGGTTGAGAACTCCTGGTGTATGGGATGCAGCCATTGTGTGCGCGGAAGCATCAAGGGACTTGAAATGGAGAGAGAAATTAACAATATGTAAGAAAGTGTGTTGCAAATAGGAACTGGTCTAAGGGACGATAAGAGGTCGGAGATGAAAATCTGGAGATGTTAACATGGTGGAAGCAGTCAGGGCAAACGGGGTCAAATCCATTGGGTTTTTAGAGCCTGCATCCTACTTGGAGATTTTGACCAGTAATTATCTAATAATTAAAATCGTCTGCCGTCAAGTCAATTCCGACTTAAGACAACGCTCTTTAGGGTTTTCTAGTTAAAGAGTGGGGCCTCAGTGGCTTAGTGGTTTAGCTGCTGATCTTGACCACCGGAAGGTCAGCAAGTCAGAGGTTCAAGACCCACGTATTGCATGACAGAGTGGACTGCCCCAGCTCTTGCCAACCTAGACATTCAAAACCAAGAAATTGCAAGCAGATAAATAGGTAACACTTCAGTGGGAAAGGTAACAGGGTTCTGTGCACTCCGGCATCTAGTCCTGCCTGCCACATGTCCACGGAAATGTCTTCGGACACAGACAGTGTTGGCTCTTTGGCTACAAACAGAGATGAGTACCAAACTCTAGAATCAGATACTACTGGTTTTGGAGTAAGGGTGACCTTGACCTAACGGAGAATCGTTTCCCAACCTTTGGTTCTTGGACTTCAATTTCCCAGAAGCCTAAGTCAATTCCTCAAAGCACTGATCAGCCAATGGAGTGACTGAGGCTTCTAGGAATTGAAGTCTCCTTGTGGGGCCTGGGCCCCACTTTGGGAATCACTGCTATAGCACATCCCATTGGGCTGGAATGAAATGAGACACCGGGTCCAACTCACCATTGCTCTCTTTGCTCCAGGTGAAGGAGGAGAATCGGCAGTCGCTCCGTGCATGAGTTGTGCATAGAAACGATCTCTTTTGAGCACAGGCGCAAGGTTAGTTTTAAAAAGTTGGCCACTCTATTGCAGAAACCAAATGTCTGAAGACCATTTTTTGTGTTATTTCTGGAGAAAAGAAGCAGGAGCCTTCCTCTAAAGCAACAGGGCTCGGCTCAGATGAGAGCTCAGAAATGCTATCCTCATCTTGAGCCGTGGAATATTTCCCATTGGTCTTGCTTGGATCCTTTCCCAGGAACAATACAAGTTATTGATGGTGCTTCCGTTGTTTTATTCCCTGTGATTTGTTTTGCTAGGCTTCATTCGCTTGATGTCTCTTTTTAAAAAGGCTGGTTTTTGGACAGGTTCCACTTCTTGTCCAAGCTTGACGTTGCGCAACTGGTTGCACTTGAATTGGTTAACTCAAGGCCGTTCACATGTTGTCACCGAGGTCTCCAGTGGTGTGTTCCCTCAATTGGGAGCTGAACTGTCGTCTGATCCTGCTATGGTAATAGAGTAGACCCTACTGCCAGTGACTCAGTGCCGAACATCAGGCAACCTTAAAGCATTGTTTGGACTCAATTTAAAGCTCTATGTATACAATTTGGCTTAATTGTTCTCTTCTCTTCCTGAGACCCCCATAAGCTCTGACTCATTTATGGGAGAAAGGATAACTTCTGTGAAAATGACACATGCAAAGGCTTTCACCCCTAGACAGATGTTCTACTTTGGGATTGGCAATATGCAGATATTTCCTAGCATAAAATCAAAGAGTTGGGGTGTCTCATATGATCTAGACAAGTGATGGCCAACCTTGGCACTCCAGGTGTTCTTGGGCTTCAATTCCCAGAAGCCCAAGTCAGCACTCCCTGCTGAGTAGGGCTTCTGGTAATTGGAGTCAAAGAACATCTAGACCAAGGATGGCCAACCTTGGCGCTCCAGCTGTTCTTGGACTTCAATTCCCAGAAGCCCAAGTCAGCACTCCTGCTGATCAGGGCTTCTGGGAATTGAAGTTCAAGAACATCTGGAGCACCAAGGTTGGCCAACACTGATCTAGACATTAGTTTAGTTCACCCCTCAGTTCTGTCATCTCAGTTCCTGTGAAAAGGATTTTTAACACACTGGCCAACCTTACTAGTCTGGCCAAGTTATCTTGCTACGGTTTTAGAGTAGACCCTACTGCCAGCAACTCAATGCTGATTGTCAGGTGGCAGTTAACTAACCTGATCACCCTGAGGACTAACAGCCTTGGGTGGCGAAGTCCACAGGGAAGGGTGAGGGTCCCCAAGTGGATTAAATCCCACCTGAACCCATCTTGATGTAGGGCAGGAATTTCATCCATCCTGGCCTGGGGATGATGATGATGAGGACTTTGTGTGCCAAAAGGGCTCAGGACCAGAAAGTGACTCAAAGGAACTGGATCAGTGGTACTATGGGGGTCACACCGTGTTGCAGGAGGCAGATAAAAGACCACTGCATTATATTTTCAGGGCAGGCTTCATGGCTGATCGGCATGAGGATCGTCAATATTCGGAATCAGATATGGCAATAGAAGAAGAAAAATTATCTATTCTTGGAATTGGATACCAGAGGAGGAGGAGATGAAGGAGGAGGAGGAGGAGGAGGAGAAGCAGTATTGACTCACCTTTTTGGTATGTTCAGATTCAAGTGCTCTTTATTGATTTGATTGAGATGAAATGCAATTGGTGATCGCTATGCGCTGGCAGAGATCTATTCACATCGAGTATGCTCAAGGTAGCATGCAACTATTGAAAAAGCTAATAGAAAATCATTTAAAAAGCAATAAGTAAGCAGCTTCCATGAAGCAACACCGTTATGCCTTCTAATTGCAAATCAATTAGTGTGCATCAATGAGGCTGATGCTAAAAGGGTGTTTTGAACAACAAATAAATAATAATTCCCTATCTTTCTACCTACAGGAGGAAGTCACTACTCTTCTGTCGAAGGGAGCCATTGAACTGGTCCTTCCGACCGATTGGGGCAACGGGTTTTACTTGAGGTAGTTCATGGTCCAGAAGAAAGACGGAGGCCTCTGCCCAATTCTGGACTTGTGTCGTCTCAACAAGTTCATCCACACCAGGAAGTTTTGGATGGTTACGCTCCAAACCGTCCTTCCCCTCATCTGAGTCGCCTCATCTCTATGACTCACGAGTGGGAGTTGGACCAGAGGGTGTTTCACTCCATCTGCCAATGGTGGGGAACTCCGGAACTTGACTTGTTTGCATCCGAGAGCAACCACAATGTCTGAGGTATTGCTCCAGGGCGGGGATCGGACGGGACTCCGAAGGGGATGCCTTCATGAAACGGTGGGACCTGGACTACCTTTATGAGTTTCCCCGTTTCCTCTGGTACAGAATGTCCTCAATCAAATGCTCCGTCACAGAGCTCGTGCCATCCTCATTGCATCAGCGTGACCACGTAAACCGTGATATCCGCTTCTGCTCAAACTCTCGTCACGGTCACTCACACTGCCAGACTCCCCATCGCTACTCCAGATGGAGAGCGAATGACTTCTTCATTCCGACTGGTGTAAATCCCAGATTGTCAAGGATCTTAGAGTTGGCAAGAAGACTTTCTACACCTCTAAGCAGAGACGTTTTCATGCTTTAATGGAAACCAACCACAAATGTCCACATGGTGCTACTCTGCAGGAAATTATGGAATATCTCCTCCATTTGGCAGTGTCTGGCCTCAGCCTTGCCTCGGTTAGGGTGCACTTAGTTGCTGTTGTTGTGCATGCCCCATTGGTTCGGTTGCTTCTGGAGCCTTCCATGACCAAACGGTGAAGAAATTCCTTAAAGGTATACAAAATGCCTTTCCGCCGGTCAAGACCCCTGCCACGCAATGGTCCCTCTCAACCGTTTTAACGGCCCTTACCAAGGCTCCATTTGAGCCTCTAGCCCTCTGCCGATCTTCGGTTACTCACTTGGAAGACAGCCTTCTCCTTCGTATAGTTTGTGAATCCCCACTATTGCGCAGACCCTGGACCGGAGGCTTTAAAGTTTATTGTCTAAAAGTTTTGGCAGTAAGACTGCCCACCGTACCACCCACCCTTAGGCGCCATTCCACCATTTTACCTCAGTTCTCTTCTTTCCGCCTCAGCTGCAGGACGACCGTTGAGAGCACTCTCAATTTTTCCATCTATTCTCTGAAAAAGACTATTGTTCTTCATCAATTTTTTCTCGGCAATCTTGTCCTCTGGGCAGGATCGCTTTCGAGCACTGTTTCTTCTTGTGAGGACTCAGTCTCCAATTTTTCACTCAGGTCGCCATTTCCCCCCTCAAGGGGGTGGCGGTAGGTCTGCCCTTTGGGGTTGGTTTCGCTCGCGGAATAATTTTTCTTGGTGGTTTCTGTGCTACGGACTCCTTCGTTCCTCTTCAGTAGGAACGTTTTTGTTTTGGAACCTCGACTTCCCTTTCATGTCCTCAGCGGCGTTCAAAAAGTGTGTCTCGTGTCACAAGAAGTTTCCAGCTTCTGAAGGGCACAGCGAGTGCCTTTTCTGTTTGGGCGCAGCACACCAGAGCCAGTCTTGTGCGCATTGCAAGAACTTCATGCGCCTTGCAGTACAAAATAGAAGTAACAGGCTCAAGGTGCACTTAATGGAGCTCACCTTAGCTCCTGCTTCGGCCTCTGCCTCTTCTGCAGGTCCTTCTAAGGAAAAGATGCCCGCTGCCTCTTCTTCTCAGCTACTCCCTCACAACAACAAGAAGAAAGATAAGAACGGGGACAAGAAAAAGAAACATCGTGGTGAGGCTCACCGCTCGTTGCCTCCCACCCCTCGCCCACCCGTCTCGCCTCGGCCCTCTCTGTCTTTTTCGGTGGCTAGGTGTCCGTCTCCAGGCTCCTCTGTTTGGGGCAGCCGTTGAGTCTTGGCCTCAGGATCAACTTCAACAAGTCGAAGTTGAATCCTTCACAGTGAGTGGAGTACATTGGAAGCAGTGTTGGACTCGCTCACAGTCAGGGCGTATGCCCCGCAAAAATGTCTACAGGACATTGCACAAGTGGTGAGTGACTTCTGTACAAAATCCTTCGTCCGGGCGAAGAAGGCTCAAAGGCTTCTGGGTTTAATGACGTCGACCACTGCAGTGCTTCCTCACACCAAGCTGAAGTTCCAGTCCCTGCAGTCTTGGCTCCTCCACGAGTCCGATCCACCCACGGAGAGTCAGTCCAAACGGTTGATTCCGACTCTGGAACTGGCGGACCAGCTGGTGTGGTGGATCACGCCACTAAATGTTGCTACGGGCAGACATTTTTACCCTCCGCAACCGTCTCTTCAAATTTTGACTGACGCAAGCAACCTCGGATGGGGAGCTGCTTACGAGACTCTGACAGTCAACAACTTGTGGTCATGGGACGAAATGGTGCACCACATCAATTACTTGGAGCTGCTTGCCATTTGGAAGGTGTTGTGCTCCTTTGAGATGATACTGTTGGGCAAAGCGGTTCAAATCGCATCGGACAACACCACCGCAATTGTGTACCTCAACAAACAGGGAGGAATGAGGTCCACGACATTGCTATACCTGGCGGTGCAACTGTGGGAGTGGTGTCTGGAGCAACACATCTTTCCCATCGGGGTCCACATTCAGAGCAGGTTGAATGTGCTGGCGGACGGGCTCCTCAGCAACTCACAAATGGGAATTGGATGACGAGGTTTTTCAGTCCATTTGCAGGTTGTGGGGAACCACGAGCCTCGATCTGTTTGCATCGGAGTCCAACCGCAAGTGTCTCCGGTACTGCTCCAGGGCGAGCATCGGACGGAACTCCGAGGGCGATGCCTTCATGAAATGGTGGGATCAGGACTACCTCTACGCTTTCCCCCCATTTCCTCTGGTTCAGAAGGTCCTCACGAGGATGCGGCAGCAATGGGTGCAGGCGATCCTCATCACCTCAGCTTGGTCTCGGCAGCCATGGTATCCGCTTCAGGGTTATTTGACATGTTTGTGTAATGTATTTAGCCTTTAGAGAATGATTTCTTAAAGTTCTGTCAATTTCCTGTCTGTTTCCTTGACTTTGCCCCGAAGTATGTGCTGTTACAGTACAATGGATCTCTATGGAAATGATGTTGTATGAGGCATCGCAGCAAGGATTTGGACGTTGTATGAGGCATCACAGCTAGGATTTTGCATGCCTCATACAAAGTCCAAATCCGTATAAAGTCCAAACTTGTGGAACCAAGTTTGGACGTTATATGAGGTATCACTGTATAATCAAGCTTTGAGCACATATAATCAAGCTTATTCACAGACAGCACAAGCACAAATAAGACCTATCATTGTTGGCTAAAGTAAATACCAGTTTTCGCAATAGGCTAAATAGGTTGATCAATGCTTCCTGCCACAGAGAAGTCAAAAAGATTGTCACCATTTGACAGAGGATGCTATTTGAAGCCAGACAGTGAAATTAGCTAATAGCTTGAAGATTTTTTTTAAAATGGTAGTAATTATAGGAACATTTTTTTATTAATGTACTAATTTACTCTGCAGCCAGACTTCATGTAATTACAATTTAGGATCAAGATAAGGTTAATGCGGTTTACCTTCCCTGGTATTTATAGAAAGTTTAAACACATTCCCCGCCACCGAGCCTAAGAATAATAATGGGTTGTGTGAAGCTTGGCTTTGTGCATTCTGCATCGCCCCCGGGGCAAAAGAGGAAGAAATGATGACAAGCAAGATAAAACTGTGCATAAGTCATTTTTAAAAGAACTGGCTTGAGATTCATCCCCCCCCCCCTTCACTCTCCCAATCCTGAAAATACTCCATCTCAGTTTTTGTAGCAAACTCAGTGAGCCGCCCGGAGTCGCATTGTCGAGTGGGCGGCATACAAATCCTAACAATACTAATACTAACACCACCATCACCACCACTACCACCACCAACAATAACAACAACAACAATAATCGTCATATTCGTCATCATGCCTGCTGACTGATTAAAATATTAATAATTATCTTTCCCTCTTTTTAAGTGGTAGGGGTTGGAGTAATGCCCGGTAACAGTTTTTAACATTTAAAAAAAAACACTGGGATTTTTAATTGTAGTTGCTTTTTATCTTTTGTATAGAATAGAGGATTGCAAAGCGGTAGCTAGGCTGACAGAGACTGCGGCAGCTTAGTGGTTAAAGAAGCTGAACTTGATAACTGGAAAGTTGGCAGGTCAGCAGATCAAGACCCATCATCTGTCCCAGCTCCTGGCAACCTAGCAGTTCCAAAGCAAGAAATTTCAAGTCAATAAATAGATACTGCTTCAGTAGGAAAGGTAACAGTATTCTGGTCACTCCGGCATCTAGTCATGCCTTACACATGTCCGATGGAAACATCTGCAAATGCAGACAATGCTGGCTCTTTGATTGTAAATGGATATGAGCACCAAACCCTAGAGATGGGTACAACTGGTTTTCAAGCAAGGGAGGCCTTTACCTCTACCTCTACCTTTACCTCTACCTCTACCTTTACCTCTACCTCTATCTTTACCTCTACCCTTACTTCTACCTCTACCTCTACTTTACCTCTACATCTACCTCTACCTTTACCTTTACCTCTACCTCTACCTTTACCTCTACCTCTACCTTTACCTCTACCTCTACCTTTACCTCTACCTCTACCTCTACCTCTACCCTTACTTCTACCTCTACCTCTACCTTTACCAGCTAGGCTGATAGCACAGATACCACCCTATAGCTCTTAGTGCACTCTTTGGGCAGTTCACAAGGTAATTTGTATTTTGCCGCCAAACATGGTGGTTACTTATTTTACCAGCCTTGGAAGAATGGAAGGCTGAGTGAACGTAGAACCCCATTGGAATCGAGCTCGGATTGGGAGCAGAGTTTTGACTGCAGCTTAAACACTCTTTCATTTAAGTAGCCACTTGGTTTCCCAGTCCTCCATTTGGCTTTTTCTGTTGTTAAAAAAAAAAGTTAGAGAAAGTTGGGTTCCAAACTTCCTTCATGTGATGAGTTCAGATGCCGAATGCATCTCCTGATGACTTTAAAAGCTCGCCATTTATGGAAGAAATGCTATAATTTCATCCCCATTAATTTCCCCATATTAAACACGTCCTTAATGAAACCCCGATAGAAGCCAGGCAAAGCCGGCTACCCTTGCTCTATGGAGCCAAACGTCTCCTCCGGGGAAAGCCCAGCCCAGCCAAGAGTGCAGCTAAGTGCTTTTGTGTCCCCCAAGAGGAGTGACTTAAATGGTGGCCCAGGGAACAGTCCGTGTGGCTCTCTTGAAATATCTCCCAGGTTTATGCATCAATAAATTGTGGAAGCAAATTACTCAGTCTGCTGAAAACTGCCAGTTAAGTGTAAGACTATTTTGGCAGCGAGACTGTTGAATAAGTCACAGGGAAACATTCATTAAGACAGTCAGATTAAAGAAACTCTCTCCTCTGGAGGAGTTATAAAGTGGGTATCACACTGGGACATCTGCAGGTCAGCAGTTCGAGACCTGAGTGCTGCACAACGGAGTGAGTTTCCATCTCTGTCCCAGCTCCTGCCAACCTAGCAGTTCAAAAAGCAAGAAATTGCAACTAGATAAATAGGTGCTGCTTTGGTGGGGAAGTTAACAGCATTCTCTTAGCTCCAGTGTCTAGTCAAGCCTGCCACGCGACCACCGCGGAGATGTCTGCAGATTCAGGCACTGCTGGCTCTTGTGCTGGAAACCGAGATGAGTTCCTAAATGCAAGACCCTAAGAGGCTCAAGTGAGGGCTGCTGGCAGACAACAACCCAACGTGTGAATGTGGAGAGATACAGAACCCGGCTCGTTTCCTGGTCTGCCGATTACTGCCGAAAACAAGGCCCGAAGAGGACTTAAGTTTGGCCAACAACAAAGGGAGAAGGTGGCTTCATTTCAGCAGTCTAAAGTTTGATCAGAACATGACAGAAGAAAAAGGACAATGGAGAATAGCACTTCAAAAATGGAGAATATGTAATAGTAAAGGTAAAGGTCACGCTTGCTTGAAAGCCAGTTGTATCTGACTCTAGGGTTCAGTGCTCATCTTTGTATCTTTGCCTAAATCGGTTGCTGCCATTTAGATCATGAACATAGCAGGGAACTTGGCTTCGGTCTCTTAACAACGTCAGCCATTGCACACCGTGAGCCAAGAAGCTTGCAAGAATGGCTACAGGTCACCTTTCATGCACACAAGAATGTTTAATAAGGTTGCACCAGGCCTTCAGGAGGACCCAGTGGTGGGATGCCAGCGTGGCCATTTAACAGCTGAAGCTGAAGAATCGTTTTTGCAAGGGCAATTGTCCGAAGTGAGGCAACTGGCCCTGAAGACACAAGGTGAACTTCGCAGTCCTCGATGGGGCCAATGCGAAGGAGTGGAAGGAGTCACTCTTAGAAATACATGCAGGGAAATGTGAGCCACCAAAGCCAGAAGACAAAGTCAAAACAGCTTGGGAAGATTTGCTCCGGATTTTTCCCCATTGGGTCAGGAATGGACACCCCCCCTCCCCCAAAAATGGGGTGTCCAAAGCTTTTTGACATAACTGCGGTGGCTCAAGTGGTTAAGATGCTCAACTCAATTATTGGAAGGTCAGAGTTCGATTCCCGGTACTGCACGACGGAGTGAGCTCCCATCTCTGTCCCAGCTCCTGCCAACCTAGCAGTTTGAAAGGAAGACATTGCTAGTAGATAAAGAGATACGCTCTTCAGCAGGAAAGGTAACAGCATTCCGTGCACTACGGTGTCTACTCATGCCTGCCACATGTCCACGGAAATGTCTGCAGACACAGACAGCGCTGGTTCTTTGGCTATAAACAGGGATGAGCACTGAACCCTACAGTAGGATACAACTGGCTTCCGAGCAAGGGCAACCTTTACCTTTTACATGTCTTGAAAGGCATGCCTAATGGCTTAATCAAGCCTTGCAAAGTGAAAGCTTTTAAAGCAGGATTGAATCTAGTACTGTAGTGCATTGTACCCAACCTCGATGCCCGATGGGGTAAATGAGGAAGCAAAGCAGAAGAAGTTGTAACCCGAAGATGCACAAAAAGAAACATGCATTGTTTTCCTTTTGCTGATCATATCTGGCCTGTGATGAGTTACTGGGGATATACAAATGCATCTTCTCCTTACTAGGAAATTACTCACAAATCCCCACCATTTGTTTGTTTTCCTGCAGCGGGCTCAGCCAAAACAAAACATAACAAAACACAAACTGCTGTTGTCCATTTAGTTCCAACCATGGGGGCCCCAGAAGGAACAGTCTTCCCAGTGTGAAGAAGAACAGTGCATGTTTCTAAGTTGCACATTTGGCTGTCCTGACTACTGACTTACCATGCTATTCCGGAAAGCTGCCTGAAGCCAAAGGGATAAACCCTTTGGCTTCAACAACCAAGAAAGGGTTTGGGTTCGCCTGAGTGGGCGGCATAGAAATCTGAAAATTAGATTAAATTAAATTAAACTAAACATGCCTTTATTCCTGGGGTTGGTGGTGGCCATGCTCTCCCTTCCCTTGAAAGCAAAGGGATCCCAGAAATTGCAGCTCTCTTTCCAACTCCTGAACCACACTTTCCCGATCGAACAATGCAAGATCAATTCTGGATTAGCCCCTATGATACCTCAGGGGCTCAGTGGTTAAGAAGCTCGGCTTGCTAGCTGGAAGGCCAGCAAGTCGGCAGTTCAAGACCCAGGTACTGCATGATGGATTGAGCGCCCGTCTTTGTCCCAGCTCTTGGGGACATGAAAGGAGCCTCATTTGGGCGTCCCCTAAGGGGAGTTTAACCGCAAAAATCCTTTCAACCCAGAATCATTTCTGACACTAAATTCTTGTTCTTGTTCCACATTTAGGGGGAAGAGTTCCTCTCTCCACTCTTGGATAAAGCAGCCATTTATAGCCATCAAGGAATTAGCAGTCTGGCCAGGTTATCCTGCTATGGCAATAGAGTAGACCCTACTCTAGGATGTACTGCACAGCCCTTCTGTGCAGGTCGTGTTCTACGCATGCGTAGAAGGGTTTTACGCTTGCGTAGAACCCTTCTATGCTTGCGTAGAAGGCTACGCTTGCGTAGAACCCTTCTATGCATGCATAGAATGCGACCTGCGCGGAACCGTTCTGCACAGGTCCCGGATTGGTCGGAGCCGCGGTTGACAGGTATGGTTATAATGTTCCCTTGACACCTCTTGTGGATTTCAACTTCATTGCTATTTAGCACTCAAAACATTCCCTATAGAAGAGGCTTCGAGAAGATTCTTGAAATGGTGGCCATGTTAGTCTGCTTTTATATAATGGACAGGCAATGTAGCCGGTGTGGAGAAAGGTTCGAGCGAGCAAAAGCTAACAGCTGTGACTTGAAATCGCCTTCTTTTTAACTGAGTCACATCTGTTCCTTGATTGGAAGAGTTGAGCTTCCTTCTTTAAACTCAGGATGACTTTGCCAGGTTGGCAACACTCCTAACTGTTCTCTCCAAGTGCATCGTAAGAAGAAGAAAAATGAAATTTGCAGCCTTTTCCACTTTGTTCCCTGGTTCCATAAATAAAATACTCAACGTGAGCAAAATTGCCCGTTCATACTGCGAGCCTTTGTTCAAAGCTCTCTTTCGAGGGTTACGAATTCAGGCTGAGCCAAGGCCATTTGAATAGAAATGTTATTGTGAACCGGTACTGCACTGGCTGGAGTTGTGTGCAAGAGTTTGCACCAAGAGATCTGCTTGGTGTTCACTGTTCAGATGACGGCATTTAATGTCGCATTGCCATTTTCCTGCAAAATCCAGCTGGAAATCTGCTCTTGAGGATGGCGTTGTGGAACTTTCAACACAGAATGAACCTCATAGATCGTCTAGTCCAGTGATGGCAAACCTTGGAACGCCAGATGTTCTTGAACGTCAATTCCCAGAAGCCTCGGTCACTTTGCAAGCCCAGCCAGATCTACGCCCATCGCATCAACGATTCCATCCAGAGCCGCTTGCCAAGTGGGCAGCAATACAAATGTGACTAACAAACAAACAAATAAACAAATCCACTTCATCCTCTGCTGTCCCCTTCTCCTTTTGCCTTCAATCTTTCCCAGCCTTCTCCATTGAGTCCCATTTGGTGGCCAAAGTACTTGAGCTTCAGCGTCAGTATTTGTCCTTCCAAGGAACAGTCAGGGTTGATTTCCTTCAGGATGGACTACTTGCAGTTTTAAAAAAATCTACTTGCAATTTATCTACGCTGGTTTGGCCTCGTCAACCGAATGGCTGAAACCAGGATCCCGCGACAGGCATGGGAAGCCCGAGTGCAGGGTACAAGACCCCGAGGCAGCCCCCCCCCCATCAAGTGGATTGGTAACGTCAAGGAGGCCCTTCATGTTCGTGGTGGTGAGCTGAGGTGAGCCACAGAGTTGTCCAAGGAGTTGTCCAGAGTTGTCCAAGGAGAGGTCCCAATGGAGATCCTTTGTGGAATCCTCTACACTGAAAGGTAGAAGAGGAGGCGATTAATTAAGTAATCAATCTACTTATTTCTATTATCTATTTATCTTCTTGCAATTTCTATTCATCTGCTTGCAATTTCATGCTTTCAAGCTGCTAGGTTGGCAGGAGCTGGGACAGAGATGGGGAGCTCACTCTGTCATGCAGCACTCGGGTCTCGAACTGCTGACCTCCCAGTCATCAAATTCAGTGAATTAACCACTAAGCCACCGCAATCCCTCCGTCTCTGATGGCAGCAAAATCCCCAAGCCAAACGTTCTCCTCCTTCTAGATCACTGGGAAGAGTGCGTAGCCGTTTAGTCCGACAACATGCTCTGCCCCGAGAACTCTGTTCCTTTCAAATGTTTGGCTCCTGATAAGTCGCCGGGGCCAGCTGCTTCCCGTTGTAACTTACAAGTATTAAGTATGTTCTAATTACTTATTAGAAGAGGCTGGGCTGGCTGGCACAGAGGCGCAACTGAAACTCGTCCAAGAACACAGAGTGAGAAAGCTCAGGGTGGCATTAGTTTAACGGCGTCTCCTGGCAGGAGAGGTTTCCACTCCTGCACTGCTGCCTGTTTGCTCCAAAGCGAACTCAGTTTTCACAGCAAAATAGCTCAACTCATAATTGTCCTTCAGCAATCTTAGCAACCCGGGTATATTGCATGAAAAGGGAATTTTCAATGCTCTTCATCTGCGTTTTTGGACCCTAGAGCAGAGGTTCTCAACCTTTTAAAGCCGGGGACCAGCCAGGTCATGCTCCCTCAGACAGCTTTGGGGTCTGGGCATCCGTTTTGCCCTTCCGACAACTCACGGCACTTCCTGGTGTGGTGGAGGCAGTGGGGGGCCACATGAAATGGTGCAATGGGCCACATCTGGCCCACGGGCCATAGAATGCTCCAGAATCCTAAATGGCCCAGAACAGTTTCTAATGTGGGGTCATTAGATGAATATCACCCACTGCCAAGATGTTTCTTTCAAACATTATTTAAGTGCGTTTTTAAAAAAATCTTACAGCAAAACATTCTGTGAGCCCCGAGCCTCTTTCAAGACGGGAGGAATGAAGTCGCTCCACAGTCAGTGGGGCATTGAATCCGGTCCAGGTTTTACTGTGACCTTTACAGGAGCGGAACAGCACCTCCAAAATAGGCCCACTCTCTTTTAAGCAGTGGCTGCTGTGGCTCGGCGGTTAAGAAGCTCGCCTTGTTAGCTGGAAGGCTGGCAAGTCGCCAGTTCGAGACCTGGGAATTGCATGACGGATTGAGCGCCCGTCTCTGTCCCGACTCTTGGGTACATGAAAGGAGCCTGATTCAAAAATTCTTTCAACCCAGAATAATTTCTAACATGAAATTATTATTATTATTATTATTATTATTATTATTGTTGTTGTTGTTGTTGTTGTTGTTGTTGTTGTTGTTGTTGTTGTTATAAGCAGCACTGCCTGAGTACCAAAGTTTGAGGAATAATATCATCAGGAAATTGACAAACTATACACAGGGAACTCAACCATCCACATTGCATATATCAACTTTGGCCCAGTATGGAGCACATCCACACACATGGAACAAGTTGGCATTGCTGTCAGTGAAGCCATGTGTGTGGTGACAGAATGCCTCAAAACTACACCAGTTGAGAAAATAGACCCTCTTGTTGGTATGGCTCCACCTAAGATCAGGAGAGAAGGAACAGCGGACGCTGAGAAGACTAAGCAAGAGAATGGAGATGAGCCTCAAGTCGCCGGATCAGATCCAGGAAGAGCTTTATGGCAAGAACAAACATTTTTGAGGGTACGCAACAGCAAAAACCAATTAGAAGATGGAGGAAGGACCTCACTGGACAAGGAATAACATTAAAGGAGGAAGTTATGTCTGAGGAACTCAACCTCTCCTACGTCATTTGGAGGACCCCAAATAGGCTAAAGGTTGGAGTCCCTAAATGCAAGACCAACAGGCTCAAGTGCGGGCTGCT
The DNA here is from genome assembly GCA_035047345.1 of Bradypodion ventrale. Classification (NCBI taxonomy): domain Eukaryota; kingdom Metazoa; phylum Chordata; class Lepidosauria; order Squamata; family Chamaeleonidae; genus Bradypodion; species Bradypodion ventrale. The sequence goes on along the minus strand of JAWDJE010000017.1, from coordinate 13,912,863 downwards.
GGCAGACAACAACACACATTATCAATGTAGTAAAGGTAAAGATAAAGGTCACACTTGCTCGAAAGCCAGTTGTATCCAACTCTAGGGTTCAGGGCTCATCTCTGTTTCATAGCTGAAGAGCCAGCGCTGTCTGCTTCTGTAGACATTTCCATGGTCATGTGGCAGGCACAACTAGACACCGGAGCGCACGGGATGCTGTAGAGATACAGCATCCATGGGCTCATTTGCTGGTCTGGCCATGACTTCCAGAAGCATGCACAGATGAGGACTTGGGTTTGGCCAGCGACAAAGCCAAGAAAGTGGCTTTCATTTGGGCCGTTTAAAGTGCAACTGAAGTCTTTAAACTCTGCGAAAGTGAGGGGGTTGGGAAGCAAAACTGCATTCACAATTAACAACCACAGTTCTAATCTAAAAAAAACCCAACAACAACAACCCACCCATTGTGAAATGGGAGGAAAATTACAAGCAGAAGCACCACCACTCATTTCTGCTGGGAAAGATAACACGAAGGACCGTAAACATAAAGCCCAGAGATAAATTTAAAGCATTTGCATCCAGAGAATAAAAGCAGATAATCGCTGGCAGAAGTTGGAGGAGACTTTGATGGGAGGAGCAGCTTCTAAGTGACCACAGGGAATGTTTGCGCGCCAAAATATGAAAGAACATGGGCCAGATCCTGTTCTCTGATGGCAGGGACAGATCCAGGAACAGACAAATCGCACCACAAGCAGTTGTTTCCCGCTGACTGCAAGCCGAGAGGGTGACCCTGAAGGCCACAACCCTGCGCACACTTTCCTAAGAGTAAGCCGCATTGAAGGCATCTGGCGTAGACAGAGGAGGAGGAGGAGGAAGAGTAGTAGTAGTAGTAGGAAGAGGAAGAGCAGCAGCAGCAGGACGAGGAGGAAGAAGAAGAGGAAGAAGAAGAAGAAGAGTAGTGGTGGGTGGTGGTGGTGCTTACAAGGTAGTTTGGTGCCTAGCCACTGTGTGTATACGTGACCATGGGTTCAGTCTTGGGTAGCATTGCAATCGTCTAAAATGCTACATAATTTAGGATTTCTCAAAAGTGGGTTTATAAATTCCGCCCAAGTTTTTTGAAATCTTTTTTTTTTTTAAAAAAGAAATCACTTTTAAAGTCTTCCTTTTTTGGTTCAAGCAACTCCTGCATCTTTCATAAGACATGGAAGAATGTGCAGCGGCAATATCACTTGAGCGAGCAGCAAGACGTAGGAAGGCTGACCTAGCTGATGCACATGGGTTGTTGTTTTTGTCTTCCTTGTCCTGTTCCGTTCCTCTCCTGGCAGATGTTCAAGATGTTTGAGGCCAGAAGAGATAGGGATCACCTAATTTGCCCGGTTGCATTTGTTGTAAAAGGTATCCTCCATGGATCTTGAACACTTTGGAAAGGTCTACTTCACAAACTTTGTCTTGTGATATTTGGATGGATTGGAAGGGCTCTCAGCTTTCATTTTTTTTCATATGTCACACCCATGGTAGGAACTAAAGACTTTGCAAGAGTAATAAAATTGGGGTGGGGAAAAGAAGGAGCACCAACAATCTTACGCAAGTTGCATTTCTAATATTGAGAGACGTTCAGGTGGCTTGAATGCCGATGACTCCAGTTTGGTAGGGGCCGAGAATCTGTTCCAGGTTTCAAGGTGTGTGCTTTCCACCTTAAAAACTGAAAGCATACCTGTCAACCACGGCTCCGGACAATCCGGGACCTACGCAGAACGGTTCTGCGCAGGTCGCTTTTTACGCATGTGTAAAAGCCTTCTACGCATGCGTAAAAGCGACTTGTGCAGAACCGTTCTGCGCAGCTCGCTTCTATGCGTGCGTAGAAAGCTTTTACACATGCGTAGAAGGCTTCTACGATCCCCTTCTGCACAGAAGCCTTCTACGCATGCATAGAAGGCTTTTACACATGTGTAAAAAGTGACCTGCGCAATGGTGGAGCCTTGCCTCTTTATATATGCATACCTGTCAACCACGGCTCTGGACAATCCGGGACCTGCGCAGAATGGTTCTGCACAAGTTGCCTTCTATGCATGCATAGAAGGCTTTTACGCTTGCGTAGAACCCTTTTACGCTTGCATAGAACCCTGCTATGCATGCATAGCCTTCTACGCAAGCCTAGAAGGGTTCTACGCAAGCATAAAAAGGTTCTACGCAAATGTAAAAGCCTTCTACGCATGTGTAGAAGCGATCTGCGCAGAAGGGATGCGCAGTAACGCCTTTTCCCCCCCGATGCCAAATTCCGGGGTTTTGGCAGCTCCGGGCGGGAAATGGCAAAAATCGGCCCCGAAAAACAGGAAGTCCCGGCCAATCCGGGAAGGTTGACAGGTATGACTGAAAGGCAGATGTCACATGGCAAGATAATCAGTTACAGCATTGTGCCGACCTAGCAGTTTGAAAGCAAGAAATTGCAAGTAGATCAATAGGGACCACTTCGGTGGGAAAGGTACCTTGGTTCGCCCTTTTCTCTTCTCCATGTCCGGAAAAGAAAATGGCTTGGAGAAAAGACCACAGAGAGTGTGTGTGCGAAACAAGATTAACAGCTTTGCAAACGGCACAGCCGGAGTGCAGAGAGTCCACTATGACTGTACCATTCTTAGTTGAAATTAGAAACAAAATAATGTCCTTTGGGGTAAAACTGATAAGCAACAAGGTTAAGATGAAGGCAATGAAGACTTTCTTTATGAGCCTCTTTGGGGAATTCACACTCCTTGGATGCTATGACGACAACAACGAATAACAATTAAAGACAAAAATTAGCTGAACACACAAACTTGTGCATGAACTAATTAGGATTTTGTCCATGGAGAATTCATGGAGAAGTACAGCCCGTCGCAGTTTGCCAACTTGGCTCTAGAGAGATTGGTACGATTTTTCCCAGGGTCATAAACCCCAACACTGGAAACTTGGCATGGATATAAGGGGACCCCTGAGATGTGGCACTCTGGTGTTGTTTTGTTTTTAAACATGTTCTGTTAGTTTTAGCAAATGAAAATCCCTATAACCTGAAATACCATTTTCAGTCACTAGGTGGAAGACTTTCTTAACTTTTCCTTACCATGTCCCCCATGGGACAGGTTGTCAGCTCAGCAGTTCGAGACCCAAGTGCTGCACAATGGAGTGAGCTCCCGCCTCGGTCCCAGCTCCTGCTAACCTAGCAGTTTGAAAGCAAGAAATGGCAAGTAGATAAATGGGGACCACTTCGGTGGGAAGGTAAACAGCGTTCCATGCGCTCCGGTGTCTAGTCATGTCCACGGAAACAGTGCAGACAGCGCTGGCTCTTTGGCTATAAACAGAGATGAGCACTAAACCGTAGAGTCAGATACGACTGGCTTTCGAGCAAGGGTGACCTTTACCTTTTTCGATTATAATACATGTTTTTTGCATCTCTGTTTTTGAGAATGAGACAATGTGCTTAATAGAAAGCACTACAAAACCTATGCCTCTCTGCATTCGGATGTCGTTTTGGCCTGTACATCGCTGAGACCAAATTTAAACACAGTGCTGAACCCAAATCAGGAGATCTCAGGACAGACCTCTTTTTGAAAACAGAGTTAATGGAGATGATGTAAATGGAAACAGAATACGGTATCCAAATGGCTGAAAGCTTCATTTGAAGCTTATGAAGCATGCTGCATATTTCAACAGTGGGAAAATCTCCAGCAGTTAATGCATTCCCCCCCCCCCTTTTCTTTCTGTTAAAAACTCCTTTGTTATCATGTGCATTGGCATTCAGGCTTATATTGTCTCCTCTTTTCGCGACAAGACTGTTAGTTTTTTAAAGGGGTGCGCTTGAAGCTGGCAAGTACTCCTGTGGTGCCAATCCAGAAGCAAGGGGCAGTAATGATGGGAGTTGTAGTCTGAAAGGACGATTTTTGGACCCTAACCATAGAGGGAAAGTTTTGAGATTGTGGGAGACACTATGGAAGTGTGGCCAGGTGATCCTGCTATTGTAACAGAGTAGACCCTACTGCCAGTGACTCAACGCCAAGTGTCAGGCGGCGGTTAACTAACCTGACCACCCTGAAGACTAATGGCCTTGGGTGCCGAGGTTGACAGGGAAGGGTGAGGGTCCCCAAATTAATTAAATCCCACTTGAATCCCACTTGATGGAGGGCAGCTTCATGGCCTGGGGATGATAATGAGGACTTTGTGTGCCAAAAGGGCTCAAGACCAGAAAGTGCCTCAAGGACCTAGATCTGTGGTATTATGGGTGTCATGCTGCGATGCAGAAGGCAGGTGAAAGGCCACGGAATTATATTCCCAGGACAGTTTTCGTAGCTGATCGCCAGGAGGATCGCCTAGATTCAGATACAGCAGAAGAAGAATAGTGCCCCATAACAACGATGGAAGCAGCCACCACTAATCCTTCCCTACTCAAAGTGTTGGAAAGCTTGCAAAGCCATTCCAGAGATGGTCAGAGACGTTTAAGCATCTTTATTTACAACGGCATCTAGCCTACTTTTCTTATCAGTGGTCTTTCTCCCACCCTACTTTTTTTGGACATAACTTGGGGAGTAGGATGCTGAGTACTAATCACCCACACACCCGAAATTAAACTGATTGAAAGAAGTATACAAAGAAGAACCAGACAGATTTCACCGACGACAATCCGGCGAGCAACAAGGATCACGACTTATGGAACATGAAATGTAAGAGGGTTAGCAGGCAAAGAGGTGGAGTTGTTCAGAGAGATCAAGAAGACCGCCAAGTCCAGTTATCATGGAAAAAACAAGGAGGCCATTCATGTTCATGGTAGTGACCTGAGGTGAGCCACAGAGCTGTCTAAGGAGACATCCCAATGGAGATCCTTTGTGGAATCCTCTACACTGACTCAAACCGGGTCTGTGCAACCTCTGATCTCCACTTGATCTCATGCAGGTTATAGTCCATTGCTTAGAAAAACTACTATTTCAGTCTTTAGATGCCCAAATCTCTCGTCCAAGAGGCATGGGTCTTCAGGAAGTTGTAGTACAGTGATGGCGAACCTTGGCACTCCATGTGTTCTTGGACTTCAATCCCCAGAAGCCCAAGTCATTACACCTGCTTCTGGGAATTGAAGTCCAAGAACAGCTGGAATGCCAAGGTTCACCATCACTGTTGTAGTACAGAGAAGTAATGATACTTCTCTTTGCCCTGCTCTAATTTTTAAGTAGCCTCTGCAAATGACCAACTTTCTACAATAGGAATCTGTCCTTCTTAGTAGTATGCTAGACAGGTGATGGTAGATATGGAAACTTTGCAATAAAAATGTATATTGCTCTAGAGACACGTGCTTCACAGCTTTATCCAATGGTTACTTGATGTCAGATTTGGGATTTTCCCTTGCTTAGTGACTCTTTGTGAATGGTAGTGGGCACAAGAGGGGATCCTGTAGAACATCTTGACTGCTGACATAGATGTAATCAGCATTCAGGTTGCCTTCTGCTTTGTAAAATTTGGCCTGCTTTCTTTTTTTCCTGCTGTCAGTGTGGGCATTATATTGTGGTGTTTTAAATCATGGTTGCAGAAGCGATATTCCATATTCATAAACTGGAGGTTTTTCAAAGAAATGGATTCTACGGCTTTTTAAAATGAAAGTTTAAGTGATCACAAATGCAACTGCCTTAACCAATGGCAATTTACTTGTGCTTGATGTCAATTGACCTATGCTGAGCATAATTATTAAGTTGGATTCTGACCAACGAGGGTTTTTTGCAAGGGGAAACTCTTCACAATAGATACGCACTAAGATACGATGTATGAACCCTGAAGAGTAAAAACCTCTTGAAACCAAATAGGAAATTTGAAAAATAACCTCTACCCACCTCGACTTCTCATCTAAATCTCTTCTCATTTTGTTCTGGAATTTGTATTGATGGTTTTCCTGGGAAAACTCGTCACTTCCCTTCAAACTGTGAATTAGGAACATTTCAGTGGAACATCTAGGGCAGTGTTCCCAATGTGGGGAACATGCCCCACAGGGGAGAGGAGGCTTCAATTCCCAGAAGCCAAAGTCAGTACATTGGCTGATCAGTGCTTTGGGGAATTGGTTTAGGCTTCTGGGAAATGAAGTCCAAAAACCAAAGGTTGGGAAACATTGACTAGGGCAGTGATTGCCAACCTTGGCACTCCAGGTATTCTTGGACTTCAATTCCCAAAAGCCTAAGTCAGCATTCCCACTGATCAGGGCTTCTGGGAATTGAAGTCCAAGAACCTGTGGAGTGCCAAGGTTGGCCATCACTGGACTAGGGTGTACCTGTAGCCAGGAATGCAGTGTCACTGAATCAGATCCCCCTTAAGGTGAAAAGGGACTGCAGTGGCTCAAGTGGCTAAGACGGACTGGAAGGCGGGAGGTCAGCAGTTCGAGACCCGAATACTGCAGGATGGAATGAGCTCCCGTCTTTGTCCCAGCTCCTGCCAACCTAGCAGTTTGAAAGCAAGAAATTGCAGGTATATAAATAGGTACCACTTCGGTGGGAAGGTAAACAGCGTTCTTTGCTGATGCATGCCTGCCACGTGTCCATGGAAATGTCTGCAAACACAGACAGCGCTGGCTGTTTGGCTATAAACAGAGATTAGCACCGAACCCTAGAGATGGATACAACTGGCTTTTGAGCAAGAGTGACCTTAATTTACCTTTACCTATCATGACCCCCCAGTTTTCTGTTCTTAAGGCTAAACATGCCCAGTTCCTTCAGTTTTTCCTAATTCTTCTTCTGCTGCTGCCGTATCCAAATCCGAATATTGGCAATCCTCATGCTGATTAGCTATGAAGACTGTCCTGAGAATATAGTGCGGTGGCCTTCCATATTGCAGTGTGACCCCCATAGTGCCACTGATCCAGTTCCATGGGTTACTTTCTGGTCCTGAGCCCTTTTGGCACACAAAGTCCTCATTGGCCCCAAACCAGGATGGATGAAGCTGCTGCCCTCCATCGAGATGGATTCAAGTGGGACCATTTAATCCACTTGGGAACCATCACCCTTCCCTGTGGACCTTGGCACCCAAGGCTGTGAGTCCTCAGGGTTGTCAGATTAGTTAGCCACTGCCTGACACTTTGCGTTCAATCGCCGGCAATATTTCCTCATAGGGTTTAGTTTCCAGTCCCATGTCTTTTGCTACACACGTACCTGAAGAACACTCTTTTTTTGTTGTCATTGCTTTTAGCATCTCTCATCAGCCTCAACTCATTCTTAACCAATGGATCCAAACAACAAGGTAGGAAATGCTCCTTAAACATCAAAAGGAACTTTGTGGTGGTGGTGAAAGATTGTTTCGGAAGGCGATGGACTCTCTTTCCTTAGAGGTTTTGAGTGGAAATGCTATATTGCTGTAGATTTCCTGCATTGGCACTAGACAACTCTTTGGAAGTTCTTCTGAGTCTACAATTCTTTTGATCCTATAATTCTACGTCTTGAAGTTGAGACATGGGAGACAGTTTGGGATTCTCTTTCAAACATGCCTTTCATTTTCAAGGCAAGAGAGTACAGTGATAAGAGCATGAGGATGAACTTTGGGAATCGTGGCTTTCAAGAACAATAGCTGTAATGTAGGCCCATGTGACTAATGAAGAAGTATTGCACTGAATGGATAAAGAACAAGAACTCTTTAAGACCATCAAGCAAAGAAAGCTCCAATATCTTGGGCATATCATGAGGAACGACATAAAATATAGAGTACTCCGACTCGCTCTGCAAGGAAAGATCCCTGGGAAGAGAGGAAGCCCTGGACGTAGATGGACTTCATGGCTGAGAGACTGGTGCCGAAGGTCCTCATAAGAACATAAGAACAGCCTTGCTGGAACAGGCCACAGCCCATCCAGTCCAGCATTCTGTCTCACACAGTGGCTCACCATTTCCTTCAGGGTATTCCCAAGGAGATGCCTGTTTAGGATTCCCAGGAAATGATATTGAGAGATATCCTGCCTATCTCTCCAACCCGGAGGTTGTCCTTAAGTATCCATAATTATAGCCATTGATACTCTTGTCCTCCATGAACTTGTCTAATCCTTTCTTAAAGCTGTCAAGACTGACAGCTGTCACCACTTCTTCTGGCAGGGAGTTCCATAGACCAGTAATCCTCTGGGTGAAAAAGTACTTTCTCTTATTTGTTTGAGAACTAGTACCCAAAAGTTTCATGGAGTGTCCCCTAGTTCTAGTGTTATGCGATAGGGAAAACAGTTTTTCCTTCTCTACTTTGTCCACACCGCGCATGATTTTATAAACTTCAATCAGGTCACCTCTTAGACGCCGTCCATCGTTCAAGAGTGAAGAGGCCCAACCGTTGCAGCCTCAGATGGTAAGGAAGGTGTTCCAGTCCCCTAATCCTTCTGGTTGCCCTCCTCTGCACTTTTTCCAGCTCCATAATATCCTTCTGGAGGTATGGCGACCAGAACTGTACACAGTATTCCAGATGGGGCCTCACCATAGATTTATAAAGAGGCAAAATGACACTTGCTGACTTATTTTCTATACCCTTCCTAATGATCCCTAGCATTGAGTTTGCTTTTTTCACTGCTGAGGCACACTGGGTTGACACCTTCATTGAGCTCTCATCCACCAGGACACCAAGATCCCTTTCCTGGTTTGTCGCAGAGAGTTCAGACCCCATCAGTTTATAAATGTAATTGGGGTTTTTTGCCCCAACGTGCATCACTCTGCACTTACTGATGTTGAAACTCATTTGCCACTGTTTTGCCCACTCCCCCAGTGTCAAGAGATCCCTCTGGAGCTCCTCACAATCTCTCACAGTTTTCACTACCCTGTATAATTTAGTGTCGTCAGCAAATTTGGCTACCTTGCTTTTTACTCCTACCTCTAGATCATTTGTGAAGAGGTTGAAAAGCAGGGGTCCCAGTACTGAACCTTGGGGGACCCCACTCTTTACTTCCCTCCACTTGGAGAAGTGTCCATTGAGTGCTACCCTCTGTTTCCTGTCCCTTAGCCAGTTGCTGATCCAGGACAAGACCTGTCCCTTTATTCCATGACTGCTAAGTTTATTCAAGAGCCTTTGGTGTGGGACCTTGCCAAAAGCCTTCTGAAAGTCCAGAAAGTCCTCGGAAGACACTGTTCCCAGGAATTAAGAACAGGAAGACTATCGCCATGATCATAGCCAATATCCGGACCGGATGTGGCATCTGAAGAAGAAGAAGGATTGAGTGAGAGATTGCAGTGTCTTAGTGGTTAAGACACTGAAGTTGATGACTGGGAAGCCAGCAGGTCAGCAGTTTGAGACCAGAGTGCTGCGTGACGGAGTGAGCTTCCATCTCTGTCCCAGCACCTGCCAACCTAGCCGTTCGAAAGCAAGAAATTGCAAGTAGATAAATAAGGAGCACTTTGATGGGAAGGGAAACAGTGTTCCGTGCACTCTGGTGTTGAACCATGTCTGCCACATGTCCACAGAAGCATCTGTAGATGCAGATTGCCCTGGCAACAGAGATGAACACTAAACCTTAGAGTCGAATACGGCTGGCTTTTGAGCAAGGGTGACCTAGGATCAAGTGAGATTCCCAACATGACCTCCTGTGTGAAATTCACCAGCCAATTTACATTTGAATGGCCTCCTTGATCCCATTTCTTAGGGCTGGTGTTTCAATCACGTGGCAACACAGGAAAACAAATGCCTAATCTATTTGCTGAAGCCGGAGAGGTAATTTATTGACTCTCATGAGAAGTATGGGTCCCATTCATCCCTCAGGCACCCAGACGAGGCAAAATGCTAATTACTCATTACAAATGAGTAATATCCAGCTCACAACCATTTGGGGGCCATTCTTGCAAATTGAATAAGATGTGGTTGCATTTAAAAGTTGGGCAAGGAAGATCCATAGCATCTTAATTATTCTTCATCTCTGTCTTTTGAATGTCATAGTATTAAATGTTTCCAAGAGGGTCTGAAATAGAGCTGTGGAAATCTGGAAAGTAGCAAATACAGTACATGGGTTTCAGATTGCCACAAATGGCAAATCCATACATTCCAGAGCCAATTCCTAGTTAACAGTCAAGTGTTATCTTCAAGAAAAAATGATACTCAATCCAGACTAAATCTGAGCCGTGCTTTATCCCTGGAGTTATTCAAGAGAAAATTGGGCAACCATCTGTCATATCTGCTTTGATGTGGCTTCCTGCACTTAGCTGCAGTGGCTCAGGTGGCTAAGATGCTGACTGGAAGGCTCGGCAGTTTGATACCCGAATACTGCAGGAGGGAATACTCCAGTCCTTGTCCCAGCTCCTGCCAACCTAGTAGTTCGAAAGCAAGAAATTGCAAGTAGATAAATAGGGACCGCTTCAGTGGGAAGGTAAACAGTGTTTCGTGCACTCCGGTGTCTAGTCATGTTTGCCACATGACCATAGAAACGTCTGCAGAGGCAAGACAGCGCAGGGGCTTTGACTCAATGGCTTCACAGGCCCCTTCCTGCGGGTTCCGCTCACGCAATTGGCATACTGTCCCTGACAGAGCCATTACTTGGGAGATTGCTCCTTCGAGACTTGGTTCCGAGGGGACAGAAATTGGGGAGCGGTTTAATAGCCATAGTTTAATTCACCCACAGCTGATCTGACAGGCAGCCGGACAATAGGAAGCTGAATGACTAACTCACTAGTCATGTAATAGGTAATATCGCACCTACGGATTATCTACAGCCCTAAAACCAACAGTGGCCATGTTTACCCCAGGATAAGCATGGAACAATGGAGTTCCCCTGTCAGTGTTTAATTTGGTTAATTAACTTCCCCAGGAGAGGTTCCCAATTAACCCGTGTAAACATGTCATGTGGGTCGCAGCTCTTTCTGATGCAGCCTTGAACATAATATATACTGATGATTTTCCCTCAATAAATCACTGGTCTTTGCTCCATCTTGCCTCATGTCTCATTGCTTGACCAGTCTCCTCCGGGACCCAACGGCCGCCTCGCGGCCCCAATCCAACTCCTTCCAACTCAGTCATTCTATGATGCAATGAGGAAGGAAACCAAAGATATTTATAGCCTTCCAAAGAGCTCTAGGGAGATTACCAAATGAGTATCACAGCCACGTGGGAACTTGAAACCAGATCTCCCGAAGTCTAGCTGAACACACTACCTGCAACCCCACATTGGGTGACCCACTCCAGTCTAGATGGTCCATATTGCCATTAGCATTATCATCATTCTCTTGTTTCTGGTTCCAGTTCCATCCACAAAATCTGACATCTTGCAGTGCCTATGAAAATAAGACTAATCTGTTGTGAGTTCTCTTTGATCGGATGCACCACCAATAGGAAGTTGAGAAGTGACGTGAAATAGTTGGTCTCTGTACTTCGTATGGCCCTGGATGTAGACAGACCTCACCTCGTGGCTGAAGAACCTGAAAGGCTTGTCCTTGGAAGAACTGTTTTAAGGAGTCAAAAAGACTTTTGCCATTATGATAGCCAATATTTGGAGAATGAAGAGGAGGAAGCTGCTGCTGCTGCTACTACTACTACTACTACTACTCCATCAACAACCATCAGCAAGATTATGGCTCTTGGATGGAATCATAAAGTGATCCAAGAGGGCTCAAACTGACCATTGGCCCATGATAGTTGCCCTATCCTGCTTTTCATGTTGGAGAAAGTATAGTAAAACCCCGACTTATAAATGCCCCGAGTTACATAACATTCGACTTACAAAATGATTTTGTGCTAAAACCATGTCCCGATTTACACAATTTCCTATGGGCTTGCTTCAAGTTACATAAATATTTTTTCCCCCTATGGGTTTTCCTATGCTTTGATTTACATGAAAATTTCATTTTTTCCTATGGGTTTGCTTCGTGCTACATAAACATTCGGCTTAAGAAAAAGCCTGTGGAACAGACTTTTTCGTAAGCAGGAGTTTTACTGTAGTCCCATTTTGATAATCAGATTTTAATTGTCCTAAGAAGAAGGTAACGAGGTAAATGAGATAGATGTAAACTATAATGGATGAATCAGTGAGACTAATTACTCAAAGAACCTTTGAGCCAATGCAGAAAACATTTCTGATTAATGGAACATCCGGAAAAGAAATAACTCTAATAGAACTATGAAAACAACTTCAGATAGTAATCATTCATCCTAAAAATTGCCACCCTTACAACTTTCCCTAATATATTTGCTTTTTTTTTCTTTTCTTTTTTTTTGTATGCAACGCTTCCGCTGAGTCATGAATTTTGCAAGATTTGGAGATGTGAGCAGACTGAAATGTGATGGAGATTATCTCCATATTCACCTAGTAAATGTAAATTAGGGTTGCCACTTAAAAATCCAGACTCAAGACATTTTCCCTGTGTACCTTATAACCTTAAAGGCTAAACCAGCACTAATGGCTAGAAACATGCAATGTGGTGGGTGCTAAGAGTGCAAACTTAATTTAATTTAATTTAATTTAAACGGTCTGGAAACCAAGCTCTGTGAGGAACAATCGAAAGGAACATGGATGAAGATTCCCTGAAAATATGGACACATTCAGATGTCTTCAAGCATTGGTGACTCTTGGTTTTCAACCTCAGATTTCCTCCTCCTCCTCCTCCTCCTCCATCTTCTTCTTCCATATATGAATCCAAATATTGGCAATCATCGTGACGATCAGCCATGATGACTGTCCTGAGAATATAATGCAGTGGCCTTTATCTGCCTTCCGCATCCTAGCATGACGCCCGTAACCTGGCCAGATGTGAGATGTGTCTTCATACATACTATATGAGCACCAGCCTGGAGAAAAGACGGCTGATGAGTGATGCCACAGCGTGTAAGAATAAGGTCAGAAGAACAATCCTGACAGGTCTTTCAGCTACATAAACCATTAGTGAAATATACCACCAGCATTACTTACTCACATACTTACTCGCATTTCTATATCCCATGGGAGTGCTTCCTTCCTCCCCCCAGCATAAAGTACACCCTGCCCCTCTGCAGCACAGGCAGCAGCCTGTTGAGGTGGGGCAGAGGTTGAATGGCCACCTGTTCAGGGATGTTTTCACTGGGATTTCCTGCTTTGGGAGACTATGGGACTAGACCAGTGATGGCGAACCTTTTAGAGACCAAGTGTGTGCTGCAGAGGGGCAGGGAGTACTCTGTACTGGGGGAGGGAGGAAGTGCTCCCATTGGGCAGAGGGGCAGGGTGAACTCTGTGCTGGGGCAATGGCGCACAGACCCACAGAGAGGGTTCTGAGTGACGCCTCAATAGGTTCACCACCCCTCAACTAAATGCTCCTTGGAGACTCCTCCAAACCCTGTAAGTCTATGATTTTGCCCCAAGCATCTTTGAAAAGATGACAATTTGGGTAGGGTTTCATTGAGTACTGCGGTAGGAGGCAAGGATTGTCCGTGAAGATCCAGGGGAATCTAAAGCAGGAGTTCTCAACCTTTTAAAGCCGGGGGCCGGGTCACACCCCCTCAGACAGCTCCGGGGGCCGGATGGCCATTTTGCCCTTCCTCCAACACATGGCACTTCCTGATGTGGTGGTGGTGGCACATGAAATGTTGTCATGGGCTGCATCTGGCTCACAGGACGCAGGATGAAAATCCCTGATCTAGAGGGCTGAGAAGAAGAACAAAATGACCTGGGAAAGTGGAGTTCTCTCAACATCAGTATTTGATCCACAAGCCAGGTTCCCCCCCCCCCCAAATAATAATAATAATAATAATAAAATAAAAATTGCAGCTCCCATTCATGTGGAAGAGTTAAAATGTGCTTCCCCCTACTCTTCATGGCTTCATGGCTGTAAATAGATCACAACAGCCCATGAAGCACTAATAAATCTAGAGCCGCTTCTCACTTCCTCCGATAATAATTAGCAAATTAAAATGGAAATGTCACCACCGACCCATAAAAAGTTCTTAAAAATGGAATGGAAAAGTCTTAGCTTTTGGAGCCGGGTAGAGCTCAGTGCCTCCATGTTGTAATGCCTTCTTCACCACCAATGATGGGAACAAGAGAGCCAGGTTTCTTCCCCTTGACATGAACTGACCCCTCCTGCTAGATTTAAAGCAAGAGTTCTCAACCTTTTTAAGCCAGGGGCCAGTGGGTCACGCTTCCTCAGACAGCGGTTCCTCAGACAGCGGTTCCCAACATGTAATAATACAAATGCACAATACAAAAATATAAACAATACAATCAATATATCATCAGAATACAAGCTAGATATACAATAATACAAAAGTGTGCATAAACAATTCAACAAGCATAAAAATACAATACAATACAGTAAAATACCTGGGGCCGTTCCTCTCTGGGTCCATCCAACATCTCATCAGCCAAACTTCAGGTTAGTTAAGAAGAAACCCAACCACTGAGATGAAAGACTAATGCAGCTGTATTAAATATGATGACAATTCTTCTTCAGGTGCCATATCAATTCTGGATATTGGTTATCATCATGGCAAAAGTCTTCCTCTCCTCAGAACCGTGTCTCCCAAGGACTTTCCACACCAGTCTCAGGTTCTTCAGCCATGAAGCCTGTCTATGTGCAGGGCTTCCTCTCTTCCCAGGGATCTTTCCAGATATTGACTATCATCAAGTGATGGTGGACCTTGGCACTCAAGCTCTTCTTGGACTTCAATTCCCAGAAGCCCTAATCAACAGGACAGCTAACGTGGGCTTCTGGGAATAGAAGTCCAAGAACACCTGGAGTGCCAAGGTTCTCCATCACCATCCTAGAATCACATAGCTGAAGTAGGTCCTACAGAAAGCTCACTGTTAAGAAGTGTAGCAGTTCCTTCTGAGTTACAAGACATCTGATTCTCGTTCCATGAGTGTCTCCTGATGTCTCTTGCTGCTTGCCAATTAGGTTGTTTGGTTTACTGTTGGTTGTCGGAAGTTAAACAGAGGTTGATTGAGTTATCATTGCTCAGGTATGAAGGCAGGAAGAGTGTGTCTACATGTTGAAACAGAAGAAAGGACCCTGGGTTCAGTGGTAGTATGTCTCGTCAATGGGGAGAGTAAAGACCCATGAGCCTGGAGGTAACTTATTTTGTGGACAAGACTAGCTTCAACTTAGAAGAGGTCCTTCAAGATCAGCCATCTACATTACAACCCCACCACATGTGTTCCCAGTGTATCCTTACATCTCCAACACATTTTATCTTTATTTTTATCTATTTGATGTACCCTCACTGGGGTCAAGTACCATTTCCACAACATTTTATAATTATGTTCTTTCACTCTAACAGACATTGTTCTCATGATCCTTTTCTTCCATTTATTTCTCCAAACCTCGTCTACTATCTTTATTTCCAATTCTTGTTCCCAATTTATTTTCAACGCTTCTTGTGGATTACCATCTTTATTTAACATTATATATATATTACTTCCTAAGCCCTTAATACACCTTTCTCCCTTTCTTATCTTTGAGATCAATTCTTCAAACTCAGTTATTCCTCTTTCCAAACTGACTTCCATCAAATATTTACTATTCCATTTATTCACCAACGCAATCTGAAGTCAGTTCAACCTCAACTGTGCAAACATATCTGCTTTTCTCTCTCCATCTTTACAAACCCATATCCAGTCTTTCAACAGGAAAACATCATTTCTAAATAAAACTTTTTTCACCCTTTTGTCAATTTGTATTGGAAATTTTTTGATATCCTCTATTTCTATTATAGGAGATGTATCTGAAGCCAATTCCATCTTCAACTTTTTCCATACTCCTAATATTGTCTTCATCATTTTATTTTTTGTAACTATTTTCCCCATATTACTATCTAAAAAGACCATTTTCCCCATTTGATTTAGATCCCTCATCTCAATTTCTCCCCATATTGCCTTTTCCCTTGCTAAAATGTTCACAATATTTTTAATTTGAAAAGCTCTATAGTAATTCCTCAAATTTGGCAATCCTAATCCTCCTTTCTGAGATAAGTACCACAGTTTTTTTTACAATTCTAGGTTTCCTTCCACCATTACAAAAATTATTTAACAAATTTTGAAATTCCTTAATTTCCTTATCACTTAATTGGATCGGCAGGGCATCAAACAAAAAATTAATTCTCGGTAGCAACATCATTTTACATAACGCAATCCTGCCGAACCAAGACAACTTCAACTTTTGATATTGCTGTATTTTTTCTTTAATTTCCACTTTCTGTTTTCCATAATTCAATTTCTTGAGGTCCTCAAATTTATTTGAAATATTTATTCCCAAATACTTCAAATTATCTTTAACCTGTAATTTAAATTTACCCTTTATTTTCTGCTAAAGGAGTTTTGGGGAAAACTTGAGAAAGAGATTTGTGCTGTTATGGATATGAGACTTAAATTGGGGCCAAGTACTGTTTTGTTGACAGATGTGGAAAATATGGATTTAAATAAGGATAAAAAAGAGCTATTGTCGATAATGTTGACAACGGGTAGACAGTGTATAGTCAGGAATTGGAAAAATGAAGCAACTCTGAAAATAGAAGAATGGTATAAGGAGATGTGGGATCTTGCATTGAACGATGAGCTAACATGGGAAATGAATAAGAAAAAGGGTATAGTTAAAGGAAATATATTTTGGAAAATATGGCAACTATTCGTGGATTACTCATTGAAGGGGGATGAAGGGATTAGACCAGTACCGGATCAAATGAGTTTCTGGGGTTAGAAAACAACTGTGACACTCCATTTTCTCCAGGGCATTGTAACACTGGGTGTATTGTGTGAAAATTGTATTTTAATTATTGTATTTTTACTTTGTATCAAATTGATGAGTTTAAGAATAGAGTTTGAATACATATATTAGGATAGTTATAAGAGTATTATAATGTATTATTTTTTTTTGGAAATATAACTAAAGATGTACGGAAGAAAAAGGAAGGTAGTACATTATTAAGTTGTAGTTTAATTATTTTCCTATGCTTTTTTCTTTTATATTTTTTTGTTATATATATTGTTTTTGTAGGTATGATGTTTGTATTTTCATTTATAGTTGTCATAAACCTTGAGTAACCATGGCAACCTTATCACTTAGCTACTGAAGCACTTGTAAACACATTCCTTTCTGATGGAATCAACACAGCTGCATTCCCTCAAAGGAATGTACACCTGCAAGACCCCACGAGGGAGGATGACAAATAGGTCTGGTGGCAGAGTGACGACAGAGACATCTGACTACCCCATGAGGGAGAAGATGCCTCCCCCTGTCAATCAAAACCCCATGACTCTGAACACCTGCAGATTGAGTCATCTTAAGAATGCAAAGGTGGGAGGGAAATCTGCTCCTTTTTGTGTATAAAAGCAGAGCCCTTTCCCTGAGTTCTTCAGTCCTCTTGGGTAGAAGGCAGGGCTCTGTCTCCCCAAGCTGGACCGATAAATATCCCTTCTGGGCTTCCCCGACCAAAGGGAACCTTACTAACTCTGTATTACTATGTACTTGTCTTTGTCTGTCTTTGTTCTTTTTCAGATGCTAATGGAAAATAAATCTCTTTGTGAGTAACATCAACGGAGTGGATGTCAATTTATCAGGCTATATCCCCGTGCTTTGCTCTATGCCCCCACATGCTACCAACATATTAAACCACCGCATACTCCCTGTAAGCGACAGGTGGAGTTCTTTGAAGCTGATTGGGAAGTGGTACAGTGAGGCGACCTTAGGCTGCACTGGGAGTGTGCGGATAAAGGAAATTATCGTAGCCTAAAGGATCGGTACATGCCTCTTGTAAACCAGCACCCAGTCAAGCGTTCAAGACAATAGTTGTTGTTCTTTTTAAGTTGCATTATTGTTAAACATTTAATACTATATATATATATATATATATATATATATATATATATATATATATATATATATATATATATATATATATATATATATATATATATATATAATTTTATGACTAGGCGAGTGATGGCCAACTTTGGCACTCCAGGTGTTCTTGGACTTCACTTCCCAGGAAGCCCTGATCAGCAGGAATGCTGACTTGGGCTTCTGGGAATTGAAGTGCAAGAACACCTGGAGTGCCAAGGTTGGCCATCACTGGACTAGGAATTATGAAATCTCCATTTATACCTCTTGGATAGCCTTCCATATTGCACTTGATTGGACTCTGGCAGTTGGTGGTAGTCAAAAGTCAGGCTAGTCCATTGGGCTGGATCTGCCCAATGGGTGGGCCGGCCCTACCATTGAGCAGCATAGTGGCACATACTGGTAGGCAGAAGTGTTGGAAGAGAGAACTTTGCACGCCATACAGCCTGAAATCTTGTCACTCTTTCACATTGTGAAAACTGTTGTCCTAGCATGATTCAGTTGCCGTTCTGATGGGACACTGAATGAAACCCACAGCCACCATTTTGTTCTGCACATCAGACAGCAAAATGTTTGGGGACAGCTGTGCCCAAGAACTTCAGATCCTGACCCCAAGTCTGTCTCTCTGATATATATTTTTTACAATGGCCATCCCATCACGGCTGCATCAGAATTGCATTCCTAATAAAGGATGTGCGCGGTGACTTCTTGGCTGCCGGGCTTTTGCCAGGAAAGTGGTTAATGAAACAGAGTGCTCAGGGGTCTTCAATCGGGAACACAGTTTCTCCAGACCAATTTAAATATCTCAAAAATAAAATAAAAAATGCTGGAATTGACAATTATGTCCTTCAGCGAGGGCTGCTTGGAATTAAAATCCGTGCGTGAGTATGCATCTACGATGGAGACGAGGGGCTGATCCACTCCCTCATTGTACAAAGTGCATTTGTGATTTTAATTTCTTTCCAGCATGTGCACTGTGTACTTTTTGTATTTCTGATCACTTACCTTAGAGCGTCTCTCATTGGGAGCGCCCTTCGATTCTGAAACGTGACCCAAGTACAGAAACAACCGTTGGAACTGGCATTGAATAGAGATGGTGGTTTCTGTGTCGCGTCTTCAGATACTCAAGATCAAGATGCTCATAAGCAAAACGTTCCTCCTGACCACCAAATAAATAAATAAATAAATTCTGACTGATATTCATAATCAAACTCTTAAAACACCAGAAAGTTAACAATGGTGACTCTAACTTCAGTCTTAC
This sequence comes from Bradypodion ventrale, assembly GCA_035047345.1. NCBI lineage: Eukaryota > Metazoa > Chordata > Lepidosauria > Squamata > Chamaeleonidae > Bradypodion > Bradypodion ventrale. The sequence continues at coordinate 13,893,885 of JAWDJE010000017.1, read as the reverse complement.
CATTGCTAAAGGGAAACAACTAGCATGCTGGAATAGAACTAGGTAAAGGTAAAGGTCACCCATGCTAGAAAGCCAGTCGTATCCAACTCTAGGGTTCAGTGCTCATCTCTGTTTCAAAGCCCAAGAGCTAGCACTGTCTGCTTCTGCAGACGTTTCCGTGGTCATGTGGCAGGCATGTCTAGACACTAGAATGCACGGAACACTGTTTACCTTTCTCACCAAAGTGGTCACTATTTACCTACTTGCAATTTCTTGCTTCTGAACTGCTAGGTTGGCAGGAGCTGGGACAGAGACGGGAGCTCATTCCGTCCCGCAGTACTCGGGAATCGAACTGCTGACCTTCCGCCTCCCAGTCAGCATCTTTTTTCACATGCATGTGACAAGAGCGTGTTTGTTTTGGTCCCATCCAGGACAGATCTCTGACCTGCTACACCACGTAAGTCACCCTTTTGAAATCCTTGCCTTGGAGAATAACGAACCGGCTCCAGCTTTAATCAAGTCAACTCATTGTCTACAGTGGACCGGATTTAGAAGCTATTTGCTGCAGTGTAATTTGTGAGCTAAATTCAGCCCTGATCAATAGTCCTTTTTGCAACTTTTATTGTACTGAAAAGAGAGGAACATTTGTGTGTCTTGCCTGAACGCATTGAAGCCTTCGGAGAGGAGAAGTGGTTGGACATGCCGAAATAAGAGTCTGGCTCAAAGTAATCTGTTTTTCACCCAGTCAGAATTTTAGACCCCCATGATGGGATAAAAGAGGGGATTGATGGGAAGGATAAAGCTGTGAGCTTCACCTTAGAGCAGTGATGGGCAAACCTTGGCGCTCCAGATGTTCTTGAACTACAATTCCCAGAAGCCCTGATCAGCATGAGTGCTGACTGGGTATTCTGGGGATTGAAGTCGAAAAACAGTTGGAGTGCCAGTAAACCCATTCTTATGGATTCACAGAGACTTGGGCTTCTGGGAATTGAAGTCCAAGAACATCACTGCCTTAGAGTTTGAATCACTCACTAACACGGGCTCTCAACCTATGGCCCGTGGGCCAGACCTGGCCTGCAGCACCATTTCATGTGGCTCGTGTCATCACCACTGCCAGAAGTGGATGAAATTATGACAGCTGTAAATGTGTTTATGATAGCCGCAGACACATTTTATGGCAACGTTTATGGTGGGGGAACCACCTGTCTGGCCCACTCAGCTGTCTGAGGGCGCATGGTCTGGCCCATGCATTAAAAAGGTTGAGAACTCCTGGACTAACATATAGTCAAATGAAAGATACACTGAGCAAATGTCATCATCGAAGAGGCTGTGGTGGCTCCATGGTTAAGACGCTTGCCTTGTTAGCCAGAAGGCCGGCAAGTTGGCAGTTTGAAACCCGGGTACTGCATGACGGATTGAGCACCCGTCTCTGTCCCAGCTCTTGGGGACATGAAAGGAGCCTCATTCTGGCGTCCCCTGAGCATAGCTTCACCCGCAAAAATCCATTCAACCCAGAATAATTTCTGACACAAAATTATTATCATCATCAAACGATTTCATGGGTCCCTTTATGCTTAAAAAAATGGATAAGTAATGTTCTTTCTCAAAGCATGGGGATGTGAGATTGTCCTCACGGTGATCTTTAGGTCATGAAAATGTTCCAGTCAATGAAACCCTTCCAACCATTTGTTTTACGAATGCAGATTCTTTCCCCTCCTAGAAAGTTTTAGCAGCTTTTGAGGAGGAAACGGTAACTTTATAGTTCATGTTCATACCTTTCTTCAACTGTCATTACACGGGATATGATGTCGGAGGAGAACCTTATGAATCCCATAAAAAGTCAAAAAAGAAATATATGGTGACTGTAAATGAAATCAAGCCTGAAATCTCACTGGAAGTTAAAATGACCAACTTAGGCTATTATTGTTTTGAAAGTACCACAAGAACATAAGATTCACAGAGAGCAACAGTGACGCTAGAAGGCAGTAGGAAACATGGAAGACCTAACAGAAGATGGGTGGCCTGATTGGAAGAAGCCATGATTTTTAACATGCAAGAGCTCATCGTGCAATACTTGGGTCTCGAACTGTTGACCTGCAGACCTTCCATTCACCAAGCTTAGCATCTTAAGCACCAAGCCACTTCTTCTTCTTCAGGCTCCGAATCCATTCCAGATATTGCCTCTCATCATGGCGATAGTCTTCCTGTTCTGAACTCCTTGGAACAGTTCTTCTGAGGACCTTCCACGCCAATCTCTTGAGGTTCTTCAGCCACCAAGTCCATCTACGTCTAGGGCAGGAGTTCCCAACCTTTTCAAGCCGGGGGCCGGGTCACTCTCTCTCAGTCAGCTTGGAGGGCCAGACAGGCATTTTGCCTTGCCTGCACAATGGGGGTGGCCATGTTGTCCCAACAGCTTCAAAGGGGGTGACCATTTTGGTTTCTCAAATGCCCTTGGGGTGGAGGCCCCGCGCGCATGGAATTCTATTCTATATAATCCGGCATTGGGAATTGTAGTTTAACCATCTAAAGATGTTTTTAATAAGGCGTATTTTAGCTGTTTATGTTTACTGATTTTAGTCATAGTACTGTGATTTGATTTCATACTGTGACTGTTGTTTTACTGACTGTAAGCCGCCCTGAATTGCCATGGGAGCGGGTGGCTATATAAGTCTAAACAGACAAACAAACAAATAATAAATGAATGAATGAAATGACACCATGGGCCGGATCTGGCCTTAGGTTGGGAACTCCTGGTCTAGGGCCTCTTACTTCTCAGGGATCTTTCCTTGCAGAGCAAGTTGGAGGATTCTATCTTTTATGTTCCTCCTCATGATATGGCCATGCTCACTCCATCGTGCAGCACTCGGGTCTCGAACGTCTGACCTTCCGACCTTCCGGTTATCAAGCCCAGTGTCTTCACCACTAAACCACCATGGCTGCTACCCCAAACTTTATTCCCGGGGATTGGTTTTTCGTCCATGATTCTGTAAAGCATTGTTCATGTTGAGAAGACTCTCAGCAGAACTGCTATCGTTCCTGACTTTGAGAACGGCATTGCTTGCAGTTTCTCCCCACTCTGGAGCCGCAGGGGGAGGCGAAGGAAAACCATTTCGCCCGATGACTCGTTTCATGTGCCGTGGTCGATGTCACACCGAAACTCTTTCTCACTTCCATCGGCGCATTCACATTTCATTAGCTTCCTCTTTCCCCCCAGCGGGTCTGATTTAAAACCTTCCGTGACAACAGTAAATGCACCCAAAAGGACACAGAAGGTAATTGGAAACTTGTATCTTGTTTTTCATTTACCCATTCTACAAGCCACCCAGGAAGGGGGAAAAACCAACATCGGTGTGTCCTGGGGACACATTAGTCACACGTGTCGCTATTCGTAAGGTTAGACCTTTTCGGTCGCACCTCTTCGGAACAAGCCAGAAAAACTCTGTGTTACTTCAGTGTGCATAAATGCCACTGTGCGGTGGCAGTGTGGAGGGAGAAGAGCACATTACCTGGTTGATTCCATTTCTAAAAGGGTACATGTTTCTCTCCTCTGCAAAAAGCACAGTTCTAGGAGTATGAAACTAGACATTGCCAGGACACCTGCCAGAAACATGCACCGATGAGGATGTAAGGTTGTCCAACGACAAAGGCAAGAATGTGGCTTCATTCTGTGAGTTTAAAAGTCTGACCTGGACACAAAAGAAGACGTTCTCTGCATTACATTTTAAAAGAAGGAATCAAAGACTACCGAACCCTTGGTCTGAAATGGGGAGGGGAAAAGAGGAGAGAAACATTTAGATTAAGCCATTGGTCCAAGCGCTCTCCAAGTTTCCTACTCTTTTCCCCCTCCCCATTTTAGCTCAAGGGTTCAGTAGTCTTTGATTCCTTCTTTTAAAATGTAATGCAGAGAACGTCTTCTTTTGTGTCCAGGTCAGACTTTTAAACTCACAGAATGAAGCCACATTCTTGCCTTTGTCGTTGGACAACCTTAAATCCTCATCGGTGCATGTTTCTGGCAGTCACCGGCAGACCAGCAGATGAACCAGATTCAGTATCTCTCCACATTCCCACCACATATTGTTGTCTGCCAGTACAGGCACGGGCTGGGCCACCAGGACAGGGGGATTCATCCCGGTGCACCCTCACCTCTGGTGCCTCCTTCAGCTTGGAGCAATGATTTATTCCAAAGTGCCATGCGCCGGGCAAAATGAGCAAGAGGCAGTGACCAAGCAGTTCCCGGGGGCAGCATTTTCCTCAATCCCTTGGCCACCACTCCTTGCCCCTGTCTAGTGCCTTCCCATGGTGTCCAGCACACTGCTGAGCCAGTATCCCCCACTTGAACCTGTTGGTCTTGCATTGAGGGACTCCAAACCTCAGCCTATTCAGGGTCTTCAAGTGACGTAGGGGAGGTTGAGTTCCTCAGCCATATCCTCCTCCTTTAATGCCATTCCTTGTCCAGTGACACCCATCCTCCATCTTCTAATTTGGTTTTGTGTACCCTCAAGAATGTTCTTGCCATGAAGATCTTCCTTGATCTGAGCTGGCGGACTTGAGGCTCATCTCCATTCAGAGGACGTTGATGGTCCTTCTCTTGCTTGTTGAGTTCCTCAGCCATATCGTCTTTTAACATTGTTCCTTGACCATACAAGGCCTATGTGGACCTAGGAGAAGGACATAGACCATGAGGCAGACCCAGAGAAAGGCGGAGAGAACATGAGAGACACATTGTAAGCACACCAAATAACACCAGTGAAAGCCACTAGAAGTTCCAGAGCAAGAACCTTGGGCCTCCCTTGACACCCAAAGGGGTAAAATCAACAACAACAATAACAATTTCTTTCTTTCTGTCTTTCTTCCCTCCCTCGCTCCCTCCCTCCCTCTTCTTCTCCCCTTAATACTAATCAGTTTTACTTGACATAAGTTTGCATCAGCTGCAGTTTACTCCTCTGTTGTTTTCTGTTCTGAGACATGCACCTGCCAGACACAAAGTTCCTTTTCTAAGGCACGTATCTAATATCTCTTGAGCCTACCTCTTTTATTTCATCATTATCTTTTGCAAAACAAGACAAAAATCTAAGCCATATCTCCCTTCCTTAACTTTTGGAAAGCAAACCAGGAAGATTTCTTGGCTCAGTGATCTTCCATGTGACATCTGGTGGACACACAGAGTCCTCTAATTAAGAGAACATCTGCAACAAGAAAGACAACTTACTTGCATGTATGAATGAGATTGAATACATCATCTTCCCCGCTGAGCTTAATCGTACAAACTCTCCAAAGTCTCCTCAGTCATTATGGAGGGGCCATTTCACACCTCTTTCATTTCTGTGAGCAACCAACCTCCCAAACCCATCAGTATGTCTGGCTAATCTATGCTTTTCTACTTAATTAATTGTCTCTGCCCACTTCCTTTGAAAAGTTAATTTAAAGGAAAACGAGAGAGGGAGCATGAGAACGCCTCTGGTTACTTTGGATATTTGGACCCGCTACTTCCATTTCAATTAAACCACAGAAGCCACAATTGCCTAGCAATTTCGATCCACTGTGCTGAAATAATACAGAGGGTCACAGGGTATACATTTGAACGGATATAGTTTGTAGTCTCCAAATCAAGTCATAGACAGCAATGGGCCTTTCTTCTTCTTCTTCTTCTGTGTCCCAATCAAACCTGGCCTGCCAAAATGAAGCCACTTTTTTGGCTTTGTCGTTGGCCAAACTTACGTCCTCATCGGTGCATGTTTCTGGCAGTCATTGGCAGACCAGTAAATGGGCCAGATTCTGTGTCTCCCCACAGCATATTGTTGTCTGCCAGTATTCCTCCACTTCAGCCTGTTGGTCTTGCATTTAGGGACTCCAACCCTCAGCTTATTCATGGTCTCCCAAGTGATGTGGGGGAGGTTGAGTTCTCCTTCATATAGTTTGTGAATCCCCACTATTGGGTTATGCGCCTGTGCAGAACTTAGACTGGAGGCTATCAAGCTGATTGGATAAAAGTTTTGGCGGTAAGACCGCCCACCAAACCATCCACCCTTAGACAACATTTCATGCACTTTCCTCAGTTCTCTTCTTTCCGCCATAGTAGCAGGAGACTGTTGAGAGCTCTCTTCAATTTTTTGGTCGTTTCTTCTGAAAAGATACTAACTCCTCTCAATTTTTCTTGGTGATCATGTCCTCTGGGCAGGATCGCCTCCACGGAACTGTTTCTCCTTGCGGGGACTCAGTTTCCAGCGTTTTTGCCGAGAGTTTTCTCGGGGCTGGTTTTCCTGTGAGTGAACGCCGGCCATTTTTTCCCTTCAGGGTCTCTTTACAATTTTTTTCCATCATCCATCCCTTGTAGGTCGGGCAGCACATTCCAACAATTTTTGCTTTGCCGGTCATTTTCTCTGGAAAGGACCGGCTATCCAGCCTTTTGTCTGCCTTGCGGTGGGCAATCGGTCTGTTTTTCTCTGTTTCTTGAGGAATTTTTTTTTCATGGCCTCAGCTGCCGTCAAACAGTTCTCTTCTTGTTGGTAAGAAATCCCCCTCCTCCAACGGCCACAGTGAGTGTCTGTTTTGTCTCGGAGAAGGTCATCTCAGCCAGACGTGTGTCCACTGCAAAAACTTTACTCATCTTGCAGTGCAGAACTGGAACACCTGGCTTAAACCTCATGGAGGTTGCCCTTGCACCGTCCACATCTCCTCTAGATCCTTCGGTTCCCGCCAAAACAGCGGCACCTCTGGAGGGTGAGTCATCCAAGATGGTGGAATGGTCTGGAAAAAGAAGAAGGACAAGAATGGTGAAAAGAAAAAGAAGTCTGGGAAAGAGGGGCACCGTTCTTTGCCTTCTACACCACGGCCGTCTCCATCGCGACCGTCTCCTTCCTTGTCTGTGGCTTCGGCTGCTCTTCCGCGCTGCCCATCACCTGGTTCTTCAGTCTGTGGGGGTAGATATTCCTCAGAGTCGCCCACCAAGTGCCTGACTGCTTCCTTTGTTCCCATGTTCCATCCGTTGAGGACCTCACCTTCTCCTCCACCATCTAGAGGGAGGTCTCCGACTCGTCGAGCTTCCGTCTCTCCCATGCTGCGCACCTCAGCTACTGTTTTGGCGACCGTTTCACAGCCACCAGCCCTCCATCTCCTCCTTGTCCTCGTCCTCCTCCCTCTCCTCCTCCCTCTTCATCTTCATCTTTACCTCCTCCTCCTCTTCCCTCCTCCATCTTCTCCTCATCCTCGTCCTCCTGCTCCTGCTCCTCGTCCTCAACCTTCTGCCCCTTCTGCTTCTTCCACTTGTGCTTCTTCAGACTTTAAACTGCCCAAATGAAGCCTTCTTCTTGGCTTTGTCATTGGCCAAACAAATCCTCATCTGTACATATTTCCAGCGCTATTCGAGTGAAGTGTTTGTAGGCCACTGATGTCATTTCCCCTTGAAAAGGAATTTGCTTCTGCTCATTTTGAAAACTAAACTCACTTTTAGTTGCTCAGCGTTCAAAGCATTGGGGGGGGGGGGGGACCACATCATTCAGTGTGCTGTTGTGGTGCTCTTCCCCCATCCCAACCCTACCACAATTTTAAAAATGATGACCTTTTGTCCATAAACTCCATCCTGACCTGCAGTGGGGAGAGCTGTGTAAACTGTTCACTGAAAATATGGACCCAGCGCATCGATAATAATAATAATAATAATAATAATAATAATAATAATAATAATAATAATAATAATAATAATAATAATAATAATAATAATAATAATAATAATAATAATAATAATAATAATAATAAACTTTAATTTATATACCGCTCCACTCGCCCAAAGGCGACTCAGCCTTACAGCTAATGAATATACCTGTTGTCAATGCCAATTATGCCTTGACAGCAACGGTTGAGTTTTATTAATTGCCATGCATTCAGAGCGGAATTACATGCCCACATTAAGGCCAAATGAGCTTTTCATGATTATTGTTATTATGGTAATTAGCTATGATGAACTACCCGGAATGTGGAGCAACAGAAGACTGGAATGTCATCTTAAACAAGATAACATTTACTTATTTAAATACAATATATTGTTAATCATAGCCACAAAAACTGAGTCCTCTGAGATAATCTGCACAGTAATGCAGTATTCCCACGTCATGGCTTGCTCATTTCTATGGTAATGCCTCAAATCTTTTGGAAAGAAAGGTGTTTTGCAAGAGTCATAGAAGGAGTTTGGAAGGCAACTATGCCGTTGTTGAGTCCAACCCAGTCAAAGCAAGAATCTAAGTTAAAGTTTATATTTTAACTATATTTCCTAGTCTCTTGTTTAACAGCTTTTCAAGCAAAAGAAATGTAAAATATTATTTATTATTATTTATTTATTCCTTATTAATTTACATTTATATTGCCGCCCACTCGCAAAATGACTCTGGGCGGCTTACAGATAACAGATAACCGCATTCACATAAAATTGCAACCTTAAAACTTTAAAACCATTTAAAAAACCATTTAAATAATAACCACCCAACTCTACTAAATAAAATATAAATTAAAGAGCAGTCTAGAAAATGACCCCTCTGTGATCAGAGCTGGAAAAGGGACGGAAATAACCTCCGCCATTGCATCTCTCGCTCCTGCATACCTTTATGAAAGCCCCTATTTATTTATTTATATATTGGATATCCTGGTATTATCTTTGCTGTCTCCACCCCTCTGCTTGTGCATTACAGTGTTCAAAAATGTGGACTCAAAAATCTCACTCTGGCCTTGAGCCTTGGTGTCGCAGGGATTAAACTGCTGTCAGGTAAAGGTTTCTCTTGTTTGAAAGCCAGCCGTATCTGACTCTAGGGTTCAGTGCTCATCTCTGTTTCATAGCCAAAGAGCCAGCACTTCCATGGACATGTGGCAGGCATGACTAAGTGCATGGAACACTGTTTACCTTCCCACAAAAGTGGTCCCTATTTATCTACTTGCAATTTCTTGCTTTCAAACTGCTAGGTTGGCAGGAGCTGGGACAGAGACGGGAGCTCATTCCGTCCTGCAATACTCGGGAATCGAACTGCTGACCTTCCGCCTCCCAGTCAGCATCTTTTTTCACATGCATGTGACAAGAGCGTGTTTGTTTTTGGTCGCATCCAGGACAGATCTCTGACCTGCTACACCACGTAAGATCACAGAGACGGGTGATCTGTTATGCAGTCCCCAGGAATCGAACTTCGACCTTCCAGTCAGCGAGTTCAGTGTCTTAACTGCTTAACCACTGCAGTCCAAAGGTTGTGAGTTCAATCCTGACTCGGGACCCAGCATGTTGGGGGCAAAATGCTAATTAACTTTTGCACCGGCCAGAAAGTGCGCTAAGCGCTTATGGGGGCAGGTGTATGTATGTTTTATTTATATACTGCTTTTCTTATTAAAAATAACTCAAAACTGTTAACAATATAAAAATACAGAATTATACGATAAAAAATATACAGTCATACGTATCAAAAGTACAAAAGCAAAGAAAAACAAAAGAGAACAGAAATCGACAGAGTTGTCACGGTATCACCAAGTAAGCAAGGCACAATATACTAGTCCCGAACGAAGGCACGGTCAGAGGCAACTCAACGACCACAATATGTCAGATACAATATCAGCAATGTCAACACATAGGGCAAATATACAAAAAATACATAGGTGTAGAACTGTGGTTGCTTCGCTAACTATCAGAATTTAGATTCAGGTTCAAATGACATAAGGTGGGGGAAGCTGGTGCTCAAATGTGAACTGAACACTGCCCTGTGGCCACTTGGCCAGTTCTGGTGGCTGAACATCTTCTGAAGGAAGCCAGACGATGGGGTGGAGGGTGCACATTGGGGTGTGGGTGGTTCAGATATCCTCCCAGGTGGGCAATGGGATGCTCACGGATTCAAACATGTGGCCGGGAAATAGGAAACGTGTGTTTTCGTGTGTGTTCCTTCCTAAGGCATCCTTTATCCTTATCAGAGGAGTACAAAGACACACAAAGTCTACTGGATTTATGGCCGTCCTTCCGAGCCTGGCCGTCCTGCTCCCCTGTACATTTTGTCTCAATAATAGTTCCATCTCACTCCACAAGTGGAGAGAAACTCGTCTTCTCCAGTAGCTTTTCTCTCCATGACTTCGCTCCTTCTGTGTCGGATACTACATGCTCTTCTGAGAAAGAAAATTAAGCCAGAGGAAAGTTAAAAACCCTGTTTTATGCGCTGTTAATTTTACTAAACATCCCTTGGGGAGGGACGGAAGAAATGCTGCTGAATTTGTCATTCTCCGCTGGAGGCCTGAGATTTCTTGCTTCAATATAGTTCGTCCTTCATTTTTTTTTAATAAAAAAGCCCTTTCCATCAGATTTATCGTTTAAGTGGGGGGGAAACAGGCAAGTAGTTAACATTGAACAGTAAAATGCTGATGAATGCACATATGTCTAAGTAACAATATGAGCCTGGGAGATTGTTGTGTATGGAATGTAACTGCTGCACTATACCTTTAAGATGAATGTAACTACTTCAGGAAGGAATGTATCCTTAAGCAATCTCTAATAGAACACAATGTATCTCAGCTGCATGAGAATGCCAGCTTGCTACCAGAGATGGCAGCAGCGAGCATTCGGCTCACACGGTACACATTCCCCAACTACCTCCAGCCGCGGGAACTATTCCCGCCACACATACGCCTGGTGAAGAAGGCGTGACCCCAAATGATGTCACGCCGACCGTAACCAATAGGCTACCGTGGTTCCACATTCAAATGTTTAGTCACTGTATCACCGCCATTACCTCGTGTTTGTTCTGTATCCCATGCAATAAAGATGCCCTAACCTACTAAAGGCTATTTCCATTGTCTTGACTACTGAACACCAAAGAGATATAGGGATAGTGGGGTCAGATCTGCTGCTCCTAGACTTGTCGTTGTGTCTGGCCAGGTTATCCTGCTATGGTACTAGAGTAGACCCTACTGCCAGCGACACTGAGGGTTAGGCGGTAGTTAATTAAACTGACCATCCTGAGGACTAATGGGGTGGCGAAGTCCACAGGGAAGGGTGATGGTTCCCAAGTGGATTAAATAGTCCCACTTGAATCCCTCTGGATGGAGAGCAGCAGCTTCATCCATCCTGGCCTGAGGATGATGATAAGGACTTTGCATGCCAAAAGGGATCAGGACCAGAAAGTGATTCACCGAACTGGATCGGTGGTACTATGCGTGTCACGCTGTGCTGCAGAAGGCAAATGGAAGGCCACTGCGTTATATTCTCAGGACAGTCTTCATGACTGATCACCATGAGGATCACCAATATTCAGAATCAGATACGGAAGAAGAAGAAGACTTCTTGTCCTGTTGGGATGTAACACCCTTGATTTTCCATTATTCTTTTGAGCATGCTTGGTTCTTTATATTTCCAACTTTTCGGGTCTCTTGTTTGACAGCCTTTTGTCAAACCTTCTGATCTTCATCGAGACCTTTGAAGTGTAAGGATCCTGTTATTCACAAGCAGCACTGATGGGATTGCGATGGGATCCCAACCAATGATCTTACAGCATAACTTGTCCATCCCACATTAGGTTTCATTTCTTACAACCTATGAGGCCAGTATATTTGCACATTCCAATACCACTGGTATGTAATCTAAAGAGTCTCCCACGCATTGAAATCCATCTTGGATGGGCTAAAAATCAAGGCATACATTGTCTTCTGACACAAAGTTCTCTTATTAAGTGTCTCTTTGATTGGTTTCTTTTGTCCACCACTTGACCAAGCAGCTGCACAAAGCTGCGCATAGAAAATGTGCTTTGGATGATGTGCTGGCCATTGACAACCTGGCCAGGCCACTAAAGTTCTCGTTGTTTCGAAGCTATGAAATGCTTGCCATCAGTGTTTATGGATGGACTTTGGCATCAGGAACTTTATCTGACCATCGGAGGTTGAGAATTCTTCAAAAACATGTTCAATAAACCATCTTAAACTGATTTTCAGGTAACATTCGGATTTGGAAATGGCAGAAGATGAAGAAGATGTTCAGCTATCTTAAAATGAATGTGCCTTAAAGGCAATTCACCATTCTTGTTTGGTTTTGATCTGTTGTGATCTAGCCTCAGGGTGTGATTTGAAAGAGGCAGTACATGTAAATAACTAGCTACAGCAAAGCGGAGAAAAGCAATGCTAGTAAATATGTAAACACATTTCACTGTGCTGTCGCCCTGCCAAGGTATCTCAAGACAAGCTGTAGATTCCTCCCAGCTCCTTTCCTTGAGTGGCATCAAAGAAGGTACCCGTTGCCTCCATCCTATTGACAGAAATCCAGGAAAGCTTCAAAGTTCCTTTTGCGGTTGTTTTTGCAATGGAGGAAAACAATTAAAACCACTACTTGGAGCAGGGATTCTTAACCTGTGATCTGCAGGCTGGATGTGGCCCGCAGCACCGTTTCTTGTGGCCCCCCACTGCCACGACCACACCAGGAAGTGCCTTGTGGTGGAGAAAGGGCAAAAATGACCATCTGGCCCCTGAAGCTGTCTGAGGGAGCGTGACCCAGCTCCCTGGCTTTAAAAGGTTGAGAACCCCTGACTTAGAGGGATGAAAGTAGTCCCCTCTGCAGTGGAGCAAAATAGTTGTAAACTCTTGGGGCAGCTAAGATCAGGAGAGAAGTAGCGGTGGACGCTGAGAAAACTAAGCAAGAGAAGGACCCTCAGCATCCTGTGAACGGAGATGAGCCTCAAGTCTGAAAGCTCAGATCCAGGAAGAGTTTTATGGCAAGAACAAACACTCTTGTGGGCACACAAGAGCAGAACCAAATTAGAAGATGGAGGAATGCGCTCACGGGACAAGGATTAGATTAGATTAGATTAGAAGTTTATTTTATATCCCGCTTTCCTGACACAGGTGCCACTCAAAGCGGCTTACAACATGTATAGATACAATAAAACAGAGCAAAAGGCAATACACAGAATTAGGCACAATTAGGCAATACAATACAAAAGGCAAATACACAATTAATATACTCAATACACTGCTGTCAGTCCTAGAACGAGTCCCCCGAGCGGTGGAGTGGCTACGGGGTGAGCGCGGGCCTCCCTCTCTGCGGCGGCGGCGGCGGCTTTTCACCCCTCCGGCCAGGCGTGGCTCGGAGGGGGCGGCGGCGGCGGCGGGCGCAGGTGGGCTCAATCCCCCGAGCGGTGGAGTGGCTACGGGGTGAGCGCGGAACAACATTACAGGAGGAGAAGGCTGAGGAACTCAACCTCCCCTACGTCACTTGGAGGACCCTGAATAGGTTGGAGTCCCTCAATGCAAGCCCAACATGCTCAAGTGTGGACTGCTGGTAGACAACAACATAATATGTGTAAATGTGGAGAGATATGGAATCCGCCTTAGTTACTTTTCTGCTGGTTACTACCAGAAGCATGCAGTGATGAGGACTTAAGTTTCGGCAACCAAAAAGCCAAGAAAATGGCTTCATTTTGGGAGGCCAGGGTTCGATCGGGAAGCAGAAAAAGAAGAAGCTTTTTTATCCATAATTTCACTCACTTTTTTTTTAGTATTCTTAAATGCACAGCAGTTTAATGCCAGCTCACTGGAGTTAATGCAGATGCAAAATGTGACATACCTTTCGCTCTCAGAGGAATGGCCGTCTCTGAGAACAGTTTCCTCCAGTGGCTTTGAGGACTGTGTCGTTGGGAAGATTTCTCTTTGAGCGAGCGATCTAAATTGGTGAACTCTTCCTGAGAATCTTTCTCATTTGCATTGCCTGAACTCCCAATGGCCCTCATTTGCCCTCAAAGATCACCATATAGATAAATCCAGTTAAGCTGCTCATCACTGTAGTGTTCTTGAAAGAAGGAGACTCACTAGGCAAGCAATAACATTAAAGGAGGATATAGCTGAGTAACTCAACTTCTCCTACAATACTTAAAGGACCCTGAATAGGATGACGGTCAGCATGTGGACTGCTGGCAGATCACACCACGTTGTGTGAACGTGGGGAGATACAGAATCCATTGGCTCACTTCCTGGTCTGCCAATTACTGTCAGAAACATGCAATGAGGAGGACTTGAGTTTGGCCAACAGCAAAGCCAAGAAGGTGGCTTCATTTTGGCAGCACAGGCTTTGACCAAGACATGAAATAATAATAATAAGAGACACACTTGAAAGAGAAATCAAGCCCACTCTTCTTATTTTAAGTATATAAGAAAACAAATATTTATTGAAAGGCAGTGGAGTGGAGTGGATGGAATGATAGAGAATGTTATTGTGTTGTCCAACCTTTTGCGAGCCCATGGACCACAGCATGCCAAGCGGCTCTGTCACCCGCCATCCTCTGGAGTCTGCCCAGATCCACACCCACCGCGTCAACGATGCTGTCTAACCATCAACGATGCTATCTAACAAAGGACCCAGAATATTTGGGTTCAAAGCCCTTCTAACCAACATTCTCAACAACATGCTGTGTGAATGTGAAGTTGATGTCACTGTTAATGAAGCCATGCATATTGTGACAGGATGCTTCAAACCTACACCAGTTGAGAAAATATACCCTCTGGTTGGTTTCGCTCCACCTAAGATAAAGGGAGAAGTAGCAGTGGACACCGAGAGAACTAAGCAAGAGAAGGACCCTTGACACTCTCTGAATGGAGATGAGCCTCAAGTCCTCCAGCTCAGATCCAGGAAGAGCTTTATGGCAAGAGTAGAACCAAATTAGAAGATGGAGGAAAGAGCTAAAGGAGGATATAACCTCCCCTAAGTCACTTGGGGGCTGCAGTGGCTCAAGTGGTTAAGATGCTGAACTGGAAGACTGAAAGGTCAGAGTTCAAGACCCGAGTGCTACACAACAGAGTGAGCTCCTGTCTCTGTCCCAGGTCCTGCCAACTTAGCAGTTCGAAAGCAAGACATTGCAAGTAGATAAATAGTTACCACTTTGGTGGAAAAGCAACAGTGTTCAATACCTGCCACATGTCCACAGAAACGACTGCAGATGCAGCCAGTCTGGCTCTTTGGCTATAAACAGAGGTGAGCACTGAACCCTAGAGTCGGATATGACTGGCTTTCGAGCAAGGGGAACCTTTGCCTTCACTAGAAAGCTCTCAGTAATCTGTTTTCATTTTAATGAATTATGGATCTGCAATGCTGGATCTCCAGGCAGCTGAGAGGTTTTCCCATGCCTTTCCCACACATTTTAGGAGAGCATGGAACATCTTGGGGAATGAAAATAGACCTTTGGACCTTTTCCCCCTTACTCAATCCAGTCCTGTCTCGCCCTACAGATCTACAGTCTTTCGCTTATTTTCCCCAGCAGATGTTTCTAGTTCCTCTGGTCTACGCCAAACACATTTCATCTCGGAAGCATTATTCATCCAAACACCCAATGAGGCCCTGACGATGTTCGGATGGATCAAACACTCCCCTCTTCTCTTTGTCTCCATTTTCATTAGAAATCCAGGCTTGACTACCATTGCCTGTAATGAGCTGTACATTTCCAACCGTTGCTGGAGAGTGGCTTCCCAACAGTCTCCACCTGCTCACCGCCAGCGGGACTTCCAGAGGCACATATCTCAAGACCATGGCAAAGTCCTGATGGAGAAGTCATCTGCATCTGTGGTAGGTGGTGGAGCTCATATGCTTCAGGCCATCCTCCTGGTAACAACTGAGCCAAGAACGTACCATCTGTCTGTGGCCGAGGTAGTTTGTGCTGCCGAACATGAGTTTCTTAAATGCTTTGTGGCTTCCAGCAGGGGATTGTGGGTCATGAATAATAGATAGAGGCAGATGTGTCATCTCATATCTAATGCATAAGATGACTCTTCAAAACGTGAGACAGCCACCAGTGTTGAGCTGGTGACAGATGTGTCCTTCAACCTGGCCCTGGCTCCCCGCTGAAATGAGGTGAATCTTCTTCTTCTTCGTCATCATCATCCAATTCCGAATACTGGCGATTATCATGGCGATCATCCATGAAGATTGTCTTGAGAACAATACAATGCAGTGGCCTTCCATTTGCCTTCCATATCGCAGCATGACACCTGTACCACTGATCCAGTCGCATGAGTCACTTTCTGGTCCTGAGCCCTCCTGAGCACCACGCCAGTAGTAACGAAGCTGCTGCCATTTATCAAGATGGATTCAAGTGGGATTTAATCCACTTGGGGACCATCGCCGTTGTTAGTTAACAACTGTCTGACGATCAGTGTTGAGTTGCTGGCAGTAGGATCTATGACCATAGTAGGATAGCCTGGCTAGACGGGACCTAATTTAAAGGTATAGTGTGATGAAAAGTAACTTGACTCTCCTTGTGGTGCATGAGTAATAGTTTCCCATTACTATTATAACTGTCAAGTGTTTGTGATAAGATTTCATTTCTGGTTGTTCCGAAGATTTATTTTCATCTGAATTTAGTGTCAGAAATTATTCTGGGTTGAAAGGATTTTTTTGTTGGGGAAAATCCACACAGGGGACGCCCGAACGAGGCTCCTTTCATGTCCCCGAGATCTTTTCCCACCGAAGTAGTCCCTATTTATCAACTTGCAATTTCTTCCTTTCAAATGGCTAGGTTGGCAGGAGCTGGGACAGAGACGGGCGCTCGAACCTGGCCGGCCTCCAGCTAACAAGGCAAGCTTCTTAACCACTGCTCCCCCGGTCAACTCTAGAGATGAGCTTTGAGTTTTGAGGCTCTGAGACATAGACGAGTATAAAACCAATTACATTTACAAGTAACTTTCTTCAGCTAGAGTCTGAGAGAAACTCCTTTGTGTGATTCTCCCAGGTTTGATCTAATAGAAAATGTTGACAATGAACTCCACAAGGGATCGACACTACACACAGGCTACTCAACTTGAAACGTTAGCATTCAACGTTCAACACTTCTGAGGGCACAGAGTCAAGCATGACTATCATGCAGTCAAGTCTGGTTGATGACCACAGCTTCAAGTTGAAGCAATCATCCTTCCAAAACTATTTCAGAATCCCCCCCCCCCCCCCGCCCCAATGTATTGTCTGAGCCGATTTCACTTCCATTAGAGCCCGCTTTGACAGCAAAGGCACCTGGCTGCTTCTGATATAGCTTCATTACTTGTTTTTCAGCACCGAGGCGTCAGCAAGGCTCAACATCATGCGTCTTTCCTTGGGCCAAGGTTACGAGTCTGTAGCTCAGCTGAGAAAAAGTGAGTCGCTTGCTTCTCATGCACAACACCGCACAACAACGGTTTTGCTTCCTGGAATAACACGTGTGATTTACATGGTATCAAGGGCGCTGATTCCAAATCTGAACTCAGAATTTGCCTACAAATTTTAAGGCTGTTCAAATGGTCGATAATTAGGTCATGTATTAACATAGGAACATTATAACAGTTGCAGCTACGACTAGCCCTGCTGCTCCCTCAGCTGAATCACGTCCCCTGGTGGCCTGCATGTTCCCGCAGCAGCTGGGCAAGTCAGTGACGTAAGAAATAGGTCTATAAGGCGAGATGGACCAAGGGCTAGTCTCTAGTGCGAAACCCTCTTATTGGATAGTACAGCTAGGCCATAGTGAGTCTGTTTGTTATCTGTTTTATTTGTTATCTGTTTTATTTGTTATCTGTTTTATTTGTTTTTATCTGTTTTTACCCACTGTTGTGAACCGCCTGGAGTCGGCTTTGGCTGAGTGGGCGGTATAAAAATTTAACAATAAACAAACAAACAAACAAACAAACATAAATGAATGAATGAATGAATGAATGAATGAATGAATAAATAAATAAATAAATAAATAAATAAATAAATAAATAAATAAATAAATAAATAAATAAATATGAGTAGGCACAGCTGTGTTGATAAACCGCACAAATTTTTGTGGCAAATCTACTCCATGTGATCAACGCCAGAACCTAACCAAGAGGGTGAGATTTGCTAACTTACGATCCTGACGTCCGAGGCAGAATTGGACTTCAGATTTGGATTCAGCGCACTTGGTTTAGTCTAGGACACAAGGATTAGACCAAGTAGCAGACAATAATTTTATTTTTGTGATGGAGTGAATGGACTCCATCACCCTTCAAATCGTCCTTTGTTGGTCCGATGGTTCTAAAGCTAGATGCTAACTAAGAGGGGAGCTCTTAAATTAATCAGAGAATAAACCAAACAAAATAGCAAAATAAATAAATAAAGACAAAACATGTTGTGGCACCTTAAAGACTAGTTGATGTATTAAATTAATGGGTAGGCTCAGGAGAAAGGTGGTCACAGTGACAACCATTACAGATGTTCAGAAATGTGGTTATTTCTGCTCAAAGACACATATATCTACATGAGGAGTTCCATTTTCTACAGGCAGGAATTGATTTCTACCATCAAGTTAGTTAACTGTCAAACTGAAGTTACTTATGGAGTAACTATAATTCCTTCTCTTGGGAACCTCATTCAGAACTCCGTTAGTTCTGGAATTCAGTTAGAAATGCAATGTCAGAGCCCCAAGAGCTTTGTTAATTAATCCGTTCATTGGCAATTCAGAAGGTGTCCAGAACTCATCCATCCAATTTCAATTTTCTAATCGAAGAGTTTATATGGAATTACATTATTTTTCTTGACCTTAATAAAAAATAATAAAGTAAACAAAGTCAAACTGAATTTTTTTCCCCAGCGAGGCAAAGGAGGTGACCTAGAACTGTCTTCACATATTCAGGGGAGGTTTTAAGGCATTTGCTGACATTATTCCCGAAAAATGAATGCCGAAGCCTGCAAAATTTATAGTTATAATGACTTCTTCTTCTGCCGTATCTGAATCTGAATATAGGCGCTCATCATGGTAATTAGCTATGAAGACTGTCCTGAGAATATAATGCAGTGGCCTTTCATTTGCTTTCCACATCGCAGTGTGACGTTCCATAAGTCACTTTCTGGTCCTGAGCCCTTTTGGCATGCAAAGTCCTCATATTCATCCCCAGGCCAGGGTGGATGAAGCTGCTGCCCTCCATCAAGAGGGATTCAAGTGGGACCATTTAATCCACTTGGGAACCCTCACCCTGCCCTGTGGACTTTGGCACCCAAGGCCGTTACTCCTCAACGTGGTCAGGTTTAGGGTTACCATAATCCTATCCTCCCAAACTGGGACTGCCATGTGTAAAAGTAAAGGTTTCCCTTGCTCAGAAGCCTGTCATATCCGACTCTAGGGTTCAGTGCAGATGTATTCTGTGGTCATGTGGCAGGCATGACTAGACTAGAGCGCATGGAACGCTACTTATCTTCTCCCCGAAGTGGTCCCTATTTATCTATTTGCAATTTCTTGCCTTCAAACTGCTAAGTTTGCAGGAGCTGGGACAAAGACGGGAGCTTATTCCGCAAGCTGTTGCTGCCGCGACTTCAATAGAGGCAGCAATAAAATGGCGTGCTTTTTTTGCCGTGTTCCTTTGCCATTGCTGCGCCACCTGCTGGTGTTCAATAGAAGCACAGCTCTATTGCAAGAAAAAAGTGCATCTTTTTTCTTCAAACCTCCTTGGTCTGAAAAGCGGGAATTTTAAATGAATCTTTTGGAACCAGGCCAGGACAGGTTCAACCCGTGCAATTCCCAGTTTTCCGTTACGTATGGGATCCCTAGTCAGGTTAGTTAACCGCTGCCTGACACTCAGCATTAAGTCACTGTCAGTAGGGTCTACTCGATTATCAGACAGGTTATACTGCTATAACAGTATGTAGAATTCATTCATTCATTCATTCATTCATTCATTTGCAGCTCCCCCAGTGGTTCAGTGGTTAAGACGTTGAGCAAGGTTGGGTTTCGCTACCTGACAACTGCACTTGGGGATATGAAAGGAACCTCATTTGGGCGTCCCCTAAAAGATTCCTTTCAACCCAGAGTAATCTCTGACACAAATGTATTTATTTATTTATTTATTTTCTGTCAGTCTGTCCATCCATCCTGTCTGAACATCAGGAAGGAGACGTGTCAAGTAGAGGTTAATGAGTTTCTGCCCTGATCAGACAGAAAGCTTGCAAACAGAAAGAGAGTGAAATGCCTATCTACACCTATAAATCTGTGCGTTAACCGTTGGAATGTGACAAAGGATGTTGCACCAGGCCCCACTAGCCCCGACCGAGCCTCCCTGCACTCACCCGAACCGGGTTCGCAGGTAACTGTCGGGTTGAGAAATGTGGCAGTGGGGCAGGAGCCCCCCGAACGTGAACAAAGAAAAAGGAATTCAATGTGTGTGTTGGTGGTTGGAGTGGTATTGTATGGGTAGTGGTGGTTGTGCACACCCAAAACCACCCCTAACCACCAACACACCTCTTGTTTACATAAATTACCCCCCAAAATTTATCCCTTACAATTTAAAACAGCCCGGCTCTTTACCAACATTAAGAAAAAAAAAACCCTTCCAAAACCATTTAAAACAGCCCGGCACTGCCGGGCAAAATCTGCTAGTTGTAAGAATAAAATGTCGTCGGACAATGTTGCCGCGGATGAAAAGATTTGTATATTTCTGGACCCCTTCGATAGGTTCGTCAAAACTGTAAAGTTGAACTTGAGGAGCTTATGCATCCTACCAATCTAATGAACCTAATGAATTTATGGAGCTAATCAATCTAATGAAAAAGTAACATTACTTTCAAATTCTTACCTTGTTGAATGTCTTCCCGTCAGGTCTGCAGCCTGCATCACTCACTCCTCTTCGTCGGCACAGCTTCAAGTGACGACTCTGAGACTGGCTATGAAGTCTGGGACGAGGAGAAGGGCCTTCTCGGTGGCGGTACCAATGACGGAGGAGGCCTTTGCAAATGTCCTGCTGATCCCTGGCTTTTAGATTGGGACCGGTGCATATTCCTTGCAATTTGGTCATGATACTTTGGCCCATTACTGAAATTGAAATTGAATTGAAATTGAAATTTTAATTTATATACCACAATTCTCAGCCCGAGGACTGACTCAATGCGGTTTACAAGTTAGAAGTACAGCATAATAATATCACAATAATCACACAAAAAATACAATATATTCAATACAATTATAATGGTCAGCTTTGATTGTAAGTTATTATTGTACATTTCGTGGGACATAGGTTCTATGGGGTGTAACTGTTTTCAATAAGTTTTGTTTGTTGTATGAGGGATTTTATGAGGTTCTTCTACTGGACCTACACCCCCACCCCCCACTGGCTCATATGACTATCTGTCAACTCTACTATCTGGTTTTAAGATTTTAGAGTTTTATAATGTTTTATTTATGTGTATTGTGTGTTATAAACCACCCGGAGTTGCCTTGGTGAGGGGGTGGTTAAATAAGTCGGAATAAATAAATAAATAAATAAATTTTATGCAGTGAGCCGCCTCGAGTAGGGCAGAATTGTTCCCTAGAGGGGCGGGATACAAGTGTAAAATTCAATTCAATTCAATTCAAATGTGTTTCCGACCTGGTTGACTCCTCTACAGAGGGTGAAAGTTATGAAGACCCCAACAGCTGTTGGCTGGTCACGTGGTTCAGCGGTACCGGCCATGTGGTTCAGCAGGCTGGTCACGTGGTTCCGAAAGCGGAAGTAACATGCACCTTGAAATCTGTTTTGCAACAGGATGAGATAGATTTTAGGCTGTCCTTTTCTCTGATTAGATCAGGGATGCCCAAACTACAGCTGGTGGGCTGGATCCGGGCCCCAACGCCAATTCATCTGGCCCACGCCTCCCTTTTCACTCAGGCATGTTTTACTTCTGCTCCCAATCATACCTGTCAAGTTTTGGATTTGGAAATAAGGGAAATTTCTCAGCAAATATGGGATACTTGACAGCTATGCTTATCCTGTGCTGCCCTCCAATGGCCACAATAGGGCATTGCAGTCTAATTAATAAGGGATGACGGCGGGAAAGAGGGTAAAATAAGGGGTTTTCCTGGCCAATACGGGATACTTGACAGCTATGCTTATCCTGTGCTGCCCTCCAATGGCGGCAATAGGGCATTGCAGTCTAATTAATAAGGGATGATGGCGGGAAAGAGGGTAAAATAAGGGGTTTTCCTGGCCAATACGGGAAACTTGACAGCTATACTTATCCTTTGCTGCCCTCCAATGGCGGCAATAGGGCATTGCAGTCTAATTAATAAGGGATGACGGCGGGAAAGAGGGTAAAATAAGGGGTTTTCCCGGCCAATAAGGGATACTTGACAGCTATGGCTTCCAGGAGCGATGAGGGCGGTGTGGGCCAGATGGATTGGGACTGAGGGCCCGATCCAGCCCACTGGCCATAGCTTGGGCACCCCTGAGTTAGAAAACCAATGCCTCAATGCTCAAAACGCCCTGTCTGAAGTTCCGCGGCATTGCACATCTGTTCTGAGCAGTGCAACCCTTCCCCACACCCACCCAGTCTTCAGCGTATGCTTCCGTGTTGTGAACGAGAACGATCTGAGACCCTCGGGGAGCCCCTTTAAACACCCTCCGGAAACAGAGGATGTTCTCCAGACCCCCATCAGGGGAGCGTCAGAAATAACACCGGACGTTTGCTAGGCAAAGACTTGGAAGTTTCTATTCTCGGGATCTTTTTCCTTCATTAAGCTGTTGCTATAGAAACAGGCAGGGCTCCTTTCTCTCCATCCCCCCCTTCTTCCATTTTAAAACCCCCCCCCCAATTTTTAAAAGGTATTAGCAAGGCCAAGAATGGATGGCGGGATACTCACCAGCCTCTCAGCAGCGCATGGTGGACAGACAGAAGATCCGTATGCTCCGAGATGCTTGTCTGTGTACATGAAACCAACGAGGAGGACGACCACGACAATGTTGGCTCTTTGGCTGTAAATGGAGATCAGCGTCACTCCCTAGAGCAGGGGTCGGCAACCTACGGCCCACGGGCTGGATCCAGCCCACGGCACCAAATCATCTGGCCTGGGATCTCACTCTAGCCACCGCATCCACCGCTGGAATCAGACACGGACTCGTTTACGACAGCCGGAAATGTGTTCATGACAGCCACAGATGCATTTATGACAGTGTTTATGGGGGGTGGGCACCAGTCCTGCCCCCTCAACTGTCTGAGAGAGTGTGACCCGGCCCCTGACTTATACATGTTGCTGACCCCGGCCCTAGAGTCAGATACAACTGACTTGTGAGCCAGGGTGACATTTAAGGTAAAGCTCACCCTTGCTCGAAAGCCAGTCATATCTGACTCTAGGGTTCAGTGCTCATCTCTGTTTCATCTCTGCCAGCACTGTCTGCTTCTGCAGACGTTTCCATAGTCACGTGCCAGGCATGACTAGACACCGGAGTGCACGGAACGCTGTTTACCTTCCCACCGAAGTGGTCCCTATTTATCTAGTTGCAATGTCTTGCTTCCAAACTGAAACATTTACCTTTATCTATATTTATGGTGGATTATCTATGGCAGGGGTCAGCAAACGTGGGTCTCCAGATGTTCTTGGACTTCAATTCCCAGAAGCCCTGATCAACAGGTGTACTGATTTGGGCTTCTGGGAATTGAAGTCCAAGAACAACTGGAGAGCCACATTTGCTGACCTCTGATCTATGGCATCCTTACCTTACTTGTGTTTTATGGGATGATCCGCCTACATTAATGTCCCTGGAAACATAAAGCTGCAAACAGGCTGACACTGGATTGGTGAGCATTTATCCACATAAGCCGATGACTCTTTTCTCGGCCGAACTGAGAAGTCTTAGCAAAGCGTTGCATCTATCTCCAAGCTGCAGGCTGCTTTCGAATGAAAGGCTCTCCATGCTGGAAGTTACCTGGCAGCACTTGAAATCAATGCTCAGGATCAAGGCAGCTTGGCAAGGAGCCGGCCCCCATTACAACGATCCCTTCTGCTCAAAGGCGTGCTTCAAAAGCTTTTGGCATGAAATGGGGGCTGTTGACTTACACAACCATGTAAGTGATACAGAAGGAGCGGGTTAGCTTGAAGCATGAGTCCTAGAGCCATACTGGAGGCTGCCTGGATCCATAACTGCTTCTTAGAGTTGGCCCAGCCCTTGACGTGGAGTAGGATGGTGGCCTCAGGCAGAAAATGTTGACAGTCATCCAATGCCTGCCAGTTGATCTATGTTGATTTGTTAGGATTGCAAATTTTTTTTCTTGCAGAGAAGGGCAAAGAGGCTTCTGGGATGGTCTGGTTCAGATGTTTTGGTCTTCTTCTTTCGTGTCCCGATCATACCTGTCCAGCGAATCCAGGACCTGCACAGACCGCGTTGTACACATGTGCGTGGAGGACTACGCCCACTTGCATAGCCTTCTACGCAGGCGGCGTAGCCTTCTGCGCATGCGTGGAAGGGAGCTACGGAAGTGTAGATAGTAAACTCCTCACCGTGGTTATGAGATAACTTTCCTTGACTTGGCAGGTAGCCATTCGGGGCCGATCCTCATTTGCCACCTTGCCATTTTTAAATAATCAAGTAGATTTCTGTTCTATTGTTCCCTTTTCCCCCCTCAGGCAACAGAGAGTTGTCTTTGCTCTTGAAATCACAGAGCGGATTTCCAAACCAAAACACACATTTCTGGATAGTCAGAACACTACGTTGCAAACCAAGCGTCGCAGAATAGAAAAAGGAAGAATAAGATGTTAACAACACAGAGAACAGGTACGAGGTTGGAGGATTTTAGTTCCCACGCTCACTGGCAGAATATGAAGCAAAATCCTTGATTTCCTTGCCATCTATTTTAATATTGCTTAGTGTATACAGTAATAATACCTTGGATAACACTAAAACATGGTTCCACAAGTCTTAGTGTTATCTGATTTTCATTGTTATCCGATGCATGCATCGGATAATGTTGAAATCCTATGGGGTGCATTGGATAATGTCAAAACTCCATAGAGATGCATTGTAACTGGCACAGGCTTTAGCGAGCGTTATTTGATGCATCGATTGTAACATTATGCGATGCAATCACAATATCAGGTCGTTATCTGATTTTAATGTTAAGCAATGCGGTTGTTATCCGAGGTTGTACTGTATTTTTAAAACAGATTTGGCTCTGAGTCTTCAAGTCCTATGTTTCAGCCAATTAGTCTTCATCTAGAGCTGGGTTCTCAACCTTTAGCCCGTGGGCCAGATCTGGCTGGTGGCACCAAATAATCCGGCCTCCAGCCACTGCTGCCAGAATTGGCCATAGACTCATTTATGGCAGCTGTAAAAAGTGGCGACGGTGGGGTGTGTGTGTGAACACAACCTGTCCAGCCCCCTCAACTGTTTAAGGTGTGTGTGACCCGGCCCCTGACTTGAAAAGGTTGAGAACCCCTGATCTAGAGGGACTGCAGTGGTTTAGTGTTTAAGATACTGAACTTGACGACTAGAAGCAGTTTGAGACCCGAGTGCTGCACAATGGAGTGAGCTCCCATCTCTGTCTCAGCTCCTGCTAACCTAGCAGTTCAAAAGCAAAAAATTGCAAGTAGATGAGTGGGAAAGGTAAACAGCATTCTGTGAATGCCAGTGTCTAGTCATGCCTGCCTCATGTCCACGGAAAGGTCTGCAGAAGCAGATAGCGCTGGCTCTTTGGCTATAAATAGAGATGAGCACTGAACCTTAGAGTTGGATACGGCTGGCTTTTGAGCAAGGACAACCTTTACCTTTACCTAGTATTCATCTGGAATTTCCTCCCCTCTTTCTCTTTCTCCGTCCTTTGACTCAAAACTAATTGAGAAATATTTCATGCACCTGGGGAACACTAGAATGTGCATATACCCGCACATTAGTTTTGCTGCCTTCAGCTATGGTGGGGAAACCTCGAATGCTGCTTTTCCTCTGCTCTGTAATGCATCAGTGGTCCAAGGGCATGAAAATATATTCTAAATTGGCACCTTAAAGAAAAAGCAGCAAGATGGGGCCCAGGCAACTCCCTTGTCCAGGGGTGCCCAAACTATGGCCTGTGGGCCAGATCTGGCCCCCAACACCAATTCACCCGGCATGTGAAGCCCTCATTACTCCAGGAAGCACTCGGGCATTGAAACCTGACCTCCCAGTCTCCAAACTCAGCATCTTAACCACTAAGCCACCGCAGTGCTGTGTGACCTCAAGGTAGGCAGATGCGAACCTAAATCGCAGTCAAACTAGGAAAGGAAAAAATGCTTTCTTGAGCACCCTGGCTTTGCAGATAGATGCCTAGTTTAAAACAGGACATGTTGATGCTAAACATTTGCACGGATGAGGACTTAGGTTTGGCCAGTGAGAAAGCCAGGAAGGTGGCTTCATTTTGGCAGTCCACGGTTTGATCAGGACATGAACATTGAAGAATCAGTACATGCATTTTCTTAAAAGGTAGCTCCAGTTCACTTTTTTCTGAAAATAATAATAATTTCTCCTTCCTTTCTCCTTCTTTAGCTCTTTTGCATAATGGCCATCATTATGTTTTTGTTCTTGCGCATTGGGAAGCTGCCGCATGGGAGATGGACCGTGGTGTGACAACAGGATCTACGCCACAGACATGCCCTAATAAGAGAGGGCAGAGCGTCCCTCCGACTCTATTCAGGTCTTGTCCCAAAAAAGGCAGATAATGCGCACAGGTACATTTATTCCCCCAACGAAAACCCCATTTCAGAATATGGCAGTTGCCGTATGTGCACGCAGTCTCTCCATGTGATTCATCTCTGGGAAGATTTCCCCAGGAGATGTATTAATCATGCACAGGCTGGTACTTCAGACACGTTGCCACAGCATATAAATTTGTCTGTGGATGTTATCTGTCTCAATGCTGGATTCCTGCTGCCTTGTTTATCGAACAGCTATCAAGGATTTAACGGGGTGGCGGCGAGGGTTGAGGCCAATTAGCCAAAGCCACTGGCAAATGTTACCCTAGCTGCAGATGTAAATATGTATCTGACTCTGGCCCCGCTGTATTTATTCCATTTCAGCATTAAAGGGCGATTGAATGCAAGCACTGAACATGAGTGGTGGGTGCCAGGAGGAAGCTGGGGAGGACCCAAGCCCTTGGTTGTACGTTTCTGACGATTATGCAGGAGCCGGACGTTTTCAGGACCTAGGAGAGCTCTCACAGGTAACAGACGCTCTTCCAAGAATTCTAAGTAAAGGTTTCCCTTGCTCGAAAGCCAGTCGTATCCGACTCTAGGGTTCAGTGCTCATCTCTGTTTCAAAGCCAAACAATGCTTCTGCAGACATTTCTGTGGTCACGTGGCAGGCATGACTAGAACATTAGAGTCGGATACGACTGGCTTTCAAGCAAGGGTGACCTTTACCTTTACAAAACAAATACCTGGTATTGAACATTTGCTAATGAGTTTAACCATTGTGTTGCTGCGCGAGAACATCCTTTGTTCTATGAGACATTTTGTGAAAGAGAATTTTACATGCTTAGTTTGCATACTTATCTGTCATGCTGATTAATCACTCTATATCTGGCATATATAAGTTCATGCCTTGACAACTCATTCCTATGTATGATGAAGTGGTCTTGATCCACGAAAGCTCACGTTAAAAATACAGTTTAAAGTGCTGCAGTGTTTTTCTTTATGTTTCCTAATGTGCCTGAAACACTGACTAACGCGGCTACTATTAAAAAAATATGCAACTATTTTGAACATGGGTTCCCAAACTTTTCAAGCCGGGGGCCGGGTCACACTCTCACAGTCAGCTTTGAGGGCTGGATGGGCATTTTGCCCTGCCTGCACGATGGGTCAGCCA
Organism: Bradypodion ventrale; assembly: GCA_035047345.1. NCBI lineage: Eukaryota > Metazoa > Chordata > Lepidosauria > Squamata > Chamaeleonidae > Bradypodion > Bradypodion ventrale. The sequence continues at coordinate 13,866,360 of JAWDJE010000017.1, read as the reverse complement.
TTTTGTCCCAATAGCTTCAAAGAGGTGAGCATTTTCTTTTTTGAATGCCCTTGGAGAGATGGGGGGACACATGAAATGGTGCCGGGGGTCGGATCCAGCCCACGGGCCTTACGTTGGGAACCCCTGATTTTGAAGATAGGATTCAGGACCTTGGAGAGCTCCTATACATTTCAGTCCAAGTACCAGAAGGGATCTACTGGGCCATGAAATCAGAGCCGCCAGCCTCCGCTGGGTGCGGTTATCACTCTAACCGGTAGTCCATCTGTTCAGCTACCCAGCGCACACCTCCCTGCCAAGTCTGATCATTCCTCTGCTCCTTCCCCAAAACAGAGCATTTGATGGAGAGTTTTGGCTCTAGTTTTCCTTCCTGCAGGTGAGCCAGAAGGATAATCCAGAGTTTATGGTTCTGAAAATCCTCCAAGGTAATAACCCTTGGTTGTGTAAAGAATGAAGGGCGTTGACCAGTTTGTTTCTCTTCCCAACCATGCGCATACAGACTTACTAGACCAGAAGTTCCCAACCTAAGACCAGTGGGCCATATCCGGCCTATGGCACAATTTCATGTGCGCCACCCCTCCAAGGGCATTTAAGAAACAAAGTGGTCACCCCCTTTGAATATGTTGGGACAAAATGGCTGCCCCCATCATACTTCTCCAAGTGGAGGGACGTCAAGAGTGAGGTCCCCCAAGGTTCAGTACTGGGACCCCTGCTTTTCAACCTCTTCATAAATGATCTAGAGGTAGGAGTAAAAAGCAAGGTAGCCAAATTTGCTGACGACACTAAATTATACAGGGTAGTGAAAACTGTGAGAGATTGTGAGGAGCTCCAGAGGGATCTCTTGACACTGGGGGAGTGGGCAAAACAGTGGCAAATGAGTTTCAACACTAGTAAGTGGAGAGTGATGCACGTTGGGGCAAAAAAACCCCAATTACATTTATAAACTGATGGGGTCTGAACTCTCTGCGCCAAACCAGGAAAGGGACCTTGGTGTCCTGGTGGACAACTCAATGAAGGTGTCAACCCAGTGTGCCTCAGCAGTGAAAAAAGCAAACTCAATGCTAGGGATCATTAGGAAGGGTATAGAAAATAAGTCAGCAAGTGTCATTTTGCCTCTTTATAAATCTATGGTGAGGCCCCATCTGGAATACTGTGTACAGTTCTGGTCGCCATACCTCCAGAAGGATATTATGGAGCTGGAAAAAGTGCAGAGGAGGGCAACCAGAAGGATTAGGGGGCTGGAACACCTTCCTTACCATCTGAGGCTGCAACGGTTGGGCCTCTTCACTCTTGAACGACGACGTCTAAGAGGTGACCTGATTGAAGTTCATAAAATCATGCACGGTGTGGACAAAGTAGATAAGGAAGAACTGTTTTCCCTATCGCACAACACTAGAACTAGGGGACACTCGATGAACCTTTTGGGTACTCGTTCTCAAACAAATAAGAGAAAGTACTTTTTCACCCAGAGGATCCCTGGTCTATGGAACTCCCTGTCAGAAGACGTGGTGACAGCTGTCAGTCTTGATAGCTTGAAGAAAGGATTAGACAAGTTCATGGAGGACAAGGCTATCAATGGCTATAATTATAAAGGATACCTAAGGACAACCTCCGGGTTGGAGAGATAGGCAGGATATCTCTCAATATGGCATTTCCAGGGAATCCTAAGCAGGTGAAGGCATCTGCTTGGGAAGAATACCCTGAAGCCAATGGGGAGCCACTGTGTGAGACAGAAGGCTGGACTGGATGATGGGCTCCTGTGGCCTCTTCCAGCAAGGCTGTTCTTATGTTCTTATCATGCAAGCAGGGCAAAATGGCCATCTGGCCCTCAAAGCTGACTGAGAGAACCTGACCCAGCCCCCCAGCTTGAAAAGGTTGGGAACCCCTCTACTAGACTCATGAAAGATAATGACTCAGGGCTACTTAATCTAGAACAGGGGTGCCCAAACTATGGCCCATGGGCTGGATCCGCCACCCAACGCTAATTCATCTGGACCTTGCCGCCCTCGCCGCTCCTAGGAGCGGAAGTAAAACGTACCAGTATAGGCACATTTTACTTCCACTTCCAGGAGTGGCGAGGGCGGCAAGGGCTGGATAAATTGGTGTCAGGGGCCAGATCTGGCCCACACCTGGCTCAAGCAAAGAAAATGGCAGCCTAAAAATCTATCTCATCCTGCCGCGAAACCGATTGCAAGGCCTATTTTACGTCTGCTTCCGGTGGGAGGAACCGTGTACCGGCCCACTGAACCATGTGGCCAGCCCACGGCTTGAGAAGTTTGGGCACCCCTGATCTAGAATGTAATTCAATTGGCATACAAGAGGCTGACCCTATCTATAATAGGCTGGCGTGCCCACATGCGCAATGCGAAATGAGGCAAGCCTAATGGGGAAATGTCCACGGCGTTCGTTCATCTGTCTTGCTCCCAAATGTCAGGCGGGAATAAGGGAAAGAGGGAAGCGTTGTTATTATGATTGCTAATTCCCACCATTAGAATCTAACTGGGAAATATAATTAATGAAGGTAGCGGGCTTCTTCGGAAGGCCGCCACAATCTGTTCCCATCGGACAACCATCCCTGTTTTAACTCAGGGCGGGAAGTTAATTAAAATGTGCATTTAGAGAAAGCTTCAGGATGAGGCGGCCGAGGCAGGTGGCATCTTTCTCCGCCGCCTCCATAAGCCCACGATTTTTGCCAAGCGAATCAAAAGGTAAAAAGTGAAGGTAACCTTGGCTGATTGCATTCGATTGACTATTTTATTTTATTTTTTTTGGTTTATCAGGCTCGATTAATTTGCTTGGCTCATTTGTTAGCATCGGTGCTGCCCAAGTAACTATGGAACAGGGAATAATTATAATTTAGATGATTTTTAAAAGCTGTATTTCCACTGTAATGCTCATTTGTCCCCTGCCCCTGCGGATGAGAGATAGGTAAAGGTAAAGGTTTCCCTTACTCGAAAGCCAGTCGTATCCAACTCTAGGGTTCAGTGCTCATATCCATTAAGGCCAAAGAGCCAACGCTGTCTGCATCTGCAGATGTTTCCGGGGACATGTGGCAGGTGTGCCTTGACACCGGAGTGCATGGAATGCTGTTACATGGTATGTGGTATGTGCAGTTTCTTGCTTTCAAACTGCTAGGTTGTTAGGAGCTGGGATGGAGGGCAGGGATCTCATTCCGTCATGTGGCACTCAGGTTTCGAACAGCTTATTTATTTATTTGTTTTGTTTTGTTTTGTTTTGTTTGTTTGTTCAAATTTATATTGCTCCCCTATATACGCTGAGCATCTTAGCCACTATGGCCACCACAGTCAACTGGATGAGGAATATTCCTGGCCGTATCCAAGCAAGGAAGGACCCTGAAATAAAGATATCCATTTATATTTTAATTAAGCTTCAAAGCATGGGCAGGTCTTGCGTCAACAAGGAGACAGCTGTGCACAATTTTGAAAATATATGTTAGCCACAGTTGAGCAGAAAAGTTGCACATATTCATTAAACAGGAACCCAGACTTTTAAACTCAACAACTAAAGCCCTCTACCTGAATGCAAGCATCTGTCAGTTAAGCTTTTCTCCCATCTCCTAATGACATTAGTTTTGCCATTCCTTCTATTCCAAATATGAAGACGAAACAGTGTCCAAGGACCTTCCTTCCATTGCATCTCATAGGGCTTGGCTTTCCAGTTATGGATTCACAGCCAAATCACCCATCGCCCATCGCCATCCAACCACACATTAATGATCTCGAATGAAAAGCAGGTTTTCCTCTTCTGAGCCGATCCATCCCACTTCTTCTTGTTATGCTGTATCCGATTCCAAATATTGGCGATCCTCATGCAGATCAACCATGAAGACTGCCTTGCGAATATAATGCCATGGCCTTCCATCCTTCTGCATCACAGTGTGACACTCATAGTACCACTGATCCAGTTCTGTGAGTCAATTTCTGGCCCTGAGCCCTTTTGGCATGGAAAGTCATCATCATCATCATCATCATCATCATCATCCCCAGGCCAGGATGGATGAAGCTGCTGCCCTACCATCAAGATGGATTCAAGTGAGAGCTTTTAATCCACTTGATCACCCTTCCCTGTGGACTTCACCAAGGCTGCTAGTCCTCAGGTTAACTGCTGCCTGACACTCGGTGTTGAGTCGCTGGCCGTATGACCACAGCAGGATAACCTGGCCAGATTTCCATCTCACTACCAAAGAGATCGGATTATCAATTAGTTTTTCCAGATTTTAGTTGAGTTAGAATCTCTTTCCTTGTATTGTTTCAGACTCACCCTTTTCCAGCAGCAGAAAGCAACCTTGCTGTTTCTCCTTTCCCATATCTGCTTATCCTTTGAGCTTTCAGTCTTCTAGTCCAGGGATTCTCAACCTGCGGCCCATGGACCGGATGCGGCCTGCAGCACCATTTCATGTGGCCCCACCACCACACCAGGAAGTGCCATGTGGTGGAGGAAGGTCAAAATGGCTGTCCAGCCCCCCGAAGCTGTCTGAGGGAGCGTGACCTGGCCCCTGGCTTTAAAAGCTTGAGAACTCCTGCTCTAGTCTATAGGCTGGTTCGATTCCAATCCTTTGCGACCCCATTGACTATTGCCAGCCAGGCACCTCTGTCCTCCACCATCTTCCTTAACCTACCCAGAAAAACCTCCTCGAAGATTGTGGTATTTCTTAACCTTTATTGGGCAAACCTTGGTAATGGCCACCTTCTGTTGCCGGCTAATCTTTCTCACACTAGGTCAGACGAAAAGGAACTACAGAATGAACTCACCCAAAGGGTGCCTTCCTTTTGCCAGTTTAATATCTGGCCTAGACACAGAAGAAGAAGAAGAAGAAGAAGAAGAAGAAGAAGAAGAAGAAGAAGAAGAAGAAGAAGAAGAAGAAGTGGTCTATAGGCTAACCATATCCAGATCCATCAATTGTTCTTCACTGGCCTTAGTTTTCCCGACTCTTTACCAGCCTACTCACTCTCTTCTGGATACGTTGCAAATTGTTGATACCTTTCTTGCTACTGTGGTATCCCCAAAATAGAGACACGGGATTCTAGGAATTGTCTGCCATCTTCAATTACAACACTTCAGTTGCTGTTGACCTCATGGAAGGACCGAAAAAAGCAGCTTTCATTACTTTTTTGTTTATGACCTTGACAACAGATGGAAATTACATACCAGGTAATACAGGGGTTTCCATCCTAAGGCCCATAGACCAGATATGGCCCACGGTGCCATTTCATGTGCCCCCCCTGCCCCTCCAAGGACACTTGAGAAACAAAATGGCCACCCCCTTTGAAGATGTTGGGACAAAATGGCCACCCACATCGTGAAGGCAGGGCAAAATGGCCATCCGGCCCTCAAAGCATGACCCGGTCCCCTGCTTGGGAACTCCTCACGTAGTGCCATATTCTGTGTGGTTTAAACAGCCCAACTCTATCCAACCCAACTCCCAATCTTGGATAATTTCTTAAGTCTGCCATTCCCATCACATGTTTCCATACTGTCAAGTATCCCGGATTGGCCGGGATTTCCCGTATTTTCGCGCCGATTTTTGCCATTTCCCGCCCGGAGCTGCCACTACCCCATAATTTGGCAACAGGGGGAAAAGGAGTTACTGCGCATCCCTTCTGCGCAGGTCATTTCTATGCATGCATAGGTAGAACCCTTCTGGGCATGCGTAAAACCCTTCTATGCATGCGTAGAAGGCTTCTGTGCAGAAGGGGATGCGTAGAAGCCCTCTACGCATACGTAGAAGTGAGCTGCGCAGAACAGTTCTGCGCAGGTCCGTTCTACGCATGCGTAAAAGCCTTCTACGTATGCGTAGAAGTGAGCTGCGCAGAACGGTTCTGCGCAGGTCCGTTCTACACATGCGTAAAAGCCTTCTACGCATGCGTAGAACGGACCCGCGCAGAAACGTTCTGCGCAGGTCCCATAATCTCCGGAGCTGTGCTTGACAGGTATGCATGTTTCCCATCGGTAGAAACAAAGAAGCCAAATTCCAGCAGAAATGTTTTCTTAGTTTGGCTGGCTGGATTTAGAGACAACACTCTGGAAGAGGAGGCCAATTGGGAAACGGGAAGCATTTAGCATTACAAACACCCCAAGAAATCTTCTGTTTCTTTAGCTCAGAATTCCCGCTCCATAGTCCTCAGATGAAACCTTGATTTCCCATAATCAGCTGCCAGGTTTAATAAAGATTTATTGTGGTGCAGTTTCCCGGGAGAGAGGGAGTTTAATGTTCAAGAAATCAGAGCTTAGAGGCTTTCTGCTGTTATTCAGAAATGATATGATTATCGCCTCTTGCTGTTACTCCAAAAAAAGAGATCTTCATGAGGCTGTCTCTTGTTACAGAACTGGAAGACTTTCTGACCGCTGGGTTTAATTCTCCCAATGAGAAAAAAACATTTTTGCAGCAGCTAGTACTGTTTCACCGGCTTTGCAAATTAATGAGAGCTTGATAATGAAAGGACAATTGGTGGAAATAGGTAACATCCATAGAGGAGTCAACTGAACAAGTACTCATGAGCGGGTGAGGACAATTTGAAGACTTAACAACTCGAATTAGCTGATAAGACATTAAAAAAAAAGTATAAGAAAGGCCATGCTGGGTTGGTCATGATCAATCTAATTTCCTGGATCCAAACAGTTCTAAACAGAGTAAACCAATAGAATGAATTGGACCTACTAAGTAAACTGTCATATACTGTAAGTTTCATTGATGCATTGAATGAAAATGTGTTACTTACACGGCATCAAAAATAAATAAATAAATGTTATCCGCTACTTGGTCCAATCCATGTGTCCTAGACTAAACCAAGTGCGCTGAATCCAAATCCGAAGTCCGATTCTGCCTAGGACGTCAGGATCTTAAGTTAGCAAATCTCACCTTCTTGGTTAGATTTTTGCATTGATCACGCAGGGTGTATTTGCCAGAAATGTAGCAGAAATTGTCCAGTTTATTAACACAGCTGCGCCTACTCATCCTTAGCTCAAAACAGACTCACTATGGCCTAGTTGTACTATCCAATAAGATGGTTTCACACTAGAGACAAGCCCTTGGTCCATCTCACCTTAGATACCTATTTCTTTTTTTTTAAAACAATTTTTAAATTAATTTTTGAAGTGAAATACAGAATAAAACACAAACAAGACATAGTGAAAAATTACAAAAAATACATCTAATACACAACATAATTACACTGCAGCACAATAAAAGCATTTAATCTTTAAATGTTTCTGACCTCAGCTCACTGACTTGCCCAGACCGCTGCTAGAACATGCATGCCACCAGGGGATGTGATTCAGCGGAGGCAGCAGCAGGCCCTAGTGGTAGCTACAACTGTTATAATGTTCCCATGTAAAAACCCATTACCCAATTTACTGGCCATTTGAACAGCTATAGCATGCCATAAAATCTGTACATGATAGGCAAATTCTGAGTTCAGCACACTCAATATCATGTAAATCACATGTGTTATTCCCAGTAGCAAAATCATTGTTTTACTGGTAAATCATAACTGAATCAATGGAAGATATGAAGTAGCTGACTCAGCAAATCTCCACTGTTTCAATGAGCTTACTCTGTTTATGCCTTACTATGCTAAGTAAATAGGATTCCAGTTGGTATTAACACCTGGTTTTACTAAGAGTTTTCAAGCCACCTACACATAAATATAGATGCTAGATCTTCCTTTTTTTTTTAGCATTTAAGCATTTTCCAGAATTATTATAATTTCCTTTGCTGTAATGAGGTATAGGTTGTATAGCTTAATATTTTAATTTTCCAGCATCGCAATTGGCTGCCTTATTGGTTTGCTTGTTAATGTAGCCTTTTTGAGATTATTGCTTGTGATTGTAAACAGCAACCAGAGATTTTTCCCAGTTGGACAGCACATAAGTTTGGTAAACAAACAAATAAAGTACAATTAGGTCTGAATCAAACCTTATTGCTGTAAACAATATTTTTTATGGCTGCAAGGTGTTTGTAAATTTGTATTTCTATTCTGGCTGGGATAGTTTAGTGTCATTTCCATTTCAATTATAATTGCTCTTTGAAGCGATTTGTCTTCAGGCTCAGTTTCATGACTTTTTGATATCGTGAACTTGTAAAAATCAGGAATAAAATAAAATTAAAATGACCTCATTTTTGTCTGTCAACGGCTTCCCCTACACAGTGTGTGATTTATATTAGCTGATTTCCCTCCTCCCTTCTTCTCCATCTTTGTCAGTTCAAAGGTTTCCCTAAGCTAAGTGGCTTAGGATCTAATATATCTCAAATTAAAATATCAAAAAAGAATCAAATCCCCTTTGCAAAAATAACACTCTTGACAGGCCATGTGAAAGATAAAGAAATCAGAATCAGGAATGCCATTAAGATTTCGAATCTTGAGCTTGAATATGAGGAGAGAGACTTGCAAAAATCTCTTAAGGATGTGGGTTGAACCTAAGGTTGGCTAGGCTTACGCCACCATTTCCTTCCAACCAACCAACCAACCAACCAACCAACCAGCCAACCAACCAACCAACCAACCAACCAACCAACCAACCAGCCAACCAACCAACCAACCAACCAACCAGCCAGCCAGCCAGCCAGCCAGCCAGCCAGCCAGCCAACCAACCAACCAACCAACCAACCAAGGAACTCATTTATGATAGATCTAACCAACCAGCCAGACAGCCAGACAGCCAACAAACCAACAAACTAACGAAAAAGAAACCAACCAACCAACCAACCAACCAACCAACCAAGGAACTCATTTATGATAGATCTAACCAACCAGCCAGACAGCCAGACAGCCAACAAACCAACAGACTAACGAAAAAGAAACCAACCAACCAACCAACCAACCAACCAACCAACCAACGAATGATCTAATGAATGAAGGAACAAACAAACAAATGAAACAATGAACCAACCAACTAACTAATGAAAAAAGGAATGAATCAACCAATTCAACCAACAAGCAAACTAATGAAGGAACCAGCCAACTCAACCAACCACTCTATTCATTGGGTGGAACTAGAGCTTCTAGTGCAGGGTACCTGAACAATGCCTAGGTCCCAGAAAGCTTGCCAACCATGACGACCCATGGGATGTGTAGTAGAGCTGGCAAGGCAACTGGGTCATGTTGGATAGTCTAAATAAGTTTTTAAAAATGTTACATCACTTTCCAAGAACATATCCTGGATATAATAGTAACATGGGGCTCTTCCTGGGCTTTAGTTAACCAAATTAAAAAGACATGCATCATAGGAGTTAACTAAGAAACAACTATGTAAAGAAAACACAATTATTTCAAGTGTCTAAATGCAGTGGTTCTTCAAAAGTACCCTTTCTCAAGGTCTTTCCTGGCTTCTCATGGATAGTCCAGGGCTCCCAGAAGAAGGCCTGCCCTAAGAACGTGAGGACAGTGGAGATATTCATTTCATGTATCACCTGGGCAAAATAACAACACCCCAGTCAGATGACCCTTTAGTTTCAGAAGGATTGCTTCTAGATCAAATGAAGAAGACGGTCAACTCTGGTAAGCAATTTAGTGGTCATGATCTTGTCTCACCAGACTTGAAGAGGTAGAGAAGGAACATAAGAAGCGGTTGGTACTTTAGGAAAGGTAACGCTTTCCCTTGCTCGAAAACCAGTCGTATCTGACTCTAGGGCTCAGTGCTCATCTCTGTTTCAAAGCTGAAGAGCCAACGCTGTCTGCTTCTGCAGACTTTTCCGTGGTCATGTAGTAGGCAAGACTAGACACCGGAGCGTGTGGAATGCTGTTTACCTTCCCACTGAAGTGGTCCCTATTTATCTCCTTGCAATGTCTTGCTTTCGAACTGCTAGGTTGGCAGGAGCTGGGACAAAGACGGGAGCTCATTCTGTCCTGCGGTATTTGGGTATCAAACTGCTGACCTGCCGCCTTCCAGTAGCAGGATACTTTTTTTTATTTGAAAGTAGCCAGTATCTTCATGCACGTTAGAAATGGACTTGCTGAACATGATTGAACGATCTGATCTATTTCTATTGCTGACTTTTTAAAAAAATACGATTGGTAGAAGTGACCCGTTCTGAAGAGTCTGGCCGGCCATGAGGTTGGTCAAAACACAACGTCATTAGGCAACAGGAGAAGCAAAGGGTGAAAGTAAAAACCATCGCTGGTTGTCCTGAACCAAAGGATATTAAACCCAGCAGTGTGTGGATTGCTGTGCTCATAAATTGTTCCCACAGAAAATAATGGTTTCAAGACCTTGTAATCCAATAACAAGGAAATGGATTCTCTCCTTGCTTGAAGGATCAGATCTTTCAACCCCTCTAATGAAAATCAAAGCTCACCAAATGAGGAGTGAATGAAGGCACATGGCTTTCAGAGGAAGGACACAGCGAGATGCATGCTTCTCTCTCCTTTTTTATATACTTTCCTTCTTTCCCTTATACTCCATCGCAACTCTGCAGGAGAAAAGGAACACAACTTAGGGTGGGAGGGGACTGTGGCGGCTTAGTGGTTAAGACGCCGAAGCTGGTGACTGGAAGGTCGGCAGGTCAGCAGTTCAAGACCCGAGTGCTGCATGAAGGAATGAACTCCTGTCGTCTGTCCCAGCACCTGCCGACCTAACAGTTTGAAAGCAAGAAATTGCAAGTAGATAAATGGGGACCACTTTGGTTGGAAAAGGTAACAGTGTTCAATGCACTCTGGTGTCTAGTCATGCCTGCCACATGGTCCATGAGGCGTCGTCCCTCCCGCTGTGGTGGGTAAAGGTCAGTGCAATGCCACCCATGGCTCAGAACGGATCACAGGGTGGCCAGCAGCCCAGATGTTGGAAGCATTAACCTGGGCTTCCAGCTGGGGGGGGGGTACACCATGGGCCTGGGTGGGGTGACTGCTGCCCCTTGGCCAGACCAGCAGGGGAGCAATGCCTTTAAATTGGATGCAGACATGGGGAAGGGAGTGTGGGCTTATGCTGCACAATCCCAGCCTGCGGCATGCATAGCGGACCCACAACAACTTCTCAATGGAGATGAGCCTCAAGTCCACCAGCTCAGATCCAGGAAGAGCTTTATGGCAAAAAAACAAACACTCTTGAGGGTACAGAAGAGCAAAACCAAATTTGAAGATGGAGGAAAGAGCTTAATGGACAAGGAACGACGTTAAAGGAGGATGTAACTGAGGAGCTCAAACTCCCCTACATCACTTGGAGGACCCTGAATAGGGTCAGAGTCCCTAAATGTATGACCAAAATGCTCAAGAGGGGGCTGCTGGCAGACAACAACACATGCTGTGTGAATGTGGAGAGATACAGAATCCGGCTCACTTACTGGTCTGCCAATTACTACCAGGGGTTCCCAACCTAAGGTCCGTGGGCTGGATCTGCCCCCCCCCCTCCGGTGCCATCTCATGTGCCCCCCTCCAAGGGCATTTGAGAAACAAACTGGCCACCACTTTGAAGCTGTTGAGACAAAATGGCTACCCCCATCATGCAGGCAGGGCAAAATGGCTGTCCAGCCCTCGAAGCTGACAGAGAGAGTGTGGCCTGGCTCCTGGCTTGAAAAGGTTGGGAACCCCCGAGGTAAACATTGGGCCAAAGTCTATATGTTGCACACCCTTGTTCTTCTGGTATGTCTGTGTGCTAAGGATGAGAGATGAGAAAATCCATCTTTGTTCCCTCCAGGTAGCCGCCTCCATCTCCCGCTCCATATGGAACATCTTATTCTCCTGTCGAAATGCCATCCGGCTGCGGTTGAAAGTTAACCGGATGCTATCTCTGTAAGTGACAAAGCTTGGCGGTTGTTTGAAGGCAATTTGAATGCAGGCTCCCGTGGCCATTCTCAATCTTTAATCTCTGCACGATAGGGTGATGGCTAGGCAAGGCGGGGGACGGGGAGGGGGCGGCAAGCCCATCACTCAGCACTGATAAGAAAGCTTCTTCCGTTCAATTATGGACCCGATAAGGCAGACCCAAAGTCCCGGAATCCATTTACAGCACACGCCCATAGCTAGGCAGCATAAATATTTTAGCAACCAACCATTTATGCCGGTCACCAAGGTGAGAATAATTGAGTCACAGCAATCTCCGTCACCTCTTCACTTGCGTTGAAAGTTTTGCAAGGAAAGGCAGGCCTTTTTAAGTGCAAGAAATAAGTGTGCCAGAGAAATCGGGGGATAAAGAGTTCTTTTTGTGTGTTTCCTAAGAAAATGCAACTACAGTAGTAACTAATTACTTTTGTGTGGCATCGGAACCACAGAGGGTGCCAAAATGTATACACGTTTTAAGAGATGCTATTTAAGTCTTACTTTTCAAAGTTGAATTGCATGACGGTAGCAATGCGTAAAATAACCTTCACTCCAGAGAATGATTGTGACATCGCCGTGCAACAAGCAGGACAGTCAAAGGAAATGGCAGAAACATGGTTGTCATTCAAGGAGCACAAGGCCAGTCTGGCCAGGTTACCCTGCTATGGTCATAGAGTAGACCCTACTGCCAGTGACTCAACGCAGAGTGTCAGGTGGCAGTTAACTAACCTGGCCACCCCAAGGACTAACAGACTAGCATCCTAGGTGGGCAGATCAAAGGAAGCAGAGTAATGGTTTTGTTCCAATCTTTATCTCCTGTTTGGTAATGTGAAAGTGGTCACAGAATTCCTTCCATCCATCCACAGTTCCTTCCTTCCATCCATCCACCCATCCTTAGGTTTTTTCCTTTGGTTCCTTCTTTCCTTCCTTCTATCCACCCATCCTTTGATTCCTTCCTTTGGTTCCGTCCTTCCTTCCATCCATCTATCCATCCATTGGTTTGTCCCTTTGGTTCATCCCTTTCCTTCCTTTGGTTCCTTCCTTCTTTTGGTTCATTCCTTTGGTTCCTTCCTGCCTTCCTGCCTTCCATCCATCCATCTATCCATCTATTGGTTTGTCCCTTTGGTTCATCCCTTTCCTTCCTTTGGTTCCTTCCTTCTTTTGGTTCATTCCTTTGGTTCCTTCCTGCCTTCCTTCCTTCCTTCCATCCATCTATCCATCCATTGGTTTGTCCCTTTGGTTCATCCCTTTCCTTCCTTTGGTTCCTTCCTTCTTTTGGTTCATTCCTTTGGTTCCTTCCTGCCTTCCTTCCTTCCTTCCATCCATCTATCCATCCATTGGTTTGTCCCTTTGGTTCATCCCTTTCCTTCCTTTGGTTCCTTCCTTCTTTTGGTTCATTCCTTTGGTTCCTTCCTGCCTTCCTTCCTTCCTTCCATCCATCTATCCATCCATTGGTTTGTCCCTTTGGTTCATCCCTTTCCTTCCTTTGGTTCATTCCTTTGGTTCCTTCCTGCCTTCCTGCCTTCCATCCATCCATCTATCCATCTATTGGTTTGTCCCTTTGGTTCATCCCTTTCCTTCCTTTGGTTCCTTCCTTCTTTTGGTTCATTCCTTTGGTTCCTTCCTGCCTTCCTTCCTTCCTTCCATCCATCTATCCATCCATTGGTTTGTCCCTTTGGTTCATCCCTTTCCTTCCTTTGGTTCCTTCCTTCTTTTGGTTCATTCCTTTGGTTCCTTCCTGCCTTCCTTCCTTCCTTCCATCCATCTATCCATCCATTGGTTTGTCCCTTTGGTTCATCCCTTTCCTTCCTTTGGTTCATTCCTTTGGTTCCTTCCTGCCTTCCTGCCTTCCATCCATCCATCTATCCATCTATTGGTTTGTCCCTTTGGTTCATCCCTTTCCTTCCTTTGGTTCCTTCCTTCTTTTGGTTCATTCCTTTGGTTCCTTCCTGCCTTCCTTCCTTCCTTCCATCCATCTATCCATCATTGGTTTGTCCCTTTGGTTCATCCCTTTCCTTCCTTTGGTTCCCTCCTTCTTTTGGTTCCTTCCTTTGGTTCCTTCCTGCCTTCCTGCCTTCCATCCATCCATCTATCCATCTATTGGTTTGTCCCTTTGGTTCATCCCTTTCCTTCCTTCCATCCATCCATCCATCCATCGGTTTGTCCCTTTGGTTTGTCCCTTTCCTTCCTTCCATCCTTTGGTTTGTCCCTTTGGTTCATCCCTTTCCTTCCTTTGGTTCCTTCCTTCTTTTGGTTCCTTCCTTTGGTTCCTTCCTGCCTTCCTTCCTTCCATCCATCCATCTATCCATCCATTGGTTTGTCCCTTTGGTTCATACCTTTCCTTCCTTCCTTCCATCCATCCATCCATCCATCCATCCATCGGTTTGTCCCTTTGGTTCGTCCCTTTCCTTCCTTCCTTCCATCCTTTGGTTCATCCCTTTCCTTCCTTTGGTTCCTTCCTTCTTTTGGTTCCTTCCTTTGGTTTTTTCCTCCTTCCTTCCTTCCCTCCCTCCCTCCCACCCATCCACCCACCATCAGTTCCTTCCTTTCTTCAGTTGCTTCATGCTGCCTGCCTGATAGGGATTGTTAATTAGTCTCCAGAGTTTACGTCAGTCTCGTGAGCAAGTAGTACAATCAGAATTTAATTGAATTTAATTTATATACTGCCCTATCCAAAGGACTCTGGGTGGTGTACACAAGTTAAAACCAATATACAGGTAAAACAATTATAAAAAACCTTAAAAACATAACAATATTACCCCCCCTCCTGCCATGCCATCTATTATCTTAAAAACAAATATAAAATCTACAAAAAATTAATTACAGGAGGGGGAAGCCTTAGACAAGCCAGAAAGGGGAGCTTGCGGAGTCCAGGAAAAACCCCAGGTTGCGCACCGGGTTGGATTGGGGCAACGGTGCCCCATCCCAAACCAGCAGTGATAACTCCTTATGAGGACCGGGTCCCTTCACCCACATCCACTTAATGTATTTTTTTTTTAAGATGGAAAACGAAGAACATTGATAAGTATTATAAGGCATTGACCCACCATTCTGCTGATTTCCCTTCTCTTTAGGTTGGCGGTCCCTTATCACAGAAAGGGCCTGTGTTGTTTTTAATAGGGGAAAAAAACCTACTTCTTCAAAGCCAAGTTGCAAAAACACATCTTGCAAAGGCACATCTTTTCATGTTCAAAGCTGCTGAAATCAGAAATCTTACAAAGGAAAATATCCTGTTCTAGAAAGATCTTGTAGGTTCCTGCAAAGAGAGTGGTGGTGGGGGATTGCCTTGCCTTGATGATGGACAACACCTGATCTTCTTACTCCCTCTCCCTCCCTTCCTCTGTTTAAGACTGAGCGGTGCTTGAAAGTGACACTTGTTTAAATGGGTCAGGCAGGCTGGTATGTCGGGCGCATATTAAACAAGTGCCAGGGAGCTCAGCAACCGGAGCCATCAAGCAGATGTTTGAGAGGGCTAAGCTAAGCTTTAGACATGGCCCATCTTTATACTGGGGAAGGTGAATTTGCAAAGGAGCTGGCGTGCGTGTATTCATTTAAAAAAAAGATTTTTTAAATAATTTTATTTAAATTTTCAAACACATAAAGAAGAAAACACACATAGAATATAAAAAGCAAAACAGTAGAAAAAACTTAAGACTATAAAGCTTATTACAAGATTTGCATTACAGTAATTAGTCATCTTTGTTTATATTACCTTGGGCAGATGTTGTGTGGAATGTCATTGCAGAGACATCTACTCATAGAAGGAGTATAACGATGCCAAGGTATGTATCCATAAATGAGTCCCCAGCATGTTGGTGGCAAAATGCTAATTAACTTGTGAACCACCCACAGAGTGCACAAAGTGCTATGGGGCGGTATGGAAGTGTAATTGCTAGTGCTAAATAATGACCAGCATCCTAGAGATGTCCATGTAAGGTATGCCCAACTAGCCACAGCTAATCCAAACTAATTGACGAGGTGTTATAGCACATCTTGGTCATGAATCTCACCGTGTGACCAACTGCACATAGAATAAACACCTCAGCCTTTCTTCAATGAGACACAATTAGCAACAGCTAATCCAAACTAATTGATGAGTTGTTATAGCACATCTTGGTCATGAATCTCACCGTGTGACCAACTGCACATAGAATAAACACCTCAGCCTTTCATCAATGAGACACAATTAGCAACAGCTAATCCAAACTAATTGATGAGTTGTTATAGCACATCTTGGCCATGAATCTCATCATGTGATCAATTGTGCATAGAATAAGCACCTCGGCCCTTCTTCAATGAGACACAATTAGCAGCAGCTAATCCAAACTAATTGATGAGTTGTTATAGCACATCTTGGCCATGAATCTCACCATGTGACCAATTGTGCATAGAATAAGCACCTCGGCCCTTCTTCAATGAGACAGAATTAGCAGCAGCTAATCCAAACTAATTGATGAGTTGTTATAGCACATCTTGGCCATGAATCTCACCATGTGACCAATTGTGCATAGAATAAGCACCTCGGCCCTTCTTCAATGAGACACAATTAGCAGCAGCTAATCCAAACTAATTGATGAGGTGTTATAGCACATCTTGGCCATGATTCTCACCATGTGACCAATTGTGCATAGAATAAGCACCTCAGCTTTTCTTCAATGAGACACAAATAGCAACAGCTGATCTGAACTAATTGACGAGGCGTTAAAGCACATCTTGGCCATGAATCTCATCATGTGATCAATTGTGCATAGAATAAGCACCTCGGCCCTTCTTCAATGAGACACAATTAGCAGCAGCTAATCCAAACTAATTGATGAGGTGTTACAGCACATATTGGATGAATCTCGCCGTATGACCAATTGTGCATAGAATAAGCCCTCCTTCAATGAAACACAATTAGCAACAACTAATGATGCAAACACCAGTCGGTGTGTGTATGTGTGAGAAGAATGAGATAGACATTGTGAAGCCCCTGCCCTATCTCCTCAAGGAGGGTCGGAGACCTTTGACAATGTACATATTTTCGACTTCAAATCCCAGAATCCCCAGCCTCTGTTCCCAATGATAAATTTGTCACTGCTATCCTAGAGAAATATTGCTTGTGCAGCAGACAGATAAATATAAGCTTCCATAATGCTTGCCTTTCTTCTAAATGCTCTTTAATCCACACATTTCCTTTTCAAAACTGGTCACACTTTTCAACCTTGATTTATGATGGCCAAGGACTGCCGCAGAACAGTCAATGACAGCATTTGCGACAAGAGATGAACTAGGTTTTTTGTAATGCATCCAAAGTTTATTCTTTGAGAATTGCAAAAAGATCCATTCATCACATCTTCTTCTTCTTCTTCTTCTTCTTCTTCTTCTTCTCTCTCTCATTTACAACTGAAAGATGACTCTGATTTGTAGCTTTTCAGTTTAGCTTCTATCATCACGTGCGGGTGGTTATATTGTACTCTCCCATTGTGTGTCTCATAATTTCTCAGCCATAAGTGCTGCGATCAGTAACCGCTGACCAAAAGAATTGCTAATTCATCCTGATTTGATGAAGCCTTCCTGTTTCAAAGATGACTGCATCTTGGCAGATGAATTCAGAGTTCTTGCACTTGAGCATGACTTTGATATACAGTAAAACCTCGTGTTATGACGGAGGGACGTTCCAACAGTCTCTGTTGTAACCCAAAACAAACGTAATCTGAAGCAGGTTTTCCCATATGAATGCACTGAAAATTTTAAAAAAGTCCTGAACGGGACAAAAATAATATTTAAAAATTTAAAAAGCACAAAAAATAAAAAATGCCAGACATGATCGTCCCCCACCCCACCAAAGCAATGGAGCAATCTCCCTACCTTTTCCACGCTGTTTGGGGACCTTATCCAATGGCGATGACGGCACCTCTGCAGCAGTAAGCACCACATTGTGAGTTCGGGTGGAGGGGGGCGGTGGCCATTTTGAATCCTGAATTGGTGGCAATGGCCATTTTGATCTCAAAATTGCTTGCTAAGATTTCTGAGAGATGTAGTCCTGAACTCCAGAATGGCCACCACCACCACCATGTTAGGACTTAAAATGGCCACTGCCCCTTCACCCAAAGTCACAATGCAGTGCTTACTGCTGCAGAGGTGCCCTCGTCGCCGTTGTATAAGGTCCCCACATGGTGTGGAAAAGATAGGGAAATTGCTCCGTTGCTTTTGTGGGGGTGGGGGACGATCGTAACAAAAAACCGGTCGTAACCTGGGGAATTTTTAAAATTAAACGTGAGGTTGTAACCTGTGGCAAATCTAACCCAGGGTAGTTGTATGCCGTGGTTTTACTGTATTAGCATTTACCTAACTAATTCTCAAAGCTTTTTCATTTTTGGCCTATCTCTCAGGTACACCACACCAACATGTTTGCAATGTTGACAAAATTGTGCAAATCACAGCTTTGGTTGGCTGTGTATTACCAAAAGGAACACATGCACCAAAAGTAGAGTGGAGAGAGAAAGGCTTTATTAAAAGATCTTTTGCAAAAGGGCACTCTTCTCTCCATTCTCCTTCAAGAGATGGGTAAGAGTAAAGAAGACAAGCAGTTTTATAAACTAAAACAAATGGCAGATTGTTTAGAAAGCATATATTACATTGTTAGGTAAAGGTCCCCTTTGCCCGAAAGCCACTTGGGTTCATTGCTCATCTCCATTTATTGCCAAAGAGCCAGTGCTGTCTGTATAGGCCTGACTAGACAGTTTAGTGAATGGAATGCTGTTACCTTCCCTACCAAAATGGTACCTATTTATCAAAGTGCAATTCCTTGCTTTCAAACCAGTGATGTGCTGCTCCAGGTTCCCACCTGATCCTGGTAACTGGTAACGGAAATTCCCCCATGCCACGCCCACTTGGTTGGCCACACCCACCTCCATAGCCCAGGCCATGGTGTGGCTGGCCAAGTGGGTGTGACCCACAGAGTTAGCCATGCCCACAGAGTTATCCATGCCCGGGGGGGGGGGTGTAGTAATTTTTTTTGCAGCTCATCACTGTTTCAAACTGCTAGGTTGGCAGGAGCTGTGGCAGACGATAGGAGCTCACTCTGTCACACGGCACTCTGGTCTCAAACTGCTGAACTGTCGACCTTCTAGTCGTCAAGTTCAGTGTCTTGACCACTAAACCATTGCAATCCCTTTTGCTCCATTGTTACCACATCCTAAAATCTGTTCTTCTTTCACAGAAGTTGTTCAGTTTGATGGCCAGGCAATCTCAGGGTCATTTCCTTGATTGCTGGCCATTAAGGACTATCTGTTAGAAACAGGGTCAATGAGAATTAACATATGCAAATGCAGAAAGTGATCACACTGTGATGAAGAAGGCAGAGGAAAGGCCACTGTATTATATTTGCAGGACAGTTTTCATGGCTGATCGCCATAATGATCGCCAATATTCGGAATCAGGTACAGCACAAGAAGAAGAAATGCTTAGAGAAAAAGCAGGAGGGGTGAGATTGTCACGGACTTCACCCTTGACGGGGTTTGAGAGGCTGGTTATGATCAGTAGGCTGTTAGATTTTCCATTACTCTGCAACTCCCTCAACAGCCTATCCGTCACCTCTCCTTCCAGAACCCGGGCCGACGTGCTCCCACCTGTACAACACAGGGAGTGTGGTCGTTGATTTGGTAGCATGTTAAGCAGAGAGCAAAGTGGCTGAGAAGTAAATTCCAACTCCATAGATGTTAAAGCTCAAATAGAGCTTTATTTCCAAGTTGCAATTTCATACAAGCAAAGCATAATACCTGTGAAAAGAAACAGTCCACCGAGACAGAAGTCTCAGAAATCCATCAGTTTGTTGGGCAGGGAATATATCTCCAAGATAGATTCCAATCCAATCCAATCCAATCCGACTACATCCTGCCTTAGGGTCTTTGTTGTTCCCTCCGGGGATTAGAGTTCAGATAACAAGAGGCTGGTAGCCCCCAGCTAGAGAACCAGTTTGGGGTCTCAAAAGCTGCCCCTTTTAAAGAGAAATGAGTGACTTCTGCCACCCTTAGGAATTTAATTATTTCATCTAATTACATCCTGGGACATTCCCGACTCTGCAGGTGTTCCCTCCTCCCTCTAGAATGCATGAGATCATGGGAACACACCTGGCCTCCCAAGGTATGATGGGATTGACCTCTATCCTCTGTCATCTGACTCCGAATGTGAGGGACCAAGGGCCAGATGAGAAAGGTTGAGAAAGTATATGCTTCCTCTGATGTCACTTCTGGCTGACAGGCACCTGGTGTCGACCTAATCTCTGTGGAATCTGAGATATGTATAAACAAAAGAAAGAATGCAGATGCTTATCAAGGAGCTGTCAACCTAAGATCTTGCCAAGCATAACTCTTAAGTTTATAAAACCATGCACGGTGTGGACAAAGTAGATAAGGAAAAACTGTTTTCCCTATCGCACAACACTAGAACTAGGGGACACTCCATGAAACTTTTGGGTACTAGTTCTCAAACAAATAAGAGAAAGTACTTTTACACCCTGAGGATCCCTGGCCTATGGAACTCCTGCCAGAAGAAGTGGTGACAGCTGTCAGTCTTGACAGCTTCAAGAAAGGATTAGACAAGTTCATGGAGGACAAGGGTATCCATGGCTATAATTATAATGGATACCTAAGGACAACCTCCGCTGGGTTGGAGAGATAGGCAGGATATCTCTCCATGCCATTTCCAGCAGGGAATCCTAAGCAGGTGAAGGCATCTCCTTGGGAATAAATACCCTGAAGCCAATGGTTAGCCACTGTGTGAGACAGAAGGCTGGACTGGATCATGGGCTCCTGTGGCCTGTTCCAGCAAGGCGGTTCTTATGTTCTTAAGAGTAAGCAGAGAGATACGGAATGGGTGAGGGGTACTTTTTAACCTTTAGTTCACTTAAAGTTCAAATCACCCTTACCTTGAAAGCCAGTCATATCTGACTCTAGGGTTCAGTGCTCATCTCTGTTTATAGCCAAAGAGCCAGCTCTATCTGTATCTGCAGATTGTCTCCATGGACATGTGGCAGGCATAACTAGTCACTGGAGCGCACAGAACATTGTTTATCTTCCCACCGAAGTGGTCCCTATTTACCTACTTACCGAATGAAGTCCAAGTTATCACAATGACTGGAAGGAACAAAATTCTTCTTATTGTTGTTCTGCTGTAATGTTAGCCATCCTCATGGTGATCAGCCATGAAAATTGTCCTGAGAATACAATGCAGTGGCCTTTTCATCTGCCTTCCACATCACAGCATGGCACCCATAGTACCACTGATCCAGTCCCGTTAGTCACTTTTTTTTGTCCTGAGCCCTTTTTGGCACACAAAGTCCTCATTGGCCCCAGAGCAGAATGGATGAAGTGGCTGCTCTCTATCAAGAGGGATTTAAGTGGGATTTAATCCACTTGGGGTCCATCAACCTTCCCTGTGGACTTTGGCACCCAAGGCCATTAGTCCTCTAGGTAGTCAAGTTAGTTAACCTCCCCCTGACACTCAGCGTTGAGTTGCTGGCAGTAGGGTCTTCACTATTACCATTGCAGGAGAACCTGGCCAGGTTCCAATAAAATACTATAATGTCAGAATGCAACAAATCTGCTGGAACAATTTTTCCCTTAGATTTTTTTCCCTTAAAAAGAAAGAAAGAGAAGGTTCAAATTTCAAAATATTATTTGCAACTGCTCAGGTGATGGATGTTCTAAAATAAATGCCCACCATTTAGATCTGCATGAATTCTCTGAGCAAATGCTGGACTGGAGTACTTAAATAGCCCATCTACAGGGAGGAGGTTAAAATAAGGAAGGGTTATTTTGCCTCTCAAAGGCGAAACTGTGAGCAACTCACCTGTGATTGATCTAGCTGCCTGAACATAGACTGAGCATAGATTTTCGTTCGCCTTTTTTTGGGTGGGGGGAAGCACTTTTTCTTTTGCACGGAAAACCCATCTGTTATTCAGAAGGCTCCATTGTTCGTCGGGGTCAGGGGGGTCGGGGGGGGGGGAATAACAGAAGACCGAGTCCAAGTCATTATTGCTTAACAAATCTATGTTTACACACATGATAACTTTTTGTGTCTCTCGGGGGATTGGCGGGGGGGCAGATGGAAGTTGCATCCGATTTTAGAGCAATGGGTTTTGTAATTATTTTAACTCAATGACAAAACCTCCCAGTTCTTGGTCTGCTGGCATTGGCATTATTAGCTACTTGTGCCATTACAGAGACTGTTGCTTCTAAATGAATTTTTTTTATCAGAAGTGATATTTGATAAAGAATTTATACCAGGGCCTGCTTCAGAAATCCACTTGCATGCCTTGATTTCTTTTCTGTTGGAAGAGGGAGATTTCTAGAATTTGCCATGGTCCCAGTTTCCTCTTAGGATGTACAAGATTTTAATCTCT
The DNA here is from genome assembly GCA_035047345.1 of Bradypodion ventrale. Lineage (NCBI taxonomy): Eukaryota > Metazoa > Chordata > Lepidosauria > Squamata > Chamaeleonidae > Bradypodion > Bradypodion ventrale. The sequence continues at coordinate 13,844,205 of JAWDJE010000017.1, read as the reverse complement.
TGCCCTTATTGGCAAAGTGCTACAAAGATCCAAATAGTGAGATGTTACTTATCCTCAGTGTTGTTAAATGGCAGGGATTCTCAACCTGCGGCCCATGGGCTGGATGTGGCCCATGGCACCATTACATGTGGCCTTCATCACACCAGGAAGTGACATGTGGTGGAAGAAGGGCAAAATGGCCATCTGGCCCTCCCGAAGCTGTCTGTGGGAGCATAACTCAGCCCCCGGCTTAAAAAGGTTGAGAACTCCTGCTATATGGAGTCGAAGCTTGGACATTGACGAAAGCATCTGAAAAGAGAATCAAAGGTTTTGAAATGTGGACCTACAGGCGGCTGCTAAGGATATCATGGGTTGACCCTGGGACTCATGTAGAAGTATTGTGCCGAATGGATAAAGAACAAGAACTCTTTAAGACCATCAAGCAAAGAAAGCTCCAATATCTTGGCCATATCATGAGGAATGACATAAAAGATAGAATACTCCAACTCACTCTTCAAAGAAAGATCCCTGGGAAGAAAGAGCCCCAGGACGTGGATGGGACCTCATGGCTGAAGAACCTGAGAGACTGGTGTGGCATGTCCTCGGAAGAAGAACTGTTCCTAGGAGTTAAGTACAGGAAGACTACCACCATGATGACAGCCAATATCTTGAATGGATATGGCACCAAAAGAAGAAGGAGGAGGAGGAGGAGGAGAAGACAAGAGGAGGAGGAGAAGGAGGAATCATCAGTTCTTGTTTCATTAGTGTGCTGGGGGTTCTTCTTCTTTTGTGTCCTGATCAAACCCTGCACTGCCCAAATGAAGCCACTTTCTTTGCTTTGTCATTTCCCAAACTTAAGAACATAAGAGCAGCCTTGCTGGAAGAGGCCATAGGAGCCCATGATCCAGTCCAGCATTCTGTCTCACACCGTGGCTCACCATTTGCTTCAGGGTATTATTCCCAAGCAGATGCCTTCACCTTCTTAGGATTCCCTGGAAATGGCATTGAGAGATATCCTGCCTATCTCTCCAACCCGGAGGTTGTCCTTAAGTATCCATAATTATAGCCATTGATACTCTTGTCCTCCATGAACTTAAGCCCTCATCTGTGCAGATTTTGTGGCAGTCATGGGCAGACCAGTAAATGATCTGGATTCAACCCGTATGAGGAAAGATGGGCATGTTTAGCCTTGAGAAAAGGAGACTGAGACGGGAGATGATGATGCTAGCACTCTTCAAACACTTGAAAGATGGTCATAAAGAGGAAGGGAAGGATCCGTTTCTCCATCATCCCAGAGTGCAGGACGTGTAATAATTGACTAAAGCTACAGGAAGCCAGATATAGGTTGAATATCAGGAAAGACTTCTTCATGGTTAGAGCAGTACGACAGTGGAACCAACAGTCAGTGAGTGAAATGAACTAGGGGGCACTCGATGAAACTTTTGGGTACTAGTTCTCAAACAAATAAGAGAAAGTACTTTTTCACCCAGAGGATCCCTGGTCTATGGAACTCCCTGCCAGAAGACGTGGTGACAGCGGTCAGTCTTGACAGCTTTAAGAAAGGATTAGACAAGTTCATGGAGGACAAGGGGATCCATGGCTATAATTATAATGGATACCTAAGGACAACCTCTGGGTTGTAGAGATAGGCAGGATATCTCTCAATGCCACTTCCAGGGAATCCTAAGCAGGTGAAGGCATCTGCTTGGGAATAATACCCTGAAGCAAATGGTGAGCCACTGTGTGAGACAGAATGCTGAACTTGATGGGCTGTGGCCTGTTCCAGCAAGGCTGTTCTTATGTTCTTATGAAGACACAAATCTTTATTAGACAGTTTTCTAAGCAAAACATAACACAGACAGGCAGACAAATAAATAAACTTCTCAGTATATTTCCATCTCAGCCATTCTTCCCTATAGTTTAACTACCTCACCCGAATTTTCTCTAACTTGATTCCACCCTATCAAGACTTCTGGAGCACTTGTATCTCCTGAGCACATCTTTGTGTGTACATACTATTTTTTTTCTTTTTTAGCTTCAACTTTTGCCTGTCTGATGATTGCAGGTTAGTTGTTGGTTGGAGATGAACTATTACAAAAGCAACTATGATAAAATACAACGCCTGACTAACATTAATTCAAATTTTTGAAATGGTAGCCATGTCGGGGTCCGTGTTTCAAGCGGAGCAGAGAGTAAGCAACAGGAAGCAAACATTAAGATACAGCAGTTAGTCTTTAAATTGCCACCATGTTTTCTGTCCCTTTTGTTTTGTTTACTGTATGATATAAAGCAAAAGCAAAGCAATCACACTTATTTATCTTTCCCATAGCGTTTACAGCAATTTATGGGTAGTTCATAAGTTAATTAGTATTTTGCCCCCATTAACATGCTGGATCCTCATTTCACCGACCTGGGAAGGATTCAAGAGGCTGAGTCAACCATTATTCCAGGTCAGGATCGAACTCACAACCTTTTGGTTGTAGTACAGCAGCTTAACCACTGCACCACCAGAGATCCTAATTCAAAGTTATCTTCCCCAGTGTTCGTTACCTGCTTTTCTGATGAAACTCCATTTATCACATTTTCAGGGGTTCCTGGATGGTCAAGGCAATGCCATGACAAAGTTCTTCCATGGAAAATAAAGAGCAGTCCATAAAATGCTCCTGATTCAGGGAAAGTGTGGTTCTGGGATATGCCAAAGAATGAAAAAGCAGAGCTTTCTCCCTGAATCCCTTCTTCCTTAGGTCTTTTGAAATAATCATAAAAAGATCAATCTTCATGAAAATTCAGCACAGCAAGAACCAAAAACGATCTTTCTGGCTGTAATATCTTGTTACAGCAAAATCAATTGTATGCTTACCACCAATAAACGGGCGATTTCCCTGCAAACATGAGAGCGGAGGGTGTCAGAGCATCTGAGGACTGGATCAAGAAGGACAAAGACAGACACACACACACCCATCTGTCCAAAACATTTAGTATGCAGAGCAAGAACACGCTTTCTTGGTCTCTGGCCAGGAAACATCCTTATACATGGGTTACAAAAATGTGACTTCCATGCTAATTTCCTAGGCCGAAGAGGTACATTTGCTATGACTGGAATGCAGCTGGTGTTCCCATAAGGTTTGGGTAACATGCTGTGACTAATTGCAGCTAATTGGTAAGGTATCAGGGCGCATCTTCGTTGTGTCTTGGCCATGCAGTTATTTCTGTGTCCAAAATCTGTCTTGGCCGTCTTAGTCATAATCCGCTGTGAAAAGTTCTGCAAAACTTAAAGCAAACACCATTTAAGATGCCAGGTGGACATTTGACTGCCTGAACTAAAGAAGAATACCCACCTCTTCCCAGTAGACTCTGGTGGATCCACTCCAGGCTTTGCTCTGAACTTTAAGGGAGATGCCCATAGTGTGGAAGGTCTCTTGAAGTGGAAGGATTCAGTAAGTACTGTATTTTCTGGCGTATAAGACTACTTTTTAACCCCGAAAAAATCTGTGCCAAAGTCGGGGGTCGTCTTATAGGACAGGTACTTAACTGCAGCTGACAAGTATATTCCAAACTCTATATTTTAACTGGAAAAGTTGGGGGTCGTCTTATACGCCAGAAATTACGGTAAATGAACCGGATTCTGTCTTTCTCCACATTTACATAGCGTGGTGTTGTCCACCATCAGCCCCCACCTGAGCCTCTTGGTCTTGCATTTAGGGACTTCGAACCTCAGCCTATTCAAGGTCCTCCAAGTGATGTTGGGGAGGTTGAGATCTTATTTATGTATTTATTTGTGGATTTATATCCCGCCCTCCTGACATAGGACATCACTCAGGGCGGCTAACAACAACCAAAAACAAAGAACAACACTACGAACAATTGAAAACAACAATCAGCTAAAAACAACAACAGTAGTTAAACCCTCCCCCTGTTAAAAATAAGATTTAAAAACACGTAAAACTAAACAGATTATCGTTAAAAAAAAAAACCTACTCTCACCCTCCTCCCCACAATAAAATAGCAACAGAAAACAAAACAAACAGGACCCCCCAGACAAGCTCAACGAGCCAGCGAGCTTGCGTGGTAGAGTCAAGCATGCCCCACACGCGCTGGCATAGCCAGGTCTTCAGCATTTTTCTGAATGGGAGAAGGTCCGACTGGAGTTGCAGTTCTAGTGGCATAAGGTTCCACAAGGCTGGAGCAGACACGGAGAAGGCTCTCTTCCTGGCACCAATAAGTTGAACTTCTTTTGTGGAAGGGACCTCTCTGTCCTTGTAGGACGGGCTAAAAACCTTGGGGAGACGCGGTCTCTTACATCCTGGTCTAATGCCATGGAGAGCATTAAAGGTCAAAACCAGCACCTTGAATTGCACCCGGAGGTGTGCAATTCATGAAACTTCAGCCATATCCTCCTCCTTTAATGTCATTCCTTGTCCAGTGAGCTTCTTCCTCCATCTTCTAATTTGGTTTTGCTCTTGCCTTCTCTCAAGAATGGTTGCTCTTTCCATGAAGCTCCTCCTGGATCTGATTCAATGGAGTTGAGGCTCATGTTCATTCAGACAATATTGAGGGCCATTCTCTTCTGTTATGGTGTCAACCCTTCTTGCATTCGGCCTTCAGCGTTCCCTGCAGCCTTCAACCTTCCCCAGTATAATTACAGATACTTAAGGATACTTAAGGACAACCTCCGGGTTGGAGAGATAGGCAGGATATCTCCTTTCATGTCCCCAAGATCTTTTCCTCACCAAAATGGTCCCTATTTATCTACTTGCAATGTCTTGTTTTCAAACTGCAGGTGGTGGGACAAAAGGCGGGCACTCAAACTGTCATGCAGTACCCGGGTCTTCAACTGCCGACTCGCCAGCCTTCCAGCTAACAAGGTGAGCTTCTTAACCCCTGAGCCATCCGCTTGCCTTCACATGATGCTCTTAAAGTAGGGCAACCTCAGCTTCGTCATCCAAAGATAGTATAAGCTTGATTTGAGCTAAGACCCATTTAGCTTTTCAATCTATTGTAGAGATAATCCTTGCGAAAAGGTAATTTTTTTATTGACGCATGAGGCTGATGAGGTTATAGATTTATTTTCTACCATAGTTTGCAGGTTTACTCTTGCTGGGGAGGCTCCTGGTTGAACATAATTTACATCATGGTTGTTACGCCCGAGCTGACAGATCCAAATTAATATCTCTGTTCTTGCAAAAAAAAGAGAGTAATTTGCAAATTAAAATTCAGGGCCGACGTAGGCTGCCGTCTGATACGCGTTACCTGGTAGAATGTCCCACAGAATTTAATAGGAGTGACTTTACATGACACGGGTCCACAGACTTCAGCCATATAAAAACGAATGAGCCAGGCTTGAATGACTCAGAAATAACATAAACATTTTTAAAGAAGCGCATGAAAGATTATTGTTGGTAGTAAAAATGACAGGCTAGGCAAGGATGGGTTTATGGGTCATGAAATGACCCACAATGGTACACTGTGCACTGGATTCAGCTAAATCACAAATTGATTTGGTCAGATTTGGACCACTTTGGATGACAGAAGAGCTTTCAGGGCGAAGTGAAGCGAATTTACCAATCAGTTTGAATCTGGGAGAGTAATAACTGGAAAGGCTTCGGTCTACTATTTTTCTAAAATAAATTCACCACTGATGCTAGCTGCCAGAGATTTAGCAGATTTATTGCTCCCTTTAAACAGGGGTTCCCATCTTAAAGCCCAGATGTGACCCATGACACCATTTCATGTGGCCTCCCACCCCTCCAAGGGCATTCAAGAAACAAAATGGCCATCCCCTTTGAAGCTGTTGGGACAAAATGGCCACCCCCATCATTCAGGTGGGGCAAAATGGTCATCCGGCCCTTGAAGCTGACTTAGAGAGCGTGACCCGGCCCCCGGGTTGAAAAGGTTGTGAACCCCTGCTTTAGTCACCAAATATACATCAGTGCTGTAAAAAAAAAATGTTACAAGCATTTTTGGTTTTCCTGTGAGTTGACTTTACGAATTCAGCCGCAGATTGAGCTCATAGAATTTCGTACGTAGATATATCTAATTTTAAACTTCAAAACATTATACAAACAAAAAAACCATGCAGATATAAAAAGAGAAAAATAATCGTATAAACACAACATATTAATTCAATAATAATGTTTAGAAAAGAACTGGGGGGACATCAGTTCTTTTCTAAAACAGTTACTTAAACTTGCTTTCATGCAGCACTCAGGTCCCAAACTGCTGTCCTGCCAACCTTCCAGTTGCCAAGTTCAGAGTCTTAACCACTAATATATGGTCCCTATATTTACTCACGCTAAAATATGATATCCAAACAGAGGATCGAATTACCCGCTATGCATTGTTGTCAGTGGAACAATCTGAGCTTGGGTTACCAAAAAAGTCACCTCTCCGTGATGCTCAAGCCATAATCCCCTTATGTTCTTCATTTCAATGAGATTCTGACAACTATATAATAAGTTATGAGAGTCAAGAACACGTTAAAACAGCCACCTAATTAAAATACTTTATAACGATTGAAGAGCCCTTTGTTAAAAGGTTCAGGTAAATAACAACAACATCTGGAGTTAAACGTCCACCCTTCTGTGGCTCATTAAATTCTCCGCTGGGTCTGTCTAAAGAGAAATATTATTGCCTGATGGCAGATGATGAAATGAATGAATAATTGATTAGTCTTACAACCTTATCAATAACATAGCAGAAGAATTAAAATCTGTGCAATACAATGGAGTGCAATGAAACACAATAAAAACACAATACGTACATACCTGAGCTACTTTTAAAAGGAATGTAAACTGGAGATGGAGCCTTAATGCAATTAAGTGAATCTCCCTTGCGTGATACCCAAATTTGATTGATATATTGGATTCTTTTAGCTGATGCCTTCATTATAAACTTTGCTGTCTTACATACGGTGTGCATGTTAGAACCCAGGAGGAGATAGGACAGATTGTGATTAGTGTCCCAAAAAGTCATTTCCCCCGATAAGGATGTGTTGTGTATTCAGGCAGAATTGCAAGTTGTTCAAGCAATGCCTTGCAAAGACAAAATGGCGATTTGCGCCATTTCTCACCCCGCGCTGCCAAAACCCTGGAATTTGGCAGCAGGGGCGAGGAGGTACTGCGCAGCCCTTCTGCGCAGGTCGCATTCTATGCATGTGTAGAAGGGTTTTACGCTTGCGTAGAACCCTTTTATGCATGCGTAGAAGGCTACGCAAGCGTAGAAGGGGGCTACACAAGCGCAAAACCCTTCTACGCATGCGTAGAACGGGACGTGCGCAGAACCGATCTGCGCAGGTCCCGGATTCGGTGGAGCCACGGTTGACAGGTATGATCCAGAGGGACCAATTATATGGGACTTGTGTAGCCATCTTATGTCCAGATAGCATTGTAAGAAGTAACTAGAAGGACTTTACAATAAACCCTTTTTGTTGTACATCGTTGCCTAGACTATTCTTGGTAAGGGCCGGACACAACAGGATGCAAGGTATTTAAATTTAATATCAGTGTATATCTGGCAGTCAAATAAAATATGAGAGATATTTTCAACGTTCTTTCATGATATGGTAAGTGGCGAAAATGCCAATATTTATTCATGGAATCTAGTAACTCGAATCGGGCTCTACAGTAAGCCCATCTTAAAGGATGAGGGAGGCACGTCAATAAATATTTTTCAGGTTGAAGCGCAATTTTGTTATCAGCCAGCCACCTTAAAGAGCCATTTTTGGCCTGATGGCAGATAGAAATCAAGTTTAGGACACGTTCAGCCTGAAGTCTGTGTCTTCATCTTCCTCCCCTCTCTGTTATAAGAATAATTTCGTGTGAGAAATTGTTCTGGGTTGAAAGAATTTTTGCAGAAGAAACTCCACTCAGGGAATGCCCAAATGAGGCTCCTTTCATGTCCCCAAGAACTGGGACAGATATGGGCACTCAATCCGTCATGCGGTACCCGGGTCTCAAACTGCTGACTTGCCAGCCTTGCAGCTAGCAAGGCGAGCTTCTTAACCACTGAGCCACGGCAGCCCCCATACTCTCTGTTGTCCTCTTCAGGTCATTAACCTTCATGATTCTCACAGCTGTTAATACTGTAAAGATCATAGGATCCAGATGTCTCGTGCCAAAAGTGAAGCAAACTTCAGCTTCGACCCTGATTGGAGTATGCTGCTCCAATATAGAGCACATCTGCACACGCAAATCAAGTTGACGTTGCTATTAATGAAAAAAGTGTATGGTGACAAGATGCCTCAAACCTACACCAGTTGAGAAGATATATCCTTTTGTTGGTATGGCTCCACCTAAGATCAGGAAAGAAGTAGCAGTGGACGCCGAGAGAATTAAGCAAGCGAAGGACCCTCGACACCCTCTGGACAGGGATGAGCCTCAAGTCTACTGTCTCAGATCCAGGAAGAGCTTTTGACATGGCTGTGAATGAAGCCAAGCGTAGAATGACAGGATGCCTCAAACCTACACCAGTTAGGAAAATATACCCTCTTGTTGGTATGGCTCCACTTAAGATGAAGAGAGAAGTAGCAGTGGATGCCAAGAAAACTAAGCAAGAGAAGGACCCTTCAACACCCTCTGAATGGAGACGGGCCTCAAGTCCACCAACTTTATGGCAAGAACAAACATCCTTGAGGGTAAAGTAATGGTAAAGGTCGTCCTTGCTCAAAAGCCAGTTGTATCTGACTCTAGGGTTCAGTGCTCATCTCTGTTTATAGCCAAAGATGTTCCCATGGGCTTGTGGCAGGCATGCCTCAACACCAGAGTGCATAGAACACTGTTTACCTTCCCACCGATGTGGTCCCTGTTTATCTACTTGCATTTTCTTGCTTCCGAACTGCTAGGTTGGCAGGAGCTGGGACAGAGACGGGAGCTCACTCCGTCATGCAGTATCCGGGAGTCAAACTCTGACCTTCCAGTCAGTCAGTTCAGTGTCCTAACCACTTGAGAAATCACAGTCCCTCTATTCTTGAAGGTACACGAGAGCAAAACCAAATCAGAAGATGGAGGAAGGAACTCACTGGACAAGGAATAACATTAAGGAGGGTATGGCGAAGGAACTCAACCTTCCTTATCTCACTTGGAGGACCCTGAATAGGCTGAGGGTTGGAGTCCCTAAGTGAATGTGGAGAGATATAAAATGTGGCTCATTTGGTGGTCTGCCGATTACCACGCTAAACATGTACCAATGAGGATTCAAGTTTGGCCAACGGCAAAGGCAAGAAGGTATCTTTGTTTTGGCAGTTTATGAATGGACATGAAAGAAGACGAAGAAGAACCACCTTGTAGAGTTCCAGTGACTGAATTCATTCACACACACACACACACACACACACACACACACATACACACACACACACACACACACACAAACCGATAGTACCCAGCTTCCACTGGGAAAGAAAAACCATCTTTCTTGCATCAGATATCTCAATCCCCAGAAGACCAGTGAGTGGTAATGGAGCAGCAAATGTTTGGCTCTCCCTAGTGATATGGATCTTTTTTTAAAAAAAAAGAGTTTCAGGAGAAGGAAATGATTCCTCTAAAGGCAGGATATCAACAGGAAGGCTGTAATGAATCATTGTCTGCAAATGAGCTCTGCCTAGATAATGAACCATTGTCTGAGTGAACATTTAGTAAGCATCTCTCCTGATTGTCTCCATTAACAGCTGTGGGAAATCGAGGCAGTCTTCAAATGCAAAATTAAAGCATTGAAAAGCACTCTAAAATACTTGTGTATCTCCTCTACCCTGAGGACTTCTCCCTTTCCCCCTTTCCTTCTTCCAAAGCAAATTGCTTCTGGAACATTTCCCAACCCAACTTTAGATAGCTTGGTTCTTTTACCAATGGTTTTGTCTTCTCAGAAATCGGCTGTGGTCCACATGTCCATGGGGAGCAGAAGGGTCTCCTTCTACACAAAGTAGACGCACCTCTTCTGCAAGAGCCATGGATATCAGGTCATCTAAGGACCTAGGAAATGTGAACTGCTCTGAGATGTTGCTAGTTTTGAGCACACTGTTCCTTCAGATGTGAAGAACGTCCAACTCCAGCTTGAATCTGGCTTGAGATAAAACCTTACTTCTTTTTTTCATGTCCAGATCAAACTTTGGATTGCCAAAGTGAAGCCACTTCCTTGGCTTTGTGGCCTGACAAACTTAAGTCCTCATCGGTGCATGTTTCTGGCAGTAATCAGCAGACCAGTAAATGGTCTGGATTCTGTATCTCTTCACATTCACACAGCGTGATGTTGTCCACCAGCAGCTCCCACTTGAGCATGCTGGTCTTGCATTTAGGGACTCCAACCCTCAGCTTATTCAGTATCCCCCAAGTGATGTAGGGGAGGTTGAGTTTATCTAGGTAAAGGTAAAAGTCACTTTTGAAGTCCCAAAACTCTAATATCCTCCTTTAATGTCTCTTGTCCCGTGAGCTCCTTCCTCCATCTTCGAAAACCTTACTTATGTGAGAAAAGCTTACTTTGTGAGAAAATGTCGCAAAGTCTGATAGGACACTCTTGACTGTCTTCCAGTGTTGCACCTGAAGTTTACCTCTCCTCCAAAGTCTACTTCCAACTCTACTTCAGGGAGGTTTCCTTTTTTCAGTGGCAATTTGACTGAAAATTGTATATGGCATCATTGATAAGCTACTGTAATGAAAAAGTCAAGTAAATGAACAGGAATTGGGAGAAAAATAGGTTATTATTATTATATTTGAACTTATATACCGCTTTCCTTTGTCAATGACCAAGTATCTACTGGTGGAATTCTGTGCTATTTGCAAGGGTTTCTGACTAATTATAATTTCAATAATAAGAAAAGCTATTTTGACTCTTCATTTGGTGGGTGAAAAAATGCAGGTGTTTCTGACTGATAGGGTTTGACCTATGCTCAGAAATACCCACTTTCTGATTTTCTAATGCATATCTGCCTACTTGAACCATAATATTGACCTGATTTGGGCTGATGGTCCTCCATTACCAAGTTGTTTCTGTGTGTGTGGGATGCAAAATCAATCCTTGAAGTCTCTAACCTGTCCTGTATCTTGGACATTAATGTAAGGCAGCGTTTCCCAACCTTTGGTTCTTGGACTTCAATTCCCAGAAGCCTATGTTAGTACGTTGGCTGATCAGTGCTTTGGGGAAATTGACTTAAGCTTCTGGGAATTGAAGTCCAAAAACCAAAGGTTGGTAAATATGGAAAAAGTTCATATATTCTTTTAAATGGGAAGCCAAGATGTATGGTTAAAATAGAATGCCATTAAACCAGTGTTTCCCAAACCTTGGGTTTTGGACTTCAATTCTCAGAAGCTTAAGTCAATTTCCCCAAAGCACTGATCAGTCCATTGGGTGATCAAGAACTGATCAAGAACCAAAGGTTGGTAAACATGGAAAAAGTTCATATATTCTTTTAAACGGGAAGCCAAGATGTATGGTTAAAATAGAATGCCATTAAACCAGTGTTTCCCAAACCTTGGGTTTTGAACTTCAATTCCCAGAAGCTTAAGTCAATTTCCCCAAAGCACTGATCAGTCCATTGGCTGATCAAGAACCAAAGGTTTATTTACTTATTTATTTTTCTAATTTGTATTGCCGCCCAACTCCGAAGACTCTGGGTGGCTCATATTGGCTGATGGGGAATTGACGTTAAGTCCAAAAGCCAAAAGTTGGGAAACACTGAGATAGAGCCTAAACACAGGAAGCAATCTGTCCTCTTTGGACTGGTAGTAAATTGTATGGAGGATGTGTAAGAGTGGGACAGGTCTGGCATTGATTGTCGGCGGCTGCTACTCGTATCTGAGCATACATTTTTCTTGGAAGTCATTTTCACACTTGATGGATGTGTCTCTGGTGACTCCATAAACCGATCCTGGCATGGAACATGCGACCACACACAGTACACAGAGTAGATGGTGGGCGGGCGTAGTTGCTTCAGCAGGACTCTGGCTGCTTCAGCTGGGCACAGACTACCACCTCACCCCCGAGCCTCCACCTCCACCGGACCGGGGGCTGGAAATTATTATATTCTATTGTATAGACTTGTTTTTGGGATTGTTATATTTCTGCTGAACGTAGGACTATTGTACTTTATATGTTCTTTGATGTGCAGTTTTTGAATTGAATATTTTCGTGTACAGTCATTTCTTATTGCATTGTTATTGTATTTTGTCTAGGGGTTTTCCATTGTATTTCATTGTATAATTTGTAGTTATCTTGTGGGAAGATGCTGATTTCTTTTTATGTATAATTGTACTATATGATATTATTTACTGTATTGTATTTCATTAGGTTCTGTAGTGTATATTATTTATTATTGCTTATTTATTGTTTAATTTTCTTTTCTAATGTTGGTAAGCTGCTCTGAGTAGTGCGTGCACTAGAAGAGTGGGATATAAATAAACCGATGATGATGATGATCTTCGAAGTGATCGGTAGCAGCAGAGAGGACTTCCCTGTTATGGTGTCCCATTTATGGAACTGTCCCATGAGAGCCTTCTAAGGGGTAAAGGTAAAGGTAAAGGTTTCCCTTGCTCGAAAGCCAGTCGTATCCGACTCTAGGGTGCAGTGCTCATCTCCGTTTCTAAGCCGAAGAGCCAGCGCTGTCTGCTTCTGCAGACACTTCCGTGGTCATGTGGCAGGCATGACTAGACACCGGAGCACACGGAACGCTGTTACCTTCCCACCGAAGTGGTCCCTATTTATCTACTTGCAATTTCTTGCTTTCGAACTGCTAGGGGAAAACATGTTTATTCCAGTTTCTTGACTTTAGCTAAATTTTAATATGTGCTGCCTTTTTAAATGCACTGTATTTATTGCTACCATTTATCTTTTGCCTATAAATCACCCTCAAGCTTGGCAGAAGAGTGGGGCTTAATTATTCCATTTTGTTTCGATTAGAAGTTTTTTATTGTTTTTTTTAAAGTACGATAAAAACACATGTGGCATTGACTCCCTCTTTCCCAATCCTTCCCAGCAGGGTTTGCCCATAGCAACACTAACAACCCAGTTTATATGATTGCAACTAATGCTGTAGTTAGATAGGAAGAAGTAGATGGGGAATAGATGGGGAACAATAGAAGAATAGATGGGGAAGAAGTAGAAGCAGTGACAGACTTTACTTTCTTAGGATCCAAGATCACGGCAGATGGAGATTCCAGCCATGAAATGAAAAGATGACTGATTCTGGGGAGACAAGCCATGAGAAACCTGGGGAACATAGTGAAAAGTAGAGACATCTCACTGCAAACAAAAGTCCGCATAGTCAAAGCAATGGTATTCCCGGTGGTAATGTATGGATGCAAGAGCTGGATCATTAGGAAGGCTGAGCGCAGAAGAATAGACACCTTTGAGATGTGGTGTTGGAGAGTTTTGAGAGTCCCCTGGACAGTGAGGAGAACAAATAGGTCAGTCATAGAAGACATCATCCCTGAGTGCTCATTGGAAGGTCAAATGGTAAAGATGAAGATGAAGTACTTTGGACATCAAATGAGAAGAGAGGATTCACTTGAGAAGGCCTTGATGTTGGGAAAGGTGGGGTGCAAAAGAAGAAGGGGGCATCCAAAGATGAGATGGCTAGATGGTATTGTAGACACAATGGGCACAGAGTTTGGCGGGCTGAGGAGGATGGTGGAGGACAACAGAGGTGCCTGGAGGAAAATGGTCCATGGGGTCGCAAAGGGTCGGAATCGACTGTGCGACTGAACAACAACAACAGCAACGCTGTCCTATAAAGATAATTCATGCATTTATGTGCCTAGAAGCAAATGAAGGAAGCACAGAGCCAGCAGAAAAGAAAACGAGGTAGGTATGGAAGGATCTAGCTATCTTCATTGTCATCCATTCCAAATAATTATCCGACAGTTCTAGGAAAGCAGATGTCCCAATGAAGGCGTGGTGGACTTGAGGGCTTCCTTTTCTGTGAAATTGTGGCCAGTATCTGGATGATTGTAGCTAATTGACAAGGTGTTGAGCCAAACCCCACTTGTAGTTGTAGTAACAACTTACTACTGTATTTAAGCCTATGTTACCAAGGTAGAAAACACACAGGATCCGGTAACTATGTGTCTGTTGGTCAGATGATCCATCCATCATTCAATCTGTCTGTCGCTCGGTCCACCCGTCTATCTTAGCAGCTTGTCTGTCTATCCATCCACCTGCCCATCCATCCATCGTGAGGGTGAATCCTGATTGGACCTTTCATTAGCTTTGTCAACACCTGGAGGAGATACCATGACTCCAGTTGCTTGGTTGTCGTGTCCATACGCACAGGGAAGCATTCAGAAGCAGCTAGGGTAAGAATGTTATTTATTCATTCATTCATTCATTCATTCATTCATTCATTCATTCATTCAATTGGCAGGAGGTTCCATAGGGCTAGAGAAGACACCAAGAAGGTCCTCCTTCTTGTGCTAGAGGCGAGCCCATCTACCTGATGGTACAATTAGAGAGCCCTTCCAGTCCGCTCTGGTTGGACAGACAGATGTTCTTGGGGTTACGCGGTCACTTAGATATCCTGTCCCACTACCATGTAGGGCTTAAAAGGTCATTACCTTTGATCACTTTGAACCATCACTCATAAGTATGGGCTAGATTTCGCCCACCAGAAGTTCCCGATTATTCCTATTTAATTTCACCTTTGCATTTTTGAAGCCAACAGTTCTCACCAAAAAGTCCCACTACACCAGCTAAATGTCTCGGTTGCCCCTGAAACAAATCAGTCCTGCCTTGTTTTCCCCATTGTTTCGTACACATTTTATTTTGTGTGAGCAACTGTTAAACATGGGGCCACACAATCCCTTATGCAGGAAAAGTGACAATCCGCATATGCAGCTGTAATAACTCTACAGTGATTGATATTTCTTCCAGAAACCATTACCCTAAGGTAGGTAAGAAATCGTGTAAGAAGGATCGCCCCTTGATTTCTTACCTTAGAGCAAGAGGCTGCCAAACTCATGGCCCTATTTCTCAAATTCTGTGCATGTGGAACGTATCCTGCATTAGTATTGCAGTGAAAACCGTCGAGCGTTGAACCAGCCGCTTCTGTACGCCTGCCCAAAGCTATCAAAAGGACTTGCTTATTGGAATGCAAGCGGACACATTTGGGAGAGCGACACGCCACAGTTCAAACACTGCTTTATTAGCAGCCCCATCAGTCTAAATCGGTGTCTTCAGCGCATCTGCTCCCGTTTTGGCGAGAGCAAACATGGGTGACATTTCAAAGGCAGAGTTAAACTTTCACTTCCCATTACGGGCACGGCAAACAGACAGACTCTGAAATGGGACCCAAGGGGATTTACGGAAGAGCCGGTTGAAAGACAAAAAATCACATCCCACCGACGGCTACTGGTGTTGTGGCGTATCCTATGACCTAAAGGCTCAGAAAGAAAATATCAGAGGCAACATGATAGCACAGTACTGCATTGCAAAACATACCTTTTCCTCCTCCCTATCAATACCTGGATCTATTGGAATGCATTTTTCGCATCTTCATCGTGGCCAGACGTCTATTGGCGATTTACTCGGCTATCAGACGAATCATATAAATTGTGGAAGCCAACAATTACTGCTTGCATATAGGGTCACATGTCAGTCACTTAGAGGCATAGTGGTTAAGACGCTGAACTCGACGACTGGAAGGTTGGCAGGTTAGCATTTCGAGACCCAAGTGCTGCACGACGGAGTGAGCTCCTGTCATCTGTTCCAGCTCCTGCCAGCCTAGCAGTTCGAAAACAAAAAAATCGCAAGTAGATAAATAGGGACCACTTCAATGGGAAAGGTAAACAGCACTCCAATTCCGAATATTGGCTATCATCATGGCGAACAGCCATGAAGATTGTACTGGGAACAATATAATGCAGTGGCCTTCCATCTGCTTTCTGCATCATAGCGTGACACCCATAGTACCACTAATCCAGATCCACGAGTCACTTTCTGGTCCTGAACCCTTTTGGCATGCAAAGTCCTCATCATCATCCCCAGGCCAGGATGGATGAAGCTACTGCCCTCCATCAAGATGGATTCAAGTGGGACCATTTAATCCTCTTGGGGACCATCACCCTTCCTTCCCTGTGGACTTCGCCACCCCATTAGTCCTCAGCGTGGTCAGCTTAGTTAACTGCTGCATAACAATTGGCATTGAGCCTATTCTATGACCACAGCTGGATAATCTGGCCAGTCAAGAGGGTTTACTTTAGAACAGGGGTTCTCAACCTATAGCCCATTGGCCGGATGTGGCTGCAGCACCATTCCATGTGGCCCACATCACTGTCACTGCCGTTGTCCCAAAAAGCGGATGTGTTTACGTCAGCCGTAAATATGCCCGTGCCTGTCATAAGCGCGTTTACGACAGCCGTAGACATGTTTTAAGGCAACGTTTATGGCAGGAGGAACCACTAGCCTGCTCAGCTGTCTGAGAGGGTGTGGTCCAACCCACGGTTTAAATAGGTTGAGAACCCCTGCTTTAGAACCTCAATCGTACCCTTCAGCTTTGCAGAAAGGCTACCACACGCCTGTGCAAGCCTTCCAGATTGTGGCCAGGCACCCGGCACTTCCGACGGATCCTATCCCCTCTCTATGTCAAGGAACATCAGTCATTTAGACAGGCTCTCTCTCTTTTCTACTGCTAAGGGAACTCTTAGGTATTCGGTCAGGCATTAAAATGCCTAGAGCAAAGCTAGGCAATGCCCAATGTTTGCTTCTCTAGCAAACAAAACATTATCAAGGTAATGAGCAGTTTGCTTAAGGCCAGATTATGCCTGCAGGGCCCATTCAAAAAACGCAGCAAGTGTCTGAAAAGCAGAGCACAAAATGGAGCAGCCCATGGGAACGACATTATCCTTGTTTTAATTGCCTTCCAAACAAAAGCCTAATAGCTCAAAGTTCCCAGGCAGCAGATGGAAGGCAACTTTGATGGCCGGCTCCACCCTCCGCTTTCACATGAATGAAACATCTAGATCAGGGGGCTGCAAACGTGTGAATAGAAACACTCATAGGAATCTTCTACAGAAGAGAACCCAACCCCATGGCATTGCTCTTTACCAGGGTTCCTCCAATCCGTCCCTGCAGATGGTCTTGGACTACAATTCCCAGAAGCCCTGTCCAGCAGATGTGCTGATTTGGGCTTCTGGGAGTTGAAGCCCAAGAACACCTGGAGAGCCAAGTTCACTGGCTGCAACAAATTTGGGAAATACGGCAGTGGTTAGGTCCATGGGAATGACATTGTTCACAGAACCACCCTTAGGGTATGACAGGGATGGTGAACCTTGGCACTCCAGCTGTTCTTGGACTTCAATTCCCAGAAGCCAAAATCAGCACTCCCACTGACCAGGGCTTTTGGGATCAGACTTCCTGATTGGGCGGCATACAAATGCGAAAATTGGATTAATTGGAGTCCAAAAACATCTAGAGAGTCAAGTTTGAGGAACCCTGTTCTAGACGGAGACCATGTGGTGCCAGGATTAATTTAATTTAATTTATTTTAATTTAATTCTCACACTTGTATGCTGCCCAAACAGGAAACCCGACTCAGGGTGGCTCACACAATATTCTGCAATACACACAATAATACAATATAGATGATAATTATACCATATTCATCCTACAAAAGCACATATCATGATATAAAACAATACAGCCATACAATAGTACAATGGCCTCTCTACTCAGACCTCAGGCAAGTCCAAGGGCAGTGGTGGTGAAGTCCTGCCATGCACCACCACAGCAGCCTCTTCGCCCCGGCCGCAAGAAAGTCCAGGGGCGGCGGCGGAGTCCTACCAAGTGTATTCATACAGAAGTTCTCCCTTTGCCTCTAAATGGGATGCCAAGTGTATTCATACAGAAGCTATCCATTTCCCCCTAAGCAGCGATGGTGAACCTTGGCACTCCGGGTGTTCTTGGACTTCAATTCCCAGAAGCCCAAGTTAGTACTCCTGCTGATCAGGGCTTCTGGGAACTGAAGTTCAAGAACAGCTGGAGTACCAAGGTTCGCCATCACTGGCCTAGAATGATGTTTTGAAGTCCAAGGAAATCAGAAAATGCCATCTTTACTCAGTGTGTTAGTTCCTATGACAAGATCAGATTATGAAATGCCTAAACTGTGTCATGAGAAACGACCCTTTAAAAAAGCCATGTTGATGGAGATGCTACCCTTTTAGGTAGAAGATAAATCAAGGCTTCCACCTGTAGCTTCATCTTTAGCTGGGCAAGCAGCCAAGATTTCCTCTCTCAGCGACTCAGTGACCTTGCCGGAAGGCTTCAATTAGCACATGTTAATCACTCCTTTTTAAAAACTGATGAATATTTTGCTGCCAGAATCCAAACACTCCTATGCTCCATGAATTTCTACATTTTGCTTTCCCTGACAGACGGATTCAGATATAAATAAATTAGCTAATGAATAAAATGACTCACTCACCGGACATGCTCAGCAGTTAGCAAGTTGCGCCCGGAATACAACTGGGTGTTTAAAGCTTCTCAGCAAACTCAACTAATATTGAGCAAGAGCAGAAAGTAGTGTTCTCAGCCTACTTACAAAGTTCTTAATTGATGCAAAGTTCCATTTCCATGCCAGATTATATTGCTGTGGTAGTAGAGTAGATCCCAGTGCCAGCGACTCAACACTGAGTGTCAGATGGTGGTTAAGTAACCTGACAACCCTGCAGACTAACAGCCTTGGGTGATGGTCCCCAAGTGATTAAATCCCACCTGAATCCCTCTTGACGGAGGGCAGCAGCTTCATCCATCCTGGCCTGGGGATGATGATGATGACTTTGCATGCCCAAAGGGCTCAGGACCAGAAAGTGTCTCGCGGAACTGAATCAGTGGGACTACTGCGATGTGGAAGGCAAGTGAAAGATCACTGGGTTATATGGTTCCCAGGACAATCTTCATGGCTGATCACCATGAGGAGAGCCAATATTCAGAATCAGATATGGCACAAGAAGAAGAAGACGAGAAAGAAGAAAAAGTGGTGACAGCTGTCAGTCTTGACAGCTTTAAGAAAGGATTAGACAAGTTCATGGAGGACAAGGGGATCAATGGCTATAATTATAATGGATACCTAAGGACGACCTCTGGTTTGGAGAGATAGGCAGGATATCTCTCAATATCATTTCCAGGGAATCCTAAACAGGCATCTGCTTGGGAATACCCTGAAGGAAATGGTGAGCCACTGTGTGAGACAGAATGCTGGACTGGATGGGCTCCTGTGGCCTGTTCCAGCAAGGCTGTTCTTATGTTCTTCAGAGGAAGAGGATTCAACTTTGGCCAAGAACAAAGTTTGACATGGAAGAAGGAGAAGAAAAAGGAGAAGAAGAGGAGGAGGAGAAAGAAGCACCACACAATAAAACACACGTTTGAGGATTCAAGTATGGCCATGAACAAAGTTTGACATAGAAAAAGAAGAAGATGATGAAGAAGGAGAAGGAGAAGAAGGAGAATAAAGAAGCACCACACAATAAAACACACATTTGAGGATTCAGGTTTGGCCAAGAACAAAGTTTGACATAGAAGGAGGAGGAGGAGGAGAAGAATGGAGATACTGGAGTCCTTTGATTATCCAGGAAGGACATGCAAATTCTGGCAATTCTACTTTCAGCCTTTTCCATGCAAGCCAACTAATACAAGGGATGTGAAGAAAGATAAATCCATCATTCTTGTTGCATTAGGCTGTCTTCACTTGATGAGAAGTTCCTCAGTCAAGTTGGGTAATGTAGCCTGCAAGAAAACTGGTATCTTCCATTTCTAAGAAAAAAAAGGGTGGGGGGAAGATGCACACAACCCATTGCATGCTTTTAATTTTTATATGCACGCAGCTATCTAGTTTTGCTGAATGGGCACAAATTATAAAAAATTATATAAATTTTGCAAAAATTGTCTTATTGAAAATATGTTAAAATCTCAAAGCATGTTTTTTGGGGGAACAACCCAATATCCTTTCTGTGAGCAAAAATTGACATCCTTGTGAAGGTAAAGGTTTCCCTTGCTCGAAAGCCAGTCGTATCCGACTCTAGGGTTCAGTGCTCATCTCCGTTTATAGCCAAAGAGCCAGCGCTGTCTGTGTCTGATGACATTTCCCTGGTCACGAGGCAGATATGACTAGACACCAGAGCACACGGAACACTGTTACCTTCCTTGCCAAAGTTGTACCTGCTTGCATTTTCTTGCTTTCAAACTGCTAGGTTGGCAGGAGCCGGGACAGAGATGGAAGCTCACTCCACTATGCAGCACTCGGGTCTTGAACTGTTGACCTGCCAACTTCCCAGTGATCAAGTTCAGCGTTTTAACCACTAAGCCACACAGTCCACTGCTATTAGATGTATACAATTGCCTGTGTTTTACATTGCTCTGGTTGCTTCTTCTATGACCTACAGCCTTTCCAGTCAGTAGTCATAAAGCACTGACCTAGGACGAGCTGATATCCCATCCCTCCTAGATCGGCGCCGTTGCCAGCATGATCCCCTTTGACTGAAACTCACCTACCAATTGCTCTCTAGCGAAGCCGGTGATAAGCAGAATGGCTAAACCTCTCACTCTGCAGCTCTCGGTGTCGCAACTCGCCGATCTCTGATTGCATAATGGGTGGGAAAAGCTCCTCTTCCACTCTTTCAGGAGTCCTTCTTGCAGTTGCCTTCTGCCTGCCAGGCCATTCATCCTCCACAACGTCCTCAAGCATCACTTGAAAGGGCTTTTGCTTCGAAGCCCGTTCCAGGGGTGGTCTCTAGAAGTCAGTTCTGTCTACCAGCTTTGTTCCTTGAAATACAAATCCGTCCTGGGTGGCTTTTTCGATAATGCCTCTCCATCTACAGGTGTTTTTATAAGGTGCATTTTAGCTGTTTACGTTTACTGATTTTAGTCATAGCACTGGGATTTGATTTTGTACTGTGACTGTTGTTTTACCACCCTGAGTCATCATGGCGAGCGGGCGGCGAAATAAGTCTAAACAAAAAACAAACAAACAAACAAATAAATAAATGTGAAAGCCAGTCGTATCCAACTCTAGGGTTCAGTGCTCATCTCTGTTTCATAGCCAAAGATCCAGCACATGTTTCCGTGGATACTAGAGCGCACTGAACGCTGTTTACCTTCCCACTGAGGTGGTCCCGAATGATCTACTTGCAATTATACGACCCTCTGACAATTTTGTTATGGGGATTTTAGTTTCGAGAATTTGCGGTTTTTAAGATTTTTAGATGTCAGAGATTTTAGAGTTTTTATGATGTTTTATCTATATTTATTTATTTTTCTGATTTATATTGCCGCCAAACTCTGAAGACTCTGGGTGGCTCACAGAAAATAAAACCAACCACATTTTAAAAAACCAATTAAAAATCAACTAAAGCTGCCACCATGTATGGGTTGTTGCAGGGCTGCCGTCAGGGGCGGGGGGGGGGACCATCAGGACTCCCGTCCCATGCCCATAGATGACGAGGGCCCGGCACCACTGATATGCGCATGTGCAAACAAACCACACATGTGCCGAAAACCACAGGGGCATGGTGGCGCTGGGAAACCACTGATGTACGCATGCGCAAACAAACCACGCATGTGCAAGAAACCACAGGGGTGTGGCCAAAATTCCTGGTCCGGAAATTTCTGATGGCGGCCCTGGGTTGTCAAAGTGTGTTATGTTGGGGGTGTTTCTTGTTGTTGTAAGCTGCCCGGAGTCACCTTGGTGAGGGAGCGGCTAAACAAGTCAAAATAAAATAAAATAAAATAAAATAATATAAAATAAAATAAAACAAAATAAAAAATTTCTTAAGAATGCACAAAAAAGCCCCTGCAACCTCAATGTGTTTTATTTTCTGCTTCTGGATTTGAGCTCAGTCAATGCTTCTCTCTGTCTATTTAGCAGCTGAAGTAATCATAGATGAAGGAGTGTTTGCACAAGCCGCTTAAATCAAGGACACGGCTGAAATAATTAGCATATAATCCACTGTGACTATATATCAGGATGGGAATTATACCAGTGCAAAATTACATCACACAAAAGCCACAATTGCCAGTACTGTTGCTAGTTTCAAACCATCCCTGTCTCCTGGGACTTATGATAGCCAAAACCTGATAGTAAGGGTGAGTAGTGAGGCTTACCCACTCATCCACCCTCTTTGAGATTCTACTCTAAGCAAACACTACGGCATAATAGTACTAACCACCCTCCTTCCTCAGTGGTATGGAAAAATCTGAAATATAGCACAAGGTTTGATGGTCTCAAACAACAGGTTTGCAAGACAAATCCTTGCCCTGGTGACTAGCATGATGTGGGAATAGGGTTGCCATATGTCCCAGTTTTCCAGGATTTTCCTGGATTCAAGCTGTCCCGGCAGGTTCAAGAAAAAACATATAAAAGTCCTGGATTTTAAAATTTGGAGAAAGGAAGCAAGATCACCCCTCACCAAAGAATTTTTGCAAAGCATTAATTCACTGCCTCCCTGCCTTTCTTTCAATTAATCTGCTTGAAAGTGGTGAAGGCAAAACAGCACCCTGAGAAGCCCGCTGGGGAGGAGAGAAGGGGAGACACTTGCAAGCAAGATAATTGAAAGAAAGGCATGGAGGCAGTGAAATAACTCTTTGCAAAAACCCCTGGGCTCACCTTGAAGTTTGGGGGACAAGGAGTCAACCTCAGCCCTTTTCCTTGAAAGCTGAGAGGGAGCAAGAAATACCCATATCTAGAGAGGAAGGGAACATGGTGGACATAAAGTGAAGAGTCCTCCATCACAAAGGTCCTCCTCCAAAATAAGACCCTTCCTGTCTCCTGTTTTTCTCCTTCCAGAGGGAAAAGGAGGCACCATGGGCTGCATTGTCGTTCTAGGCCCCTCTTCAGAACTTTCTTCCAAGGGATCCTCATGTGGGGTTTGAGGGTGCATCTATTTCAGTGGTGTGTGTATGAAGGGTAAGGCAGGGTGACCTCAGGGGGTGGAAGGGTGGTTTCAAGAGTGGCCCAAGAAATTTTATTAAAAAATAAAAAAAATAAAAATAGAACCATTGAGAATAGTCTTTTTCAAGAAGAATCACATGGGGGAAAAACGTCTTGACTACAGTTTATTTTAAACTGATGAAGGCTGTCCACACTAGACAGGGAGTCCATAGGGTCTTAGAGCCATGGTCTCCCTGACAGCCCCATGCAACGCATGCATAGTTTGAAGAATGCATTGACGTCATGTGGCTGTCCTGGTTTGGTGGGAGAAAATTATGGTAACCCTATGTGGGAAGATTGGAGGAACTGGGCATGTTTAATCTTGAGAAAAGGAAACTGGGAGGGGATAAGATGATTTTGTTGTTGTTCAATCACACAGCCGAGTCTGACTCTTTGTGATCCCATGGACCACCGCACGCTAGCCTCCTCTGTCGTCGGCCAGTGCAGATCTATGCCCACTGTGTCAACAAATTTATGACGATATGAAGATACCAAGAACCAAAGGCTGGAAGGTAAAAGGTAACAGCCGCCCTTGCTCGAAAGCCAGTTGTATCCAACTCTAGGGTTCAGTGCTCATCTCTAAGGGTTAGCCATTCTGTTTATTGCTATGTTTTTAAGGTTTTTTTTAATTGTTTTATATTGGTTTTAACTTGTTTACACCACCCAGTATCCATTGGATAGGGCAGTATATAAATTTATTAAATTAAATTAAATCTCTGTTTATCGCCAAAGAGCCAGACATCTGCAGACATTTCTGTGGAAATGTGGCAGGCATGACTAAATACCGGAGTGCATGGAACACTGTTTATCCTCCCACCGAAGCGGTCCTTATTCATCTACTTGCAATTTCTTGCTTCCGAACTGCTAGGTTGGCAGAATCTGGGACAGACACGGGAGCTCACTCTGTCGTGCAGCACTCGGGTCTCGAACTGCTGACCTGCCGGCCATCCAGTTGTCAAGTTCAGTGTCTTAAACACTTAGCCACCGCATTCACTACGCTAAGTAAACACTACTAGCCACCCTCCTTCCTCAGCAGTGGTATGGAAAAATCTGAAATACAGCAGGTTACAACCACCTCAGTTTACGTTTGCTGCGGTTTACAACGGCAAATCCTATGGAAATGCCATCCCTGTTTACAAATTTTTAATGTACTTTTTTCTGGTTTACAATGATCAATTCAGGATCATTTTTTAAAAAAAATTCCAATGCATCCTTATGGATGTTTCGGTTTACATTTTTTGGGGGGGGTTACAACGGAGTCTGTTGGAATGGGCCTCCGTCGTAACCCGAGCTTTTCCGTATAGCCAAAGGTTTGGTGGTGTCAAACAACAGATTTGCAGGACAAATCCTTGACCTGGTGAGAAGATCTGTTGTCTAGCATGATGTGGAAAGAGAGTTTAGCCTAGAGAAAAGGAGACTGACAGGGGATAGGATGATGATAGTATTCTTCAAATATGTGAAAGATGATCATTAAGGTGAGCGGAAGGCTCTGTCCGCCATCATCCTAGAGTGCAGGGCATGTAATAATGGGATCTGGTTACAGGAAGCCAGATTAGGCTGAACACCAGGGGGAACCTCTGAACTGTTAGAGCAGTACAGCAATGGGACCCGTGATCTCGGGAAGTGGCAAGTGCACCAACATTGGGGGTCTTCAAGAGAAAACTGGGCATCCATCTGTCACATCTGTTTTGACTTGGATTCCTGCACTTGAGCAGGGGGGTTGGATTTGTTGGCTTATAGGACCCTCCCAAATCAGTGCTTCTCTGTTGTTGTTTCTAGACCAGTGATGGGCAGTCTTGGCCCTCCAGCTGTTCTTGGACTTCAATTCCCAGACGCCCTGATCAGCAGGAGTGTTGACTTAGGCTTCTGGGAATTGAAGTCCAAGAACAGCTGGAGGGCCAAGACTGCCCATCACTGTCTAGACTCTGGAACTCCCTCCCACAGGAGACCAACCTCAATTTGGTTGTCCTTCTGCAAGCGGGTAAAGACCATCCTCTTAAGGTAAGCTTTCCTCTAATTACTACCTGCCTAAGTAAGGTTTTAAAAGTTGGGTTGAATTGCATTTTGTTAGTTTTAACCTTTTGTTTTAGATAGTTTTTATTACATTTTTCAAAATAAAAATACAGTTAAAACAATAAAAGTTAATAACAAAGAGAAATAGAAAAAAATACATGTTTAATAATCTAATACATTGCCAAATTACTTTGTGGGATAATAAAAACATTTGGATACATTTTTAAATTCCTCAATCTTAACCTATAAAACCAAGGGTTAACCGTTGGAACTAGCTATAGGTTGCTATGACTCGCCCTACTTGCCTGCACTCACCCTTCCTGCACATGGCCGATCTGGGTCCGCAGGTCAACGAAGGATTGAGAAAACCGGCAGTGGGACAACAGCCCCACAAATGCGAGAAAAGGGAAACAACTTCACTTCCCAACATTCCTCATGCCGCGCCGCACCAGAGCCAATCTATTTCTATCATAGTGTCTCACAACCTGAGCATAAAAACAAAAACAGACAACATTATACTACACACCCAGTGATATATACGTTGCCCTGGAGGATGCAGTATATCACAGTGATCTTTCTCCATTTCCAAAAACTCTCTATTTTTCTTGTTTATATCTTTTAAACCAGGAGTTCTCAATCTTTTAAAGCTCCCTCAGATAGCTTTGGGGGGCCCAGATGGCCATTTTGCCCTTCCTCCACCATATGTCACTTCTTGTTGTGGTAAAGGCCACATGAAATTGTGTTGTGAGCCACATCCAGCCCATGGACCACAGTTTGAGAATCCCTGCCATACACTGTAGCAACACTGGGAATAAGTGATTTCACATTGCTGATAACAGCAAGGGATTAAAA
This sequence comes from Bradypodion ventrale, assembly GCA_035047345.1. Classification (NCBI taxonomy): domain Eukaryota; kingdom Metazoa; phylum Chordata; class Lepidosauria; order Squamata; family Chamaeleonidae; genus Bradypodion; species Bradypodion ventrale. The sequence continues at coordinate 13,818,461 of JAWDJE010000017.1, read as the reverse complement.
ACTTGTACATCCTAAGAGAAACTGGGACCACGGCAAATCCTAGGAATCTCCGTTGTCCAACAGTAAAGAAATCAAGGCATGCACCTGGATTTCTGAAGCAGACCCCATACGAATGCTTTATCAAATATCACTTTTGATAAATATTTCCATTTAGAAGGAACAGTCTCTGTAATTCCACAGTGGGGGCACATGAAACGGTGATGTGGGCCGCAGGTTGCGAATCCCTGTTTTAAACAATGTATATTTGATTCTTTTAAATATTTGAACTGTTTTGCTTAAATATCATTTTAACCATTTAAGCCATCTTGGGGCCATTTATGGATAAAGGTCAAGTTCTTCTTCCATGCGCAGGTCAGACTGAACCAGTGGTATGGGGGTCATGCTGTGATGCAGAGGGCAGATGAAAGGCCACTGCATTCGGATTCAGATAATAATAATTTTGTGTCAGAAATTATTCTGGGTTGAAAGGATTTTTGCTGGAGAAACTCCGCTCAAGGGACGCCTAAATGAGGCTCCTTTCATGTCCCTGAGAGCTGGGACAGAGACCAGGTGCTCAATCAATCATGCAGTACCTGGGTCTCGAACTGCCGGCTTGCCGGCCTTCCAGCTAACAAGGCGAGCTTCTTAACCACTGAGACACCGCAGCCCTGGATTCAGATATGGCAGAACAAGAAGAAGAAGAGGGAGACACTGACACCACATATCAAACTTAATACAATGGTAACTAGATCCATTATATAATTCAATGACAAGCAAGTTTACAGAGTGAGAAGTTACTGCCCTTTCATCTTACATTGCCAGAGGCATCTGCCTCGCGTAGCTTAGCCTATTGACAAAATGGACCACGTTACCTAAAACCCACCATTTCTGCAGTTCAAGGGATCAATGCAAAAGCTTTGGATGATCAAAATGGTTTCAGCTATGACTGTTACATTGCAGTCTTCATGCAAAGCAGAAACACCTCAACCACCCTTCCTCCTTTCCCTTCCTATCTTAATGGAGGTTAGATGTCTCCATGGCTATTTTGACTTGACGTGTGGCACTATGGTTGTGGCCTCCAAACCAGTCTCTCAGCTTCAAAATGAACGACTTAGAGATAACTAGTTACCTGTAACTAGTTACTTCCAAGCTTTGCTCCATTCCAGGACAGGTCAGATTTTGCTTGAAAACACTGCAGGAGGGTCCATAAAACGAAAGTAAAATAACGCAGCTGTCTTCAAGACTTGTGTGTGAAGTTGTCTCCGTGCCCCCAACCTAATTGGGTCTGACATGTAATTAGAAGGAGGCTCACAAAATCAGCATACATATCATGGGCCTGAAAATTGTGATGGAGAACCTACATCTTCTCATCAAAGTAAATTGAAAAGCATCTTTCATCCCAAGAAAAGAAGAGCAACCCCCTCCCAACTTGCCCCAACCTGTTCAAAAATATGCAATGGGGGGGAAATTGAATGCAAAGAATGTGAAGGTGCATGTCAGAGTCTATTCAATTTGAAGATACCTGCCATTCAGTTGAGTCTATAAATAAGGTTTTGTTAAGTGGTGAAGCATTCAAGAGAGATGTTAGTATGGTAACTGAAGCAGAATGAAGAGTTTCTTCCCTGAATGTCTATACCGTTTAGGTTGACTTGTGACCAGACCACATATGAACTACGGGTATAGAGAGAGCTAGGAAATCAGGAATGCCATGGAGATCTTACAGTCTCCTCTGGTTTTTTCCCCCCTATATGTTGTAGAAGCTACCCAACATGCTGTGCCTTTTTAGAAAAGAAGGTTAGGCATCTTCAGAGTAAAATCCATGGTGGATTGTCTTTGCAACAAAGCCACCTGCCTCCACTGATCCCACCCACCCAGTGCTCCATCCATCCATATTTCCTTCCAACTTCTTCATAAATCCATCCACCCACCCATCCATCGATCCAGACTCCATCCATCCATCCATCCATCCATCCATCCATCCATCCATTTATTTATTTATTTATTTATTTATTTATTCATTCATTCATTCATTCATTCATTCATTCATTCATTCATTCATTCATTTATTTATTTATTTATTTCCTTCCATCCCATCCCATCCCATCATCTCTCTCCTTGTAACAATGAATGAAATATTAAAAGTTACTTTGCTGCACTGGGAGACCTCCAAGAGCTGTATTTTCCCATGGAGGGGCGGGATTGCACTTCCAAAACCCAAAAATCCAAATGCAAAGTGGTCAGATCTGGGTTTGGATTTGTTGGCTGGTTCTATGCATTTATTTATTTATTTATTTTGACCATTTCCTGGCTTGATGCAGCCCTCCAGGAGTGGACTGGTGGCAAAAAATTGCCCGCTGGACCAAAATTGCCCAGGTGGCAGAGTTAGACTCCAGCCCATGCACAGAAGCAACAATGGCCACCAAGGAATACATTTTGACCACCAAGACAACACTTAATTCTCTTCTCAAGTGTTTTTGAAGTACACCAAGGGAGCAGGAGGAAGATTCTAGCTCAGAACTGAAACAATCCACTTTCTGCCTCACAGATGATTTCTTAAAAGTATCATTTTGCTGAAAGCAAGAATATAAGACTGGTGAGATCCCAAGTACCTCGTTTTGATTTGAGAAAGAAGAAATATTCAATGGGAATCATCATAATTAGGATCTCACCCACAATAAATGTGCCACTTGAACTCGGGGAGAAATACGAAGAAGCACACTTGAGTTAAGGCGTCTTTGCCTACATGAACTTATGTAGCTCATCTTATCGTGATGAACATATATAGCTCAACAGACAAAGGAGGAAGTAAAAAACAGTTGTAACTGAGTCATCATCCTGCTTCTAGGCAAGATGGACCTGTTGTAAAGTCTTGTGCAATTTGGAGTAAATGTAGTGCTGGGGAGAGTTGTAAGCAACAGAGTCCTACCAGAAAGTTGGTTGAGTCAACTGGGAAGAGATTGAAAGCCAAAGGCCATGAACAATTGCAGTGATGGCTAACCTTGGCACTCTGGGTGTTCTTGAACTTCAATTCCCAGAAGCCCTGATCAGCAGGAGTGCTAACTTGGGTTTCTGGGAATTGAAGTCCAAGAACACCTGGAGTGCCAAAGTTCACCATCACTAAACTATTGGAGAGTCAAGCCAGGCCAAATATCCTTTTCAGCAACCAATTATTTTTTTATCGTGTCAGAAGGACACAAAGCTGCTTTCTGGGTTGAAATGATTTTTGCTTGAGGAACTCTGCTCAGGGGACGCCTGAATGAAGCTCTTTTAATGTCTCCAAGATCTTTTCCCTACTTGCAATTTCTTGCTTTTGAATTGCTAGGTTGGCAGGAGCTGGGACAGAGATGGGCTCTCGTTCCATCATGCACAATGTTCCTTTCCCAGTGCGCTCCTTCCTCCATCTTCTAATTTGGTCTTGCTCTTGTGTAACCTCAAGAATGTTTGTTCTTGCCATAAAGCTCTTCCTGGATCTGAGCCGGCGGACTTGAGGCTCATATGAGTAGCACACGGCGACAACGATTTGTCACTCGTACGTATATCTGTCTTCTCACATTTTCAGATTACTTCCATGGTTTGGTAACATATTTTACTTGTCTGATACTCCTTGCAGACCTTCCAGATTTACAAAGGAGGGTTGGCTGTATTCATCATGAAATTCAACTCCATAAAATAAGAAACCCCATCACGGTTTAGAGGGGCTGCTTTTCGTGGGGAGAGCTTGAAGAAGATTAAAAGGTGCTTTAAAAAGGCCTTCGTGGCGCACTGTGCAACATTTCTCAAGGGACAGCTGTGCATCGCTCATTAAGATCAAGCAATGACTCCACGCTCAAGGGTTTGAGTCACAAAGTCAGAAAGCAGCTCATTTGGAAAGGCTAATTTGCTTTCTTCCTTAGGTAGAGATCCGTTCCAATTTAGCTGGATACTGATAACTGTTACTCCCCATGGATAGCCTCCTAGGATAGGTTGGCTACAAGGGTACAGGGATTCCTTAACAAAATAATAAAGCATGGATGTTTTCACCCCTCCTTTTAATTAGGATTCTTTTTAATTAGGGGGAACGAAATTCTGGGATAAAGTAAGCCAAGCAAAATCTTCTAACAGCACCTACAAAAGTACAGGCGAATGTTCTGTATAGATAAAGAGAAACAATAGATAATTACCCTATCTTCCATCTGTTCTGTAGATGATAGGGCAGGTGGTCTCAACATTTCTCAGAGGTTCTTGGAAGGAGAAATGAAGACCGCTTTTCTTTGCTGGTGTTCGCAACACACAGACCTTGAAGCCACAAACATCAGACTGTACAGCATGTCACACATAAATGCACCCTTGGGTCTCCAGCCAAACAAATGGGAGAAGGTTGTTGGCATCCGCGGGCTTAACCGCATGCAGCAGAGCGGGCGCGTAGTGGCCAAGTCAGCAGAGACGCACCTGGAAGGTAATTCTCTCCAGACAGGTCTTGGTGAAAACTCAAAATAGGTTTACTCAGGTAACAAGTGGAGTGAATGTATATACAGTGCAAAAACAACGGAAAGTAGACTCAGTCTCTGGGGTTAGGTACCATCTCCATAATATCTTGAAATTATATTCCTTAACTTTAATGGAAAGATTTTTCATTCTTCTTCTTGTCCATTTACTTTTCCATTTCCCCCCAAACCTCCCAAACCCAGGGGACCAGGGAGAGGGGATGGATTCCACCCCCACCCCCCAAACAGTCCGTTTTTAAAGAGAAGAAACCGCTTGGTTTCCTCAATTTAATAACGGGGTATCCTGTGGTAGGGATCCCCTCTCTGCTGGGTCCCCTGGCTCTGGAAGGGTTGGGGGGGACAGACCCCTTTTGACCCTCCAACCCTCCCGGAAACAGGAGACCGGAGAGAGGGTATCGATTCCCCCCCCCACAACACTCTGTTTTTAAAGAGAAGAAACACACACACACACACACACACACACACACACACACACACACACACACACACACACACACACACGACACTCCTGCCTTGCCAGGAATTTTTAATGTGTGTTGGTCGTTGGAGTGGTATTGTATGGGTGGTGGCGGTTGTACACACCCAAAACCACCCCTAACTAACAACACACACATTAAAAATGCCCGGCTGGCCAGGCACAAATATGCTAGTCAACTATAAAAGAACCAATGTTTCATGTCCCCAAGATCTTTTTCCATTGAAGTGGTCCCTATTTATCTACTTGCAATTTCTTGCTTTCAAACTGCTCGGTTAGCAGGAGCTGGGTCAGAGATGGGAGCTCGTTCCATGTTGCAGTACTCAGGTATTGAACTGCTGACCTGCCGCCTTCCAGTCATCAAGTTCAGTGTCTTAACCACTAAGTCACTGCAGTCCCACTTTCTGATTCTGTAACCAAATGTACATCTTCATGGACAGCAGAGTGCTAAGGAGGGTCGGAAGCCAATTTGAAAGCCCCATTGCATTTCACTCCCTGCATTGATCTGGGAGATGTGAACTCCATGCGCTCATTAAAACGTGAACCAACTAAATTTCTCACCCACCTTTCATGTCAATGTGCTCCCCTCACGTTCAATCATTCTGTTTTAAACAGGAACAGGCCACCATAAGAAAGAAAAAGAGGCAAGCTTAGGAAGAAAAGCCTTTCATAACCAGAGATGAATCCTTTCTTGATCAGCTTCCCACTTATTATCACAATTTCTTTGACATAGAGTCTACTGTTGTGTTCTATGGAAGACTTGACGGGTTTGGAAGCTCTCCATTTGATCTTGTGGAGATGGCAGTTTGCCAGTGAACTGACGGCGGTCTCCAACTCAGACTCAATTTAATGGACATTATAGAAAATTCAGATAGGGAGTCAGTGCTGCATTTGCATAAGCAGAATGTCTCATTAGTCACCGTCACTCAGTAGGCTCGTAGGAGAAAGGCTCACATTGATCGTCTGAGCAAGACACATGGCCAAAAAGTTGCTTTGGCATTCAAATCAAACTTAGCCACAGCTAAGGCTATCCTGCTATGGTAACAGAGTAGACCATCCTGCCTGCGACTCAACTCTGAGTGTCTGGGGGAACCTTAACTAATCTGACCACCCTGAGGACTAGCAACCTTGGGTGCTGAAGTCCACAGGGAAGAGTGATGGTCTCCAAGTGTATTAAATGGTCCCACTGGAATCCCTCTTGATGGAGTGCAGCAGCTTCATCCATCCTGGCCTGGGGCTGATGATGAGGACTTTGCGTGCCAAAAGGGCTCAGGACCAGAAAGTGACTAATGGAAGTGGATCAGTGGTACTATAATAATAATTTCATGTCAGAAATTATTCTGGTTTGAAAAGATTTTTGCGGAAGAAACTCCACTCAGGGAACATGCAAATGAAGCACCTTTCATGTCCCCAAGAGCTGGGACTGAGATGGGTGCTAAATCCGCCATGCTGTACCCAGGTCTTGAACTGCCGACTTGCCAGCCTTTGTGTTAACAAGCCGAGCTTCTTAACCACTGAGCCACTGCAGTCCCAATGGTATTATGGGTGTCACACTATGATGCGGAAGGCTGATGAAAGGCCACTGCATTATATTTTCATGGCAGTCTTCATGGCTGATCGCCATGAGGATCGCCAATATTTGAATTTGGATAAGGCAGAACGACAAGAAGAAGAATTGGTGTTTTCTCCCCTTGATGTGAAATATTTGTCTATTTTGACTGTTATGTATATTACATGTATTAATATTTTGTTCAGTTTTGGTAATTACCAGTCTGGCTCTTCTTGGAAGAAAAGCAGCACGTAAACAGAATTATTTAACAAATACATACATACATAGAAGATATTCAAAAAATGCACCAAAATTAAATGGAGGTGAGCTTGTAAATGCCAATTTCAATCGTACCAGAAGTAAATTGTTCAGTTCATCTTTACCCAATGGGGATAACAAACTTATGGCCTTTGAGAACTGCTTCTAAGCCTTATGTCAGTAGTATCCCAAATTGATTTTTCTGCCTCTCCTTCTAGGTGTCAGCCATAATGATACAACCTACTTGACAGAGTAGAGTGGTGGATAGCCAAGCCACTCCTCCTCCTCCTTCCAAATCCAAATCTAGGTGATCATCATGGTGAACAGCCATGAAGACTGTCTGGAGAACATAATGCAGTGGCCTTCCATACCATAGCGTGACATCCATAGTACCACGCATCCAGTTCTGCAAATCACTTTCTGGTCCTGATCCCTTTTGGCACACAAAGTCCTCATCAGCCCCAGTATTGATGAAGCTGCTGCCCTTCATCAAGACAGATTCAAGTGGGATTTAATCCACTTGGGGACCCTCACTTCCCTGTGGACTTTGCCACCCAAGGCTGTTAGTCCACAAGTTGGTCAGGATAGTTAACTGTCGCTGGCTGTAGGGTCTACTCTGTTACCATAGCACAATAACCTGACCAGACTCTCAAACTCACCCTAGAATCCCCAAATGTGTGAAAATAATGCCACCCATATCTCCACCACACTTTTGAAAGTGCAGAGGAGGGCAACCAGAATGATTAGGGGACTGGAACACCTTCCTTACCATCTGAGGCTGCAACGGTTAGAACAGAAGAACAGCTTTGCTGGAACAGGCCACAGGTTGGGCATCTTCACTCTTGAACGACGGCGTCTAAGAGGTGACCTGATAGAAGTTTATAAAATCATGCACGGTGTGGACAAAGTAGATAAGGAAAAACTGTTTTCCCTATTGCATAACACTAGAACTAGGGGACACTCCATGAAACTTTTGGGTACTAGTTCTCAAACAAATAAGAGAAAGTACTTTTTCACCCAAAGGATCACTGGTCTATGGAACTCCCTGCCAGAAGAAGTGGTGACAGCTATCAGTCTTGACAGCTTTAAGAAAGGATTAGACAAGTTCATGGAGGACAAGGGTATCCATGGCTATAATTATAATGGATACCTAAGGACAACCTCAGGGTTGGAGAGATAGGCAGGATATCTCTCAATGCCATTTCCAGGGTATCCTAAGCAGGTGAAGGCATCTCCTTGGGAATACCCTGAAGGAAATGGTGAGCCACTGTGTGAGACAGAATGCTGGACTGGATCATGGGCTCCTGTGGCCTTTTCCAGCAAGGCTCTTCTTATGTATGTAAAATCATAAAAATAAATCATAAAAATTGTATTACACTAGAGTTCTTCTACTCCAAACTCTACTGGTGCCCAAGATCCATAGTTAGAACATCCTTCAAAGAAGGAGTTGCTATTCTCTTTCTAAGTCCATTCCCTCAGCTGAATATGAGGAAATTGGTTTTTTTTTGCTTTATTTGATTATGTTTGTTCAAGTCATCCCCAATGAATAGGTTTTCCTCATGAATAGGTGATCTCCAAAAATAAGTGACCTCAGCTCTTGAGGGAGCCAGCCATCTCGTATTCGATCTCCCTTTTTTTCCGCCCAGAATTATTGCCTTTCCCAGAAAATCTTGCTTTTTTTTCACACTGTCCCCAAAATACGAGACTCAATTCTCT